>VXBA01005774.1:796223-820991 GCA_013399895.1 Serilophus lunatus | reverse complement strand
TCTCTCTTGCCTTTTACAGGAACACATCTTTTCCTCCATGACACACTGGTTATCAGAAGGTCTTTAAAATCTTCAACTTCACTGCTTTCTGGTAGTGGCATGAAAAACTTCTACAGTGTACTTTTTCATTGTACTTTTACACTGTAACTTTTGATGTGTGCTGATGTAAGGTGCTGGTCCATATTAGAATCTGCCATTCTGAGTCTTTCTAATTCAACAGAGCCAGAATCAAGCAAGTGGTAGTGGAAGTTCTCCTTTACAAAGTCACCAGTGTGACATCACAGCCTATTGTGAGGTGACTGTTATCCTGGCCTGAGGCAAGAGACAATAATAGCCATTTTGGGAGAATTCTAATATCCTAGAGTAACCCAGAATTATCTCCATAAATTTTTGAAGGGAACTAGATATTTAAATATATATCTATCTACATAGATATGTATATACATGTATGTATCATGAAAACCAAGGAAAGACAGAAATTTTTTATTCTACCTCATTGTATTATATAAATTTTTTTTTCAATAAAACATTTCGGGAAAAAATTCAGCCCTACCTCTGGTTTTATGGGCTAAGAATATGGACATTGCTCTTCTTCTTCTTAGTAATAGGCTGGTCTCACTCTTTGAATTCTGCTTTTTCTTCCCTTGGAGACACCTCATTTTGTTGGTCTTCTGTACTTGTTCAGGAAAAGTTTCTTTAATCGTTTCTAGTGCCAAACTGACCTTTATATTGTGGTTATTTTCCTCTCTATCTGATATGGTACTTACATCTTCTATATCTTTTATAGTTGTCTGTGTCTTTTGAGAATGATACAGTTGCTTGCTTTTGATTTTTTTTTCTGTATATTTATTAAGAAATATTCCCTATAAATAAAATAATGATTCAGTGTTTCAAGTTTAGTTATAAATCCCTCCTATAACAGCTCATTTTCTTATAATTAAATCTGTGGCTAAACCTTCTCTTCAAAATATTTCAAAGGAATTTTCCATGCTTCATGTGTGATAAGAGAACGACCCTTTGGAAGTGAAAAGTTCAACCTAAGATCATTTTATCTGTTTTTGAATATTAACAAATTGTAAGATACTTAAATAATGATAGCAATGAAAATAAAAGAAACATGAAAGCTAAACTTTGTTATGTGAACAAACTTCAACGAAGTATTTTTCACATTCAAAAAATAGTTTGAGCTACAGTAAGAAAGAGGAAAACTCACATTTTTCATTCCATGAAAGAGTAAAACCTTTCAAAATGTCTTTAAATGATAAACTGGAGTGAAAAAAAATCCAGGGTTAAAAGATTCTTGTGATAACAACAGCAAATAAACATTTAGATAATATTAAAAAATTGAACTTAACTCATAATATATATGTATAAATATATAGTTTTATTTCATATTATCAATATAAATAAAAGTATATGATGACATAGAACAAATAAAAGACCTTATTAAATCCATTAGATGATGACACTAGCAGATTAAAACAGAAAGAGATCATTCAATTTCATACAAGGCACATCTACTTTGTGCCTTTTAGCATTTATACTGCTCCTGTTCAAAGCAGCGTTGCCCAAGACATTTCGAATCGAAATGTGCAAGGAAATTCCACAAGGGCAGCCTTGAGGGCAGATTTCTTGTTTTCATTCAGCCTAAAACCGCTATCATGAGAAACAGAAGAGGTAATTCAGACCTTCAGCAGCAGGTAAAAATCAGTAGTTAAGAAAAGGAAAGACAACATGAAATAACTATACATGTTCTTTCAAACCCCAGGGGAGGGACATATTTTGTACAAATGTTTCAAGAGTGGGTGTGGGATGCTGAGCTGGAATGCTTTCTGTTAACCATCTCTAATTTAATTTCCTACATCGCATTGTGATCCAGGAAGTCTGTTCTCCAGCATGAGTCATTTTGTCACATTCCAGATCTGAAATGAATAAAGCTATTAACATTTATGGTATGCTGTAGTTTTGCCATATCTTGCAAATGTCTATTCTTTTTCATCTGTTGTCATTGTCAGGAATAACAGCTGACAATGTAAGTATGTATGCCCATTACTAATGTAGAGAAAAACAATAGTGGCCTTTACTCACTTCATAATAAGAGCGCATTCCAGTTTAAAATTTGTTAAAATATAATTTAATCAGAGCAGAAACTCAGGAAGAGTGCTTTATTATTGACTGCTGCAGTGAAGATGATTTGTCTATGTTAACAGATCCATTATACAAAGGTTTATGAATGAAATTTACTTTATGGTGTCTTGGCTGGATCTGAGCATCTGAACCTTATGTGGTCTTTTGAATCAACTCATGGGAAAACCTGATACAAGAAGACATTGTAACTGGTGGAAGAAAAGTAGGAACTAAGGTACCCTAACCTTTCAGACAAAATTATCTTGGAAAGATGCAATCTTAGAAGTTTGAAACTACATGAAAATACAAAACCAATCTCAGTTATTTATGATTAAAACTAACTTTCTTGAATATAGATATATAAATTCATGACTATTCAATTACATTTTTAACAGTGATAATCAACTTTTAACATATTCTCATGATACTATAAATAATATCAGAAAGCTCAGTGCTTGGCAGATATCAGCTGAAGGATACCTCCGTATCTCCATGGAGAACTCCTGCCATAAGCCTCCATCTTTAAAAAAAAAAAAAAAGAATTGGTAATTGGACAAAGAAAAACTAAACATTTATATCTACAGTTTTTGTTTATAAAATCCTCATATTGTAGTTTTGGAGACATGCATTAGGCTCCTGGTAAACATGGTTTAGATTAGCATATTCATACCTGTTAAATGTTTCCAATCAATTCTTAAATCTACATAAAGGTAGGTAATTGCACCAATACAACAGTGAGTACATCTTAACTGGAATTGAATATCTTTATACCTTCTAGACAAAAAAATAATAGGCAGTATTTCTGTTTTCATAACAAAAGGTGGACTTGCACAATTGTATTTCCTAGCCAGTCAGAATATTCATTCATTGTAAGCATTCATTTGTAAAATAGGGCTGACATAGTGTGCATATTTTTAAAAAAAAAAATCAAATGACAGAAAGGTGATGTGTTTTATGTAATCAAATGGTAGTCAGGCCTCTGTTTTTATTCATGAATGAGGAAATTGTCTAAGCTAAGTGGAGCCTGTTTGGAATCCAAAGCAATTGTCTAACTAGAGAAGAATTTATATAAGAAAGTGAAGTGTCACTTCTTCACAACAGTCAAAGTCAAATATCTTATGCAATTCCTGCTCTCAGACCAAGAAAATATGTAGATTAAAATGTTGAGATATGGCAAGTTTCGTCAATGTGAATAGAATAATTGATGTTTTATGGAGAAACTGAGGCAAGTTTTGCGGGATTTCTTAGTAACAAGAACAGCTCGGATTATATGGAAGAGGGAAAAGGAGGTGAAGGTTTTGAGCTGTAATTTAGAGCTTGCTGACCAGAACTGATGGAACACAAAAGATTGATTCAGTTTGGAAGAAAGTTCAGTTTTACCATGTAAAGGCTGAGATGAATTCTGAATTCTTTGGGAAAAACTCCAGGAAGTTTTTTGGTCTTGTGTCTAAATCTTACTGGAAGGGAAGAATCTGCTGCCTTGGTGGGTGACAGGTAAACACATTGTACCACAAACAGATATCTGCTGACTGAATATGGGGATAAAGCAGAGTGTTCTATACATTTAATCAAAAATCATTACTAGGAATCCCTTAAAGCTATGTTAGCACTTTCTAAATGTCTATAGTTTAAGTCTGGTTTTTAACATCTGCAGTCTTTTTTGGTAATGATGGTTTCTCTGTGGCCAGGTTTTGGTAGCAGTGGGGGGGCTGAGGGAGAGGCTTCTTCAAGAAGATGCTGGAAGTTTCCCCATGTCCAGGCTGGGCCCGCTGCTGGCCAAGGCCGGGCCAATCAGTAGTTGAAGGAACGCCTCTGTGATAACATAGTTAAGAAGAAAAAAAAAAAAAAAAAAGGTAGTAGGAAACAAAGATGGCTGCCAGAGAGGAGCAGGGTGAGAGCCTGTGAACAACAACGCAGACACCAAGGTCAGTGGAGAAGGAGGGGGAGGAGATGCTCCTGGCGCCGAAGCTGAGATCCAGCTGCAGCCCATGGGGAAGACCATGGTGAAGCAGCTGTGCCCCTGCAGCCCATGGAGGACCACAGGAGTGCAGAGATCCACCTGTAGCCCGTGGAGGAGCCACGCCGGAGCAGGTGGNCAGCTGTGGGTGAAGGGCTGCTGCCCATGGGATGGACTCTCACCAGAGCAGTTTGTGAGAGGAACTGTATCCTGTGAGGGATGGGACCCCATGGAATGCAGCTGGAAGGACTCCTCTCCCCAGGCAGCGGCTGAGAACAGCAGCTGACCACAGCAACACCTCCCCCCCCCACCTCACCTTTTCCCTTGACTGCTGCAGGAGAGCAGGTTGGATGTAAGAAGGAGGGGGTGGGGGGTAAAAGGTGTCTCTTATTTGTCTCTCACTCTTAGCTCTGATCTTGTTAATAATAAATTTGAGTATTATTCCCACATGGAGTCTTGTTTTGCCTGTGATGGTGATTAAGAAAGAATCTGTTGTAGTCCTTATCATGAATAATGAAACCTCTCATTATATTCTCTCTCCTCTATAGCTGGGCAAGAGAGAGTGATAGAGTGGCTGTAGTGGGCCCCTGGCATTCAGCCCGGGTTAAACCGTTACACTTTCAAAAGTTCATCTTACCCCAAGGCACTAACCTACATCATTCAGATCTGGCTGTAAAAGACTCATCCTTAATAGCGTAACAGGTGTAGAAGCCAAAGTTGTAAGTATTGTATCAGCCAGATTAATATTAGAATATTTTGTTTGTGCTTTAAAATCGCATTTCTATGCTTTTGGCTGTAAGAATACCAGTTTGTCTAAGACAGTGTGTGTGTGCCAAGAGAGACTAATGTACTGCCAAATGATGAATACAATGCGCCTGATCTACATAAAAAAAATGCACCTATATTATAGAGATACAAATGGTCACAGCAAGTGTAAGGTAGCAGAGCATCTGGAGTGCCCCATTATAAATAAATGGTTTTTAGGACCTGAGAAAGTTGGAACAGGAAATGTAGAATGTTTCATTTGTAATAAATTATTTTGTTTACAGGGTGCAAAAAATCCTCCATTTATGTCTGTATTTTGATATTCTGTTAAGATTGGTACAAAATGTTATTTCTATACTTGCCATTTTATATATAGCTGTGTTAAATGCTGTTGTCAATGAATGAATTTTAATTAAATATTGTGGTAGGATGTTCTGCCTGCAATGGGGTAAAATAACTCAAACAGTGCCAAATTGCGAATCTATCAGTGGTGAGGGGAGAAAGGGAACATCATACTGCTTCTGGTGTTGAAGAATGGTGAAACAAGTCTGACACGTCAATTCCAAAGTTAAACATCCCAATAGCGAAGTGAAGATGTGATAGACCTGATAAAGTACCCAATAAAGAAGCAAACGAGTGATACTAATATTTCTAAAACTGCTGAGCTGACACAGCTGGTCTATAGACATCTGAATGACAGTGAATAATTTTATACTATAAAAGCCCAGTCCCACTTTTTAGTGGCAGTCTTCTGTCATACCCTTTTGTGGAGTGTGTGTGGAGATTCCTCCCTTGACTAAGGCTTCCCCTCAAGGTTACTCCTTCAGAGTGAGTGAAAGATGTATTCTCCACAGAGCTTTGGACGGGTGAGGAACATTAATTTCTACTTAAGTTTTTTTTCCTAGCTTTAATGTAATTGCTTCAATGCTTCATGGTGCACTATACTATACTAGTAGTTATAGCTTCTATACTCTGTAGTAAACAATTCTGATCAAGATCTGTTTTTCTAATCATTATAATAAATTATTTGTATTTATACAGGTATATCTGGCTTACCATCCTGAATCCTGTGGGACAAAGTTATATAGAGGTTCAATTACACCTACTAAACCTTTAGGCTTAAACCATTGACAAAGTCTGTGACTAAGGCTGGATCCAGCTGCAACTAGACTCCTCTCTGAGGAGTTCAGGAAGCAAGGGAGTGTATCTGCACTTTGTGGCTTAAGTGGAAGGCTTCTCTGATAAACTCTGTCTGAAGTGCCCACTCTGACTGCGACAATATGTTAATTAAGTTCTTTCATACAGCTGTAAATGGATACAAACTGGACACCTTCCCTCACTGAACTTTGTGGAGCCACTTATAGTCAGTGAATTCAACTGACACAAGGAAATTGGTGCTAGTATTCTGCCACTCAATATTATGCCTGGTTGTCAATCACAGTGCTCTGGATATTGCAAGTAAAAATACAAGTTGCAGCAGTTGCTTTGACAATGGGGTGATATGCCTGGTTTCATTCGTATAGCTGTCATGCTGAATAACCTCATCATCCAAACTGACAGAGTGGGGTCCTTTCACCACCGCCAGCTTCTCTTAGACGGTCCATGTGTTCCCAGAAGTGTATCACAGTGTGTTATTAAGATAGATTAAGCTCTCACCATCGTTATACTACCACTATCAAGCTGTAAGTAGTCCTAACTGCTTTATTTCTTAGGCAGTCCTCTAAGGTCTGTTAGATAGAAAACTTCACAAACTGCAAATCTAATAAGATGGACGAAATCCCTCCTGAGGAATTTTGTGATCTGTCAAAATTCAGTAAATGCAGATGATGGATGATAAATACAAATTTATGAAAGATTTCAAAGAAGAAAAAGTGGTCTATTTATTTAGCAAATATAGAAATGTTAATGAATTTTGCTTCATGGAAGCATTATCTATCATGGGTGGTTAGGGCTCAGGCTTGCACAACTAAAAGTGATAAATGAGATCCATCTAGAAAATAATTGTTAGGTTATGAGTGTCCCTAGAATCCCTGTATGGGTTTGACAATTTTAAATCTATCTCAATTTCTTATTAAATGATGTGTATACGTGAGAAGGGAGAGCATAAACCCTCACAAAATTCTTTGAATAAAAGCTATTCTTACTTGTTATTGATGACAATGCGCTCATTGATTTAATAGAAGCTGTAACTTAAACTCCAGTATGAGTGTTTACTTTCTGACATTTATGAGGCAGTGGCATTTCAGCTTTTATATGTCTTTGAAAGTTGAGCTGCATCTTTTCAACTCATGAGAGAATCTGGTCATCAACGAATATATTATTAGTCAGTTTAAATATAAAGGTGTGGAATTTTTCTAGTGCAGCTTGGTCTGGTTTTAAAATAGTATGCCTTTTGATGTGCTCTGTAATAGGTGCTAGAGTTGGAGAACCTCTCATCCTTGTGGTATTGATCTGGCAGTAAGAAAATGCCTGCTAATATCACCTGTGAGACTGTGATTTATAATTTTTATGTCTGTTTGACTTAACATGCTAGACTAGGACAGTGATCCATGTCAAGCTAAGAGATTACGTTACTGGTAAATATGAACTGGAGACCCAAGAGAGCCTGGATCTCTTTAGAAATATTATGTTCTTTCCTGGCTTCAAGATCCAATGGGAAATTCAGAGATATAGCATGAGTAGAAAGTTTTCTATGATTTAAATATATGTGTCTCATCCTGCAGAGAATGGACTCATTTGTAGTAAATGAAAGCCCATTGGCAGAGAACTGTTTGCTATAGAGTGTCACCTTGGCAAATAAAACCCCTTCACAGGACAGTCTTCTGGTTAGCCAGCCCCACCACGGAAATCAGCCACTTACTCACTCATCTCTCCCAACTACTAATTTTTAAGATTAAGAGTTGCAACTACATTGTTAGTGACAGCAGTTATGCCTTATATGAATAGTTTTTATGTGTATTAACATCTCTGGCCTCAATCCATTGTGTGAATAGAGCTGAATATATTAATTCTTTGTTATTTAACATCTGTGCTACAGTTCTCTCAAGCTCCTTCAAGTGAAGCCACATTCATTTGTCAAAACTGGGACTGAGTAAATTAAAATAGAAAATACAAATAGCTAACAGCTGAGATCAGAAAAGCCATAGTCTTCTGTCTACCCTTCTCATGACATATATCATGGTCATATTTTGTTGAATTCTAAAACTGCTTTAACTTCACCTCTCTGTCTCCACAACTTACAGACAAGAGAAGTCAACATCTTCTTATTTTCATATTTAAAATTCTTAGCACATACTGGAAAGAAACTATTTTCCTCCCTGGTCAGTGAGCAATTGGAGAGAAAATCAGAGAGAACAAGCACAAGTTAGACTAACACAAGTTAGAGAAATGTATTTCTTTAAAAACACTAGGAAAACAGAATCCATTTTCTGTACATTTTGCAGATGAATTTTGATCTAGTTTATCCAATCCTCTAAATAAATACATTGGTTTGGATCATTATCCACTTGGGAGTTTGCCATAAAAATGTACCACTAGTTGACTTACAGTAAGGAAAATATTACAAATTATAAATTGAGCACAGCTGGGCAATATCCTAGTGGGAGCAATTATTTCAGCATTATAAAATGCAGGAGATTACAAACCCCGAAATGAAGAACAGCAATGACCTTTCTTCATTAGAAAAGTCTTGTTCAGTAAGTCTTGCTGAGAGATGGGTGGCAACACAGATTGATACATCAAGTTGCAAACACCATAATTAATGTGAATGACACTTTAGATTTGAGGGAATTGGGTAATGTTAAAGGTGTTTGTCCTGTAGGAGATAGTAACTGAGATTGAGGCTTTGAACAAATACTTGGCTCAGGGCATCCAACTTCACCTTAGAAGTACAATTTCCTCATCATATAGCCTCTCAAAAACCATTTTTATACTTTCAATCATAGCCATCAGAGACTAGTAATGGTGCTAAGGGGCATATATCATATTAACTCAGAAGTTTATAATCTGATATTTCCCAAGATGCATTTAAATGGCATCCTTATCTTAGCAACAAAGATTATATTGTGAATCTTTTTTATTTTTTAAATTACTAATGATAAAAAATGTTGTAATAAGTAAATCACAACAGTCAGCAATGTTACTATTCTAGTTCAATGAGTGTTATTACAAACTCACCATATCAAAAGCCAAGTATGGCTGTATACAGCACTGTTATTTCCTCTCTGTACTGTGAGCTTCCACTGATGAATAAAATATCTGAGGTTGCCTCCATAGATGTATTCCTGCAAAATTCAGTAGAAATGTGAGTACTTAGGCTATTCGTGTTGCTTCTCATTTGTTTCATAATCTCTATTGCGACATAGCTTGGATAAGAACTAATCCACTTCTAAATCTATTACATAAAAATGAATATATGTCTATGGAAACCCTCATGAAAATTCTAGTTTAATACTGGAAAGGAAAACCTTAATCAAGATGAAATATTACTCTATGGTTAGTAGATATGGAAAAATCTCAAATATCTTGACTCATATAATATTTGGTATGCAGCATGCAGTCCTCTTTAGGTCTGACAGATAATGAATCTGGTGCTGGGTAACAGTCCTATCCAGCCACTTTTTTTTTCATTGTTTGGAAGGTTAAATGCCAAAATACTGTATGTTTGAATGCTCTCTGGATAGCCATCCATATCAAGTATCACCTGTTTTGATACAGGAAATTTACAGGCTAGAAATGCACTATAATACAGACATAGATAAAATATTTCCACATCTTCACAGGTGCTTGAAAAGTTAGTCATGAGGGGGATAGACACTACTTGGGGAGGGGAGGGTGGGGTGTGTATTAATCTAGTGAAATGAACAAGCAATCAAGAGAAAGAGTTGTGTTATAGCCCCTTTTCACACTAAGTAATTTTAAAGCAAATATTTCTGTACCTCAGGAAGAGTTACTAAACATCACCCTCTAGGTAGGCGCTAGTTCTTCAAACCATATGATCTTCACAGTCCCATAATGAGAAGAAAAGTGGAGTATGCAGTATGTGTATAGAATACATGGATGAAACTGCTGTAAGATTTTAATATTTTAAAATATAAAATCCGTGATACTGTATGATAGCTTCTTCAGTGGTTTTTTTTTTTTTGAATGCTGCTGCCACTAAAGTAGAGGTTTTAGTACAAATTCTTGGCAATTCTATGCCTTAAATTCCCACTCCCATTTCCAAACTTTCCTGAGGCAATAGAGAGAAGGTCCCAGTATAAACTGCAAGGAAGAATGGGATGTCCTGCATTTCATTCTCAAATAAGTAGCAAACGTTAATATAAGTAATAAAGGAAAAAGAAATCACCAATTTTTTATACAAGGGACAGGGCATTTGATGCTGAAAGGTGGGAAGTCCATTTTATAGTATATCCAGAAACCTTCAGACATCTAGATTTTCTTTGCAGGATAGACTGAGTTGTTTCTCCAGTGTCAGAAGCTTTCACATTCTGGGTCATACAATTTGAAATTCCAGCTCTCCAGTAAGATTCAGGCTTCTTCCTACTTCTTTACCTTTTCTCTAATGAAACCGGTCATAACAGCATGTCATGGTTTAACATTACAATGAACTTCTCTCACTGGTAGCCTGGTTAGCAACAAGGGGCACTTGCTATGGTAATTCCCATAACATGCAACTCAAATCCCAATTACAAAATTTAAGTGTTTCTATTTTGTTTACGCCTGGTCCCTTTGTATCAGACTGTCACTTTTAACATTGCAAGGAACTCTTTCACCTGCCCCTGCTCTGGCTTGGACTTATCCAGACTGCAATCTCTTAGGAGTGCACCTGTTAAAAATGAAGATGTATCTGTGAGCCACAGTTTCTTCAGAGGTATAACTACTGCATCATAGACGTATTCACAGCCACTTTCAGGTGTACCTTCTCCATCATGGATTCATTCTTGGGCTACAACTCCTTTAAAAGTATACTTGCTGCAGCACAGGTAAAATCACAGACACTTTGAGATGTGCCTGGACTTACTAAGGACCATGGATGCTTTGTGGTATACTACTCTTGCATGGGCTTATCTACCAGTCATGGTCCCTTCAACTTGTATTCCAGCCTGTCCAGTACAGCTGCACGAAAACTGCAGTGCTGCCCTGGTCATCTGCCAGCCCAGGCAATGGGCCATTTCTGTTATCAAGGTGCTCCCAGGCACAGCAGACTGAGGTGATCAGCACTACAGCAAGGAGCAAAAGCCAAAAGCAGCCTTTAACCAGCACTAGACTTGAATATTTAGCAAAGCAAGCAAATCCCATGGCAAGAACATGAGCTTGTCAATTAATAACTAAACAGAAACATCAGTTACAAATCTGATGTAATGTATAGTAATCAAATCTGCCATTATCTCAAACCTATTGGGGACCAAAAAGGACCGTGGTTTAAACTCATGTGGAAGCTAAGCCCCATACACTCACTCACTCACTCGCTCTCTCACTCTTCTCTAGTGGGATGAGGGGGAGAATTTGAAATGTAAAAGTGAGGAAACTCATGATTTGAAATAAAAACTGTGTAATATGTAAAGCAAAAACCTCACACACAAGCAAAGAAATACAAGAAATTCATTCACCACTTCCCATGAACAGGCAGGGGTTCAGCCATTCCCAGGACAGCAGGGCTCCATCGTGCATAACATGGACTTGAGAAGACAGATTATATCACTCCGAACCTTCCTCCTTTCCTCCTTCTTCCCCCAGTACTATATGCTGATCATGATGCCATATGGTGTGGGATATCCCTGTGGTCACTTGGAGTCAGCTGCTCCAGCTGTGTCGCCTCCAGTCTTCTTGTGCACCCCCATTCTGCTCACTGGCGGGGTGGGGTGAGGGGTAGAAAACTCTCGTGCAAGAGTTAATCAGCAGTAAATAAAACATAGTTGTATTATGAACACTGTTTTCAGCACAAATCCAAACCATAGATCCATACAAACTACTGTGAAGAAATTTAACTCTCTCACTACCAATATCAACACAAAGAGAGAATTTCACCATGAAATATGTCCTCCTGTCTCTTCCTGCAGTGACTCTTGGTCAATTCATATGGGTGTTTCTGAATCAAGTGGGATGTAGAGTAGCAGGTACCTCTAGAATAGGAAACTGTTCTTATAAACCTTTGAGAAGGCCTGCCCTGTATGCTTTGGTTCCTTTTACTTGGAAGAGAGATAAGCAGGTTTATATTTCCTAGTGTTGGCATTACAGGCTGTCAAGATGTGGTGGTTTCAACCACTTTCATCATCTCAGAGCGTGCAATAAAGATGACGAAAAACTGAACAAAATTAGCAGCAAGTGAACAGTTTATTACAGGGGGTTTAGAATAGGGAAGAAGGAATAACCCATAGGGACCCCAAAATTACACAGAGAAACACCTGACACACAGAAAACACAAAAGGAAAAAAAATTGGACAAAGAGAGGGAACTGCTCTCTCAGCAAGATGACTCACTGAGAAAACAGGGGGAGGGGTAGGGAAGCCATCTCTCTCCCTCCCTGTCTGCTGGAATCACTGCCCGGCCCATGAAGCTCTCTGAAAAACACAAAAAGAAGTGAAAAGCAACCCCTTCCCACCACCTCCCTGAAAGGCTACTTGCTTTCAAGCTGGGAACTGCACCTGGGCCGAAAGAAATGGGTGGAGTGATGCCGCGGGCCCTCAGAGTGAAGAGGAGAGGTGCTGTGGGCTCCGCCCCCGGATCGAAAGCCAAAGAAGAGTGGGAGGGCTGTTGTCCTCCGCTTTTTAAGCCCTCTAGTTCGCATGTGAATCTTGCTGTCTTCTTCCTGCCCAAACTGTGTCTCCATTGGTCCAGTGGGGCCGAACCCCACCTAATTTCTGGCGTTTTCCACCAAAGAATCACACGCTCAGGGCCTGGGCACCATCTTTGTTTTCATGTCCACGGGCACTTCGGGGATGCCCCGGCGTCAGTACGGTGCCAGGGCGAGACCCCTGCCGCTGTCCACTCAGATTCCCTGCCATGGCTGGTCCGGGGCTGCCGCGCCTGTGCCCGGGACTGAGGGACCACACGCCCCATGCGGGGAGGGGTGGTCCCGGGGCGGCGTGCCGGCGGCTGCGGAGCAGCACCTCCGCCTCCCCATCGTGTGGGGATCGGCCCCGGCCCCGGCCCCGGCCCCGGCCCCGGCCCCGCTCTCCCTGGCGGGGCAGGGGGAGCCCAGGGGAAACGAGAAGCTGCCGCCACCCACCCCCACCCCGGCCCCAGCCTGAAGGGCCGAGGAGAGCGGGCCAGAGCGAGAGCCCTCCCAGCCCAGCCCGGGGAGCCAGGGATGGGGGAGCAGCCTCCCGAAAGTAGCCCCCCCGGGAGAACGGGCAGGAGTGGAAGCCATTCCTTCAAGGGAAAACAGGATTTTACACAGGTGAGTGAGCTCTTTTTCCACTCTTTTCCCCCCCAAAAAAGCCCGAGGATCCCCTCAAGACCTGAACCCCCCTGTCAAACTGCCACACAACATTAGCATTGTGAGAAACGGCCCTACAATTATTTTAATTTTCAAAAGCAATTTATTATAAAACAAAGGCAATCAGCGCTGGGCGCGTGATTTTGGTTGGTTTTCAAGTCAGAAGCGCAAAGGGTCCTCAGACAGGTCAGTTTTTTGTAACAAAATTGGCACAAAAGTGGGTGGGACTATTACAATTTCTTTGAGGTAGGAGGGAAATTATTTCCATAGGTACATCTTTCTCCTCCCCTCTGGAATTTGGATCTGGGGGATTTTATTGCTTTTTGAGGGTCTTGAGACTGAAGTAGAACACTCTTCCTCATTTTGAACTTTTCAATTTTCTTGGAAAAAACTGGCATGAGCCTTCCCTAATTGTCTCTGAAGGTGGTGTTATCTTCTGGTGGACCAATTGATGGCCTACCCAGGAGACCCTGGAGAGATTTACTGCAGAAAGGTGTCTGCGTTCCTTCAAAGTTTCAGGGAGTGAACAATGTGTCCTTGTTCTAATGGCCTTCAGCAGGAAGGGTTCATTAGAGCTCACCATATCTTACATTACACTACTAACATATCTAAACACTATAATACGAATCCTATTCATTTAATCAAAGCATAACTCTAAAACTGCTTACAATATGGATTCTATTCATTAGCGAAAGCAAAATTCTATCAGCATTACATTTCACAGCATGTACTACTGACCATGGCCTCTTGGCCCTAGGAATTGAACTTATTCTGTCTCTGAGGTAAAATACAGCACTTAAAAGGCTGGAGTTGAAGAAGGAAAACCGATGGGAGAAGGAAAACTGATGGAAGAAGGAAAACCAGTGGAGGAATGAGACCAGGTAGAGAAAAGAACACAGTAGCTTGGACTAATCTTTCAACATGTCTCTTTTCACAGCTGGTGTGGCAAAAAACACCTCTGGGGGAGAAAATAAAATAAAAAAAAAAAAAAAGGAAGCTGGTACATCTGTGCTATGCTTTTTTATTCATTCATTCCTCTCTCTCCCTCTTGATTTCCCCACAGGAAGGATGAAAGGACAAAACAGCTGGGACCATGCATACACTTCTGTCCTGTGTTTTGGTATGGCTGAACAACTCCCTTGCTCTTAAATGAAATTTTGGATTTTATGACTGCCTTTGGCAATCACCAACTCTATCCCTGAGGCCCAGAGCAAAATCTGCAACTACTTGCAACTTTGGTTCCTACAAAATTTTGAAGATGCCTTCAGGTATTTCCCAATACTGAGAGAATATGGTAATACCATGGAAGGACAAAGGAGGCAAATTATTGAATAGAAAAGGATGAAGAAAAGATTCAAAACAAGTTCAGCCCAGTTCATGGGAGAGAAAAGATTTCTAACTTAAATGTACTAAATCACTTTGAGCTGCCCAGAGAATTATATTTTGCTCTACTGGCAATCACTAATGCTTACTTTAGAAGGGTTGGATTATTTCCCATGTTTCCTAACAGTCTGATTCCCAATATATATACATTATTTCATGTTAGTGCACTGGATCCAACTAATTTTAATAGCAATTTTTATGAATTCTGTGGTTCTTATTCATGTTTACATCACAGCAATGAACTGAAACAAATTATGACAACGCCAGTCACTGCAGGTAAACTAGCTTGTGTGCTTCAGATGACTGAAGGTTTTGGAGGTGACTCAAATTTCTCTCTTAATACTATGCAAAAGAAACCTCAGTTATCGGCCAAGAGATATGACACTGGTTATGTATTATAAATTCTTTATAGTATTTCATGAGTTTGCTGATTTTCTTTCTTTCTTTCTTTCTTTCTTTCTTTCTTTCTTTCTTTCTTTCTTTCTTTCTTTCTTTCTTTCTTTCTTTTTTTTTCTTTTCTTTTCTTTTCTTTTCTTTCTTTTCTTTCTTCTTCCCTTCCCTCCCCTCCCGTTCCTTTTCCTTTTCCTTTTCCTTTTCCTCTTCTCTATAAAGTTTGTAAAGCAGAAACTGGAAAGAGAAGAATGATTTTTTAAAAAATAATTCTGACTATTGTTTCACCTATTCTTATATTTCCTGGTTTTAGTATATAGAAGACAGTGCACACATGCATATATTTTTCTGGGTAACTGCTTGTTTTAGCAATCTTGTCTTTGCTGATTAGTCCACTCTTCCAGTTCTGTGAACTGAAAGTGAGTGTCTTGAAGAGACAGCATATGATCTTTATTTTTCTTGGTGTGGAGACCAGCAGCAGGGCTGCTTCATAGTAACACACAAGGAGTCCTCTAAATCACCTAGAGTAATCCACCACATATTAAAAACTGCGAATTTTTCACTCATCTACCATTATGCTGTTTCCAGAAATTCTTCATACTGGAAAGCTGAGACCAGATGGGACCTAATGGCAGAACCAGCTACTGTAGAGAAGGGAAGCACCGAGTTCCTGGCTCTGTGCTGGGTGATATTGATTATCCATAATCTGTTCTTGTCAGGCACAGCTGACATAAGACAATGCTATATGAAGTTATGAGCTGAGGGAAGAGAATCCCTGCCCTCAGCTTGTCTTCGTCCTAAGGAGCAGCTGTGGTGAATTAAAGTGATGTGTTTTTTCTGATAGGCAAGTAGGTGTCAAAAGCAACATTACCATAAAATAGTCTTCAGTATTTTTTGAGAGGCTTTTGCTTGCTTTCAACACAGTAATGTGTCTGCCTGGATCTGAACCTTAGTGAGGAGATGTGAAGTTTCCTTGGGTTATCATGGCGAAGGTATTATAGATGCAGCGGTAATATGTATACCCTTCAGTGGGTTAAGTACTGCTGAATTACCAGTTAGGCTCTGAATCTATTTCTTAGCCTAAGCTACTGAATAGAGATCAGGAAACAAATAGAAAGAATGCTTTAGGGAGGGAAAAAAAAAGGACAGAAATTAAGTTGATAATGATTGTGGAAATAAACCTGAATGTAGGATCCTCAAGTAGCGCATATTGAAAATGTTGTCAATAGTAATGAGATTAAGAGCAGAAATATGAGCAAGGAAAATGAGCAAAAGAAAGTAAGAGCTAAGAAGGGAGACAGACTGAAAGAGCATCTATAAAAGGTGTTTCAAATCCATTGGTTGGTAAATTTATTATATATTGCAGATATGTGTATATGCTGAGTTGACTTTTTTTTAATCCTGAGTTGAATTGCAATCACAAAGACTTTATTACCTTACTTAATGTGAATAAACCATATTCCTTTCTCATTAACTCCATAGAAATCAGCAGGCATCTAAATAAAATAATAAAGAATAGGGATTATGGGAGTTCATTTAGAGAGTTTTGTTCACATGTCGTGTCTCGGTTTGGATTTTTTATAAGTTATCCCAGGAAATAGAAGCTATTCAGTTTTCCTTGTACTTATACTAATTGGAGAAACTTGATTGCAAACCTCATTCAGTATATTCAGTTTTCAGTAGGTACATTTTACATAGTGTCTGTTTTAGAAAATCAAACTGTTATGCAGAAGACTTGAATGATTTATGAGGAAATATTCTCGCATCAGAATTTTTTTTAACTAAAAACTGCCGAGGGGATGTACCCTAGGAAAATAGACTATAAACTAGAAAAAGAAAGACTGCCAGCAAAATCTAGCCAATAACACAAGAGAGGGAAAGGAAGTATATGTAATTTCTTACATTCCTGAAGTAGTCTTAATAAAGGTACTGTTATGTGAAATCATTCTAATGGAACCTGCCTATTCATCCTCCTGGTTTACCTCAATTCCCACTCTAAATGCAAATTCTTTGGGAGTTGTTTTATGTTTGCATTTTGTGTTTGTACAGGATTAAGAAATTAGAGAGTGAGGACTTCCAGAGGATACTGCAAAACTGCAAGAAAATTGTTAGTGATAACGGTGATAAGAATAATAATTAATAGTTAAACTTTGGAGCACTTAGTGAAATAATCAGGCTGCATTTAAAAACTAAAGACTTATTTCTTTTAGATATGACTTTTCAGATGCATATTACCGCTAAAACAGAAGAGAGAGAAGATCAGGTTAGACTGTATTATATAAGCGGCTCTCCCCATTTGTCATTCTAGAAACTTCTAAGTACACAAAAACCACCAACCAAAGCAGACCTCAAAAAACACAGTTGAGACACCTTTCATATAAGCATGGTACACATAAACAGATATAAATTCTTTCTACAGCAGTGTCTGTACCATTTTATGCAATCAAGTTTTTGACCACCCTTTCAGGAGGTCTTGAGTCTGCTTTACTAAATAGGAACTAAGTGAGCATTTGGACAGGGATTAATTTAATTTACTATACCTCGAATAGCTAAACTTATTTAAAAACTTGATGTTTAAGATCTCGCTTGTAAACTGTAGAAAGATTGCAATCCAGTAACTACAAAGTAGATAATTATAGAAATGAAAAGCACTGTGAAATCCAGTCACTAAGACAGTTTATAAGACTATTTATTGAGAGACAACAAAGCTATAATCAGATGACACTATCTGAAGAATTAGGGTCTTCAGATTTTTAGAGAGTGAATACAGGCAGAATCAGCCCTAGATTGTTCTGGGCACTAAAACAAAACCAATTTTTCAAGTAAAAAATATTTTTTATTTTAACTATTCTATTTTAACAATTTTAACTTTTTTTTTGTTATGTCAGTCTTCTGATCTTCCTTTAGTCAGAGGCATTGGCCCACGCATCACAGAAACGTATTAACAGTATATAGTACCTTCCAGCTTTTCAATCTAGGCACCAGGGAAGACTGAGATATATAGTACATAAAGTCAAACACAAAAAATTAAAGAAAGAGAGATAGCCAATCCTTCTTATGACTAATGTTTTATAGCTTCTGTTTCATTTCTCTGCTTGACCTGCGATGTCTCTTTTAAAGTTTCTCTCTCTAGATGAAATAAAACCATAATTCAGCAATTGTAGGAAAGACAATATCTTAACGTTAGTAACCTAAAAGTCTACTTACATGTTTCAGATCGGTTAAAATGAATTTTTAAAGACTATTTCATTTACTGAGGTCCTAGACCATTTTTAAATCCATTTAACTGTCTCATCAGATTCATACACACTGTGTATTTACAGTATGCAAATGATGCAGTGGAACCTTTTAAAGACTAACTTTTCTTATTTTTCAACAAATGTTTGATATTGAAACTTTGATTTTATTTTTATTTTATTTATTGATTTTATTGACCTAATTAATCATAAACTTGGAAACTGATCTTGCAGTTTCACTTTTTATTTTTTTCTTGGTGAGATTGTTGTCTTTTTTCATGTCCTTTCTTTACTTTTTCTGAGGGCCAGAAAGCCAGTCAGACTTCACAACATGCTGTCAAAATTGGCAGGGAATAAGAAATTCCAGATCAAAGAATAAAACGCTCAAGGGTAAATGTAGTCCCAAGTAGAGTAGAAGGCAGTAAGTTCCAGAATATCTGCTGATATGGTCACTGTAGTGGAACAAGGCCTTCCCAATCGTATAATTTCAAAAGATTCATGTTTATTTTTCAAATATATTTCAGTGTTTTAATTACTGCAGATATTCCTGGCATCTTCCAACATTATCATTAGGGCATGAATATTTTTCTTTCATGCTCTAATCTAGCATAACTGTATTTGACTGAGCTATGAGCTACACTTTTTGCTCACTTTCCAGTATTTGTTGTATTCATGCAGGTTTGAGCAGAGGAAGGCTATCAGAACAGTAACTATTTCTTCCCTCCTCTTAAAAAGCAAGACTCAGAATACCTTTTTTTTCCTACTTGCAACTCCTTCTTTCTCTTTCTTTCTTTCTTTCTTTCTTTCTTTCTTTCTTTCTTTCTTTCTTTCTTTCTTTCTTTCTTTCTTTCCTCTCTCTCTCTCTCTCTTTCTCTTTCTCTTTCTCTCTCTTTCTCTCTCTTTCCTCTTATCTTTCTGATAGTTCCTTCAATGAAAGGGTATAAAGGCAGTTCCATGAGCAACACATTTTTACGTGCCTGCTTTCCCAAGTCATTCTCTGTTTAAAGTCTTAGGAATCCGCAGTGCTGTTTTTTCCTTTGTCAATGGCACTAATATGTGCTCTCTTCTCTACCTAGACACGTATCCTCACAAAGCTTCCAGAACTTAATAAATCTGAGACTTACATCACCAAATCTGGTAGGAACTGGCTGAGGCATTCAGCAGCTAAGGCAAAGCTAGCAGAGAGATTGTGTAAGATTCATTCCTTGGGAAATATGTTAGTGAATGCAAATGTACATTGTCCTCAAGTCTAGATGGCTCTCACTCTTCATGTACTAAAAGTAAATATAATCAGAATGTACACATATGTGCACACACATACACAAAAAACTATGCATACTTAGATGGCAAACCTGGACATGGGCAGTCCAATCCTGTTTCATTTTGTATCCCATTACCTGGGCCTTCTAGAGCTTAACACCAGTCAAAGGACCTCTATGAGTAAGCAGTGGGGGTTCACAGCTCAAAAGCTGTGCCCTCCTCAGGTTAACAGGTCAACTGACTGTGTGGTTAATAAGAAATTGATTATTATTTGAAAAGACAGTGGGCAGCCTTAGATTTGAGCCATTATATTATTGTTAGAATGGTTTCCTGAAAAAAACAGAGACCATAGTGTCTTTCCATTCCCTGAGAATAGCCTGCATAGTCCGCTTCCAGAGCGGTAGGGTGCTGTAGGGATCTGGCTCTTTCAGTAAATGGTGTTAGTCAACCACTATGAACATAAAGCTTGATTTAACTCCCATACTTATGAGGTTTCCCCCTGCTGTGCTCTGATTGCTTTAGCTTTTTGACATAACTCAGCATGACCTGCCAGATGGCTTACTCACAGAGGGAATTCTCTTTCAGATAGCTTCTGGAATTTTTCCCAATGAGAATCTCTTTTAGTTCTAGATATTTCTGGGCCCTTCCAGTTCACTTCCTATATATGCAAAAAAACACTGCCAAAATGCACATCTCTTCTTCATTCATCCTCTCTCCAAACAGAACAAAAATTTTACAGTATTTGTGATATATAAGCAAATAGCACAATGGTCTCTTTTACAGTCAGTCAGTATGAGTTTCTTTTGAGTTACTCATACCCTCAAATTATTTTTTTTTAATTACAGGTAATTTGTACAAAATCCCGTGAAGAGTTATGTACACTAATGTAGAGCTATCTATGTTAACAGTTTAAGGCTGAGACAATTTTCTTGCCTGTTCTGTTTCTTTGGAAATAATTAAACCATTTTTTCTAGCAAACTTTAACAAATACTTCTATAGAATGTAGCCGGCATTTCCTTAGAGTTATTTAGATTTTACTTCCCTCTAAACACTTCTATAATCATTTCTCTTTGAAAAGTCCTAGTGTCTTTTACACCTTGTAGATGTTCTTTGATGATTGAAAAGGGACATTTCTTGTTTCTTGTGAGTAGTCTTTTGGGCCACAGAGAATACTGACTTTGTACACTGACACACATTTGGAAAGCACTTGCCTTACAGTTGCTGTGCTGTTTTTTCAGTCTCAAAATGAGTTTAATTTTTTTTCTTCTTTCTTATATAAACATTTAGGGCAGCTTCTGTGTACTGATATCAATCACAACTTTATCCTTTACTTTAGAAAGCCGTTTTATCTGAACATTATTTCTCCAGTACTCCCAAGATTTCCTATTCCTCGAGTTTCCATTCAAAGTTACTCTTCTTTTTATTTTGTAGAAATCAAATCAGGCTGGTCTTAAACCTTGGAGAGAGCCCAAATCAGTTTCTTGTGCTGGCTCTTCTGGTCAACTAGATGAAGAAAAAGAAGTCTCCTTTCCTTTTGGAAGACTGAGAATACTAAATTATAGCTTCTGCTTGTGAGAATAAGCCATCTGAATGTGTTTTTTGGATGTGACCCTGCTGAGAAACATCAAAACTAGTAAAGATATTAAGAGGGAAGAACACATAAAAAATGTCTTAAAGGTAGACTTGGAGTTCACTTCTTCTTTGATATGACTGTAAATTTGCTGGAACCCAATAAGTTCTTTTAAAATTTCTAATTTGTCAATGGATGTCTTCCATTATTCTCCTTCAAATTGCTCCTTTGCAATACATCTCATTGATCTTTCATAAAAATCACATTTGATTTTGTCAGGCACTTATTCTGTCTAGGAGAGATACATTATTAAATGATTGGGGGATGTGAGAGATTGAAAACATAATTAACACTTAAAATTCTGCAACTCAACAGCACTGTCTGAATTGTCTCCATTTCAGGTAATAATAATAATAATAATTACTCTCTAACCACAAAATTAGCAACAAAAATTGAAATGGAAATTGCTCCTTTAAGAAAAGCAGTAGTAATAATGTCTGCCAGTCATAAATGAGGCATAAAGTCACAAAAGTCAGAGTGAGTTCCTAATCTTTAACTTTAAGAGGCTACTATACATTTTCCTATAACATTTAATAATTTTTTTTTTCATTCTGAAATTGTTATTCTACCTAATGAACCCACCTTTCCAAAATAAACACTTAATAAAGGAAGATGAATACCAGTCCTTTAACTAAAACTACTCCTCAGAGATTGCAATTGATATGTCTGGACATTCCATTTGGGAAGAGTAGCTTCATTGTCACTAGTTTCCTTAGCCTGGATTTACCTTCATGCTGCATATTCTGTTGCATCCCTGTTCAAACTGTTTAGATCTTGAACTTCCGTCCATTTTCCGAAACATGTTTCGGAAACATGGCTAGAGCACTCTCTGGAAGGCAGAAGGAAGTAGTATGAGGATTTCTTTACTTTCAGGAATCCATTAGGAACAGAAAACTTCTGCTCAAGGAACCATGCATACTTTCGGAAGAATAAGGGATTGTCTTTTCTTCTCTTTGTTCTCTTACAGGTACAGAACTCCTCCTTGGCCTTGACAAGGTATAATCCATCCCTAGAATAGCATAGAATCAGAGAATGGTTTGGGTTGGAAGGAACCTTAAAGACTATGAGCACTGGAACAGGGAAGTGCTGACAGCACCAAGCTTCTTGCTCAGTTCAAGAAGCATTGGACAACATTCTCAGGCACATGGTGTGAGTCTCATGGTGTCCTGAGCAAGGCCTGATCCTGATGAGTCCCTTCCAACTCACAATCTGTTCTAGTCTAGTCTAGTCTAGTCTAGTCTACTGTCTAGTCCATTTCCAACTCTCCTGCCATGAGCAGGGACACATTTCACTAGATCAGGTTGCTCACAGCCCCATCCAATCTGTCCCTACTAGGGATGACACATCCATCCCTTCTTTGGGCAATCTGTGCCTCACCAATCTCACAATCAAGAATTTCTTCTGAATATCCAAACTGCTCTCTTTCTATTTAAAGATATTCTCCTTTCCCCTGTAAAAAGTCCTTCTCCAGTTCTCTTGCAGGCTCCCTTTAGGTACTATTGGAAGGTACTCTAAGATCTACCAGAGCCTTCTCTTGTCTAAGATGAACAGCACCATCTTTCTAGATGTTCATAGGAGAAGTATTCTAGCTCTCTGATCATTTTTGTTGCTCTCCTCTGACCCCACTTCAATAGGTCCTCCAGGTTTATTGCAATTTTCAAGCTGTATATCAGACTAAAACAAGAAAAATTACAAATGTTGCATTTGTTGGTGTAAAAAAAATAACCCATACCCTAACCAAAAGACAACAAAAACTATCAACTCAATTTAAAATCTGTTTTTCTTGCTCTAGATCTTCAGTTTAGAAGTTTAGAAACTTGTTTTGTTTGTTTGTTTTTAATTTAGTTTAATTTAAACAGCTGAGAGTAATCAATATATCTATAGGAAACACAATTAATAAAATATTAGGAATACAGAGTAATAGAAGCATTTATTAGTCTTTATACTGGAAATGTGCATCATGGAAACATGCTCACTTGCCCATACATACAACTATTCTTAACATAGGTGCAGGTCATGTAAACAAATACCAAAATATGTATGTACACAGAAATAATATATAATATCAATATTAATGGCAAAGAAAATTTCCTGTCCAGTTTAAAAATTTCTATTTTCTATCTGTACAGCATTTTGCCTTTACTCAAAGAAAGAAAAGTAAATAAGATTTGGGGTAAAGAGATAGGGTTTGAATTAAAAAGTGGCACTCAAAAATAATTATGTTTGCATAAGCTTGGCAAACACATTCACTTTTTCTTATCTAAAGAAACATCACAGATTAAAATGTGATCCACTACATAAGTGCAGAAATAAATTATACATACAGCTGCACAAAAGAACAGTCATCTGCTAATCTCATTAACTAATGTCATTAATCTATCCTAAAAGCTTTTACATGCCTATCATCAGGAATGAAGCTTATCTTGTAGTTTGGGGAGTCGTAATATATGAGCAAGTTCAGCTCAGAATCAGGCATAAACCTGTTCTGCCTGAGCTCCAAGCCAAGAGGAAGATGGGTAAACCAGTTTTCTGTAGCCTCAACTTTGAAGTGATATGTTCCGCTTCTCAAACTTTACAAGCTACAGATGTTAACCTTGACTCCAGGCTTGTTCGAAGGATATGCAAACTGACCTCTTGTCCTCCTGCAAAAGACGAGAAGGCTGTCAGGTTGCCCAATTAAGACATGATGCTAACACCTCATCTTTGGATCTGTCTCCCTGAATCTCATTTAACAGAAGAGACCTTTTTGAGTTTAGTATGCCATAGAAAGTACTTTAAATGATAACATCAGATTTGCCATATGTCTTTGATAAGTTCCTAAAGCTACATTTGTTCTTCTAATGGCAACATGACAGCTCTCAATGGCCATTATGGGCTAATTCATCAATTGTGTCCTCCAGTTACATCATAACTGTGGTGGT
The DNA here is from genome assembly GCA_013399895.1 of Serilophus lunatus. Taxonomy (NCBI): domain Eukaryota; kingdom Metazoa; phylum Chordata; class Aves; order Passeriformes; family Eurylaimidae; genus Serilophus; species Serilophus lunatus. Next base: position 796,882 of record VXBA01005774.1, on the reverse strand, counting down.
TTGATCCACCTTTTAGCATTCAGGGGGCAGATTCAATAAAAGTGACGGAAAACTGAACAGAATGTTCAGCAGGAGAACAATTTATTACAAGGAATTTGAATGTGAGAGGTAGGGGTAACCCACCGAAGACCCCAGAATTACATTGAGGGACCCCCAACACACAAGGAAAAAAAAAAACACACAAAAAGGGAAAAAAACCCCAACAAAAAAAAGAAAGGGAACTGTTCCTTTCACCCAGATGGCTAGTTGAAAGAAACAGGGAAGAAGAGTAGGAAAGGGTGTCTCTCCTTTCTTTTCCCTCTCTCCTAAGGACTTCGCGCCCTCCAAACTCTCTGAAAAACGCAAACCCAGGTGAAAACCAGTTCCCTCCCTCCCTTTTCCAAAGGATACTTGCTAGCAAGCTGGAAACGGCTACCGGGTTGAGACAAATGGGTAGAATCCTGCCGTGGAGTCCTGCGGGTGCTGGACACTGGGGCTCTGATCCTTCTCCTTGCAGTGGCTGCCGAAAAAGAGAGCAGGGTGGGGCCATGCCTCGACTTTTAAGCCTTCTCCGTCTTGCATGAATATTGTCACCTTCTTCCTGGCCAAGCTGGCTTCCCATTCGTCCAGCCAGTCGGGCCCCACCTCAGTTTCCAGTGTTTTCTTGTTGAAGAACTCAC
>VXBA01005774.1:739642-790616 GCA_013399895.1 Serilophus lunatus | reverse complement strand
TGGAGGCAGGGGGAGGGTGAAGAAGCAGGACTGGGGCCGTCCTGGCTGGGCCGGCGGCTGGTGATTAGCCCCCGTGCCCCCGCGAGCCCGGGGCGAGGTGCCGCCACCCCTTCCCCAAGGAGGAAACTAGGAACCGCCGCCCTGCTCTGCCGGGAGCCCAGAGGGCGAGGAGCCACTGCCCAGCCCCATCCCCGTCCCATCCCCGCTCCGTCTCGAGACGGCCTCAGGGAAATGAGAAGCCGTTGCTGCCCGGCCCTGGCCCCGTCCCGAATTCTGAGAGAGCAGCTGGAGCAAGGGCCCCCCCTCCCGCTCCCCCACAGCCCGCCACCCTGGTCCCGGGGAACGGCTGGGCGCAACCTCCCTTCCTGAAATGGCTTTGAGGAAAATTGAACTTTATAACCAGGTAAGTGGGTTGCTCTCTTACACCCCCTTTCAAAAGCCCTTTTCAAACGGCTACACTCCCCCAGGACAGCAGGGATTCATCATGTGCAGTGGTGACTTGAGAAGATGAACTCCATCATTACAGATGTCTCCTGCTTCCTTCTTCTTCTTCCATCTCTAAATCCCAAGCATGGCACCGTTTGGTTTGGGATATCCCTGTGGCCAACTGGGTTAGCTGTCCCAGCTGTGTGCCCCCCCAGCTTCTTGTGTATCCCCAGCCTCTTTGCTGGTGGGGTGGAGTGAGGAGCAGAAAATGCCTTGACTCTGTGTAAGTCATTAGTTAAAACAACAATAATAAAAACATTTCTACATTATCAACATTATTTTCAGCACAAATATGAAACAAAGCTTCACATAAGCTATGGTGAAGAAAATTAGATCTCTTCCAACCAAATTCAATACATGCTGTTATCCAAGAAAGATTAATCTTGGGTTAAAACAGATTCTTTATAGTCAAACAGCTTAAGGTTTTGACTAAGATCTGAATGGAGCAAAGTCAGATCCTAGTAAGAAAATGAGTAATACCTCTAGCCGCTTTAAAATTCTGTATCAGTTGAGAAGCTCTAATTGGTTACAGAACAATAGCTTCACTAATGGCTTCAGAAAAGGTACTTCCAAGCTTTATTTTCATGTGTATGTATTCTATATGGCACTATTTTTCTCAAAGCATTTTGACAGAGTCTAGCCCACAAAGAATTACATTAGTATTGCATTTACTAGCATTAGATGGTATGACATTATTATAAGAGCTCAAAATAATAGTACCAGTGCCTGGATATGATGCTGCTCTATTCTGGTGCTAATTGAAGCCAGTTGCGATTTGCAGTTGCATTCGTGGTATCTCAGTTTTCCCAGTTCCAAATCATTTAACATTGCCTCGTTTAGAAAAACAAAGCATTTTGTATATTAAATACAGCTATTACTATAGAATTATAATTATCAAATAAGAAATGGAAATGTAAATAGTAATGTAATTCCGGAAGTCTGTTATTGGAAAAGTTTATGCAAGAGTTATTAAATGTATGTTTAAACTACATTCATAGTTCAAGCTTAAAAAGAAATATAAATACCTGACTCTGACTTCATTTTTGGCCTCATTTATTTTATTTGCTGAAAACGAATGCAATTTCTTGGCTGTTAAAATTTCTTTCTTTTGAATGCAATATATGTAAAATACCATAAAACCTATTTTAGTTTGAGTTGGGTTGGGTTGGAGTTTTTTTGTGATAAATTTTATGGCTTATCACTACTTTATCATTGTGCGTTTTTGTTTTCAGTCATGAATAATGATGCACCTAGCTTCATCAAAGGAAGTAGAAAGATGATTTCCACTTGTTAATTTTCCAACTGAACAAAGCATACCAGTGGCATGAAAGGGACCTCTTACTGAATAAGTAAGTGTTTCAGAAATCTTTAATTACAGAAACTCACACCAAATATTTATAAAAATGTTTACAATTTTCTGTTATTAATAATCACATTTCTTTGGTCTGTTTTTGTTGTTGTTGCTGCTGTTTTTAAGTCTCTTTTGAAATCCCCTATCTTTTTTCTTATTTATATCATTAGGAATTGAATGCCACTGTATTTCCCAGTGTGCCAGATGGTTAGAGAAATGAAGATACAATCACCTCTCCTGAAATTTACATAAAAATGAATGTACGGAGATCAAATTAAAATCAAAGGGAAAAAAACTCTCAATGACCTTGATGAACATGGAAAAAAGAGAGAGCTAGTGAAAAAAACAAGAGATGTAGGAGGAACTGTAAGAAGTCTCCTACTGTTTTACATATGACAATTCTAGAATTCTTCTATTTTTGTTTGTGGAGGTGTGAAATTCGCTATTGCCTGAACAGAGTCTGAGATGCAACTATGCACTTAATCCATAGATACAGCCCTTCTGTTAAAATATTAAATAAACAAATACTCTCTTTTGATTTCATTTGTTATTAAGCTATGGTCCTGAACTTCCCCAAATTTATTGTAATGCATGTTTCACAGAACTAGTCTTCATTTTGAATTAATTGCATTAGAATAATTTGGAAGGATGAAAAGCACCTAACTGGAACTCTGCTCTATTATAGTTTAGTAGCATTCGATATTTAATAGACTCTGCTTTTCAGAAGTTTTCTTCAGAGGATGAAGATGAGAGCTCAGGGAATGAAACAGAATATAGAAGCTCCCAGTTTCAAGCCACACAGTGAAAAAAATCCACTAACTATAATTACCAGGAGCCATTATTTCTTAGAATTTTAGGACTCTTCATGAAATGATAAAAATAATAACTAAAGCCTAATTCTGAATAGATACTCATTATCGCTGCTGTTATTACATAATTAAAGATATAGCTGGTTTTGCACAAGTCCAAGAAAATTTTTGAGTTTAGAAAACATACTTTGAAGCTAAGTAATTTTTTTCAATTCTTGGTATTTTATTTATGATCAAACACAGTACTGCTAGTCATATCTCAAGATTGATTATCTGAATAGAGAGCCTCAGAACTCGTCATGGATCTGATGAGTATTTGTTTGTGGCATCTAGAACTTGAATCTAAAGCAGATCTCAGCTTAACCAATTTTTTTCTGAAAGAAAAATCCCTTCTGCCTTTCACCTCAGTATTAGAAGAGCTTCTTAGTGGGCTGCACAGATATGTACTAAAGGTAGTTTTTTAAAGGTTATATTGCTTCTGCTGTGTTGTATTTTGCACATGGATAAAATGAGAAGGCTGCAGATTCCAGTCAATCAATGTCTGATGTAATAGCAACACTTAAAATAAGTTCAGCTTAACAGTTGCAAACTTTCATTTGAAATGTGGCATTTTTGTGCCACCTTGTTGAAAGTTCATAGCAACTATTGAAGACAGTAGGAAAATTACTGGAATGCAATTTTAAAGTCTCAGCTTCGTTTGACAGCTGCATACCTCAGGATTCAATTTTTTTTTTTTTTTTTTTTCCTCTGCACACAGGACTCTCGCTGTGAATTTACTACTTCTAGACCTGGCACTTATTCATTGTATAGGCCTACTTCAATTATGCATTTGGCAATTACTCATACTCAGTTTTAGAAATGGGAGACATTGTGTGAGTGCAAATAAATGTAAGCTAGGAAATGAAGGTTATCTTTTATGGCTTTTAAAGTACATGTAATGGAATCTTTATCTTCCCACTGGACAGCTAACATCTCATTTGGAGCAAAAAAACTCCCCAAAATGCTACATTTCCCATTTGAAGCATCATTGAAGGGAAGCAGAGATGGGACATAATAGTTACCTCATCAGTGGCTCATTGGCTCTAAATTTGACTCTCAGAGAGGCCACTATATATATTTCAGAATGCCAAATGGCAAGAGTGGCAAAAGAGACCTATTTTTAATGTACTTATAGTTCTCTTCCCTTTTCTGAAGCCGGTTTGTGCCCATAAGCATGACACGTTTTGATTTTGGGTTTTTTTCACCCCAAATTTAAGGTTGTTAGCAGTAAAAATGATTATATGACTGTAAAATAAATGTCCAATAAACATTTTTCAAATGGAAAAAAACCCCATAATCTATAATATTTTGTGAAAATTAATAGACATAATATACTAGAGGATTACTTTTTATTATTTCTATTAACATTGTCTTCATTCTCATTAAATCTTCCCTATTTTTTTCCTCAGAAAGCAAAAAATAAGTACAATAAAATGAGCATTAGAAAGCCTTAGTGCTAATGGCCATAATATATTCTAATCAACATCTTCAGGAACATATCTGCCCAAGTTTAAGTTGCTGGAAAAAGTTGGTTCTAGGGACTTTTAAGGTTGAAGAGAAAAAGAAGTAGAATTTCACAACTCTGCTATGAGGATTACCAACCTGTTAACCAACCTTAGGGTTACCAAACTGTTAGAATTAATTCATGGTTTTCTTGTCGGACTCATTCAACAACTCAGATTATTTGTGTTTTTAACCAAAATAGTTTTCTTACCTCCCTGAGAGCAGTTTCACATCCTAGCTTGGTGCCTAGATACTATTACACATTGGTCCTTTGTGTTTTTGTATTTTGTTTGGTTGTTTTTTTCCCAGGAAGCAGGACAAATGCGATGGTAAGCATACCTTAGCAGCCTACTCAGGAGGTGGAAAGTTCCTACACATGGAAAAGAGGACAGACATCGGGGAAAGGTAGCATTTTCCCAACAGCAGTCCCTGGAGGATATGTGTTAGACAGCAGTAGCAGCTGCATGGGTCAGAGCTGTATCTACTGATAAGAAAAAAGGGTCTTTTTCTCTGCTTAAAGCACCATGAGCTTTCTTTCATCACTAGTAACTTAGGAACAAAAGAGTGTAGGGCTGGATTTGTAGATGTTGCTTGACAGCATCTTGTAAAGACATACGAAGCTAAAGAAATGCTTTTCACTCTTTTGTTTTGGATTTTCTTGGCAGATAAAACTAGTCCTCTGGTTCAGTGATCTTAACAACGTAAAAGGTCATTTATTCAGTAGGTGTCTATTAGGAATAAATGAACTCTGGAAATACTGCTGGCATCGCAACTGGAGATCTTCTTGTGACCTATCAGGGAAGACTTAGAGCCATGGTACATCTGATACAATTTTGGGAAGGGAAACTGGGACTTTTAGGCATTCAGACCACAGTTTAGACTGTCATACTCTTATTTTCCAGATGAGCATTTGAACATTTGCTTTTGCTTATTCATTTTTACAACCATTTTTTTATTTTTTCAGACTTTTTTTAAGGTTAATTTTTCTCAAGACGTTGTGTAGACAGAACATGTTTTGCTAGCTCTAGTTAATGAAAAGTTAGTAAATGGATACTTCACAAGGAGTAAATTGACTTGTTCTTACAAAGAGTCCCATAGGAAAAACAAGAGGTACCAGTTAATCCTGGAGAGATTCAGATTAGAAACAAGAGAACAAATTTTCACAATCAGCATAATCAGCCATTGCAATAATCTCTCCAGGGAAGTAGTAGATTCCTCAATGCTGTAAAGTTTAAATATTCAGCTGTGCAAGCTTCTGGGTCATCTTATCCAGTCAATGCTTTTGCCAGGAAAGTTTGAACCAGATGATTCCGTTCCAAGCTGGTATTTTATGATTCTATGGCATTTTACCCAAGATTATCACAGTTCCTTTCCCTATGATTTTCCCTACAGGTTAGAATTAGTTTACTAGTCTGTTGCTCTCTTTCTAACTTACCTAATTGAATGCAGTTTTCCTGATGTATTGAAGGTCAATTTCATTATTGCTCAGTTTATCTTTAAAACAAATATTATGTTTGATAGTAGTTGAATTATTTGATTGATCATGTCTTCTTGACTTCTTTTCATTACCATGTGAAACTTTTACTTCTGGGAGTTATTTCACCATGTATAAAAAAGGAAAAGTTAAACAGTCAAATGTCTATTTGACTTATAAGCTCAAATGCTAAATCCTCTGCTATCAGCCATAAGCAGTCAGGCTCACAAATGAGTCAAGAGCATAGTTAAATGGGACACCAGCCAAACTAATGGGATTACTTATTGAAGTAGTTACTTAGATAGAGGAACAGGGATCAAATGCTGAGCCATAATGAAGAGTACTAGGATAAGCTACTGACTGGATAAAAAGTTTTCAGAAGGTATTTATGCTTTCTCCATGGGCTTTTATACATTTTCCTGCCTGGACTGGTGTGTATGAGACATCTTTTATAAAAATAAAAATGGAAGGATGTGATGTCAGTTTCTTTTGATCATTCTTTGAAGAGTACTGAAATACATAAATATATAAGACAGTTTATTACTCTTGAAACTACATGATGCTTATCTACGTGCTTAAAAAAATAAAGAAATTGTATTGTACTTGCTGGTACAATCAAGAATAGTGTGAAAACCATGTTGGGAGATCATTGTCATTCTCTGCCTCTTAATATACCAATGTTTTCTTGTTAAAAAAATATTACACCAAAAAACTGCTTCTTTTTGCTCTTCATCCCCTTTTCCCCTCACAAAATATATCGAACATCTTGCCAGTTTGTTTTCTTGAACTTGCTGTTTGGGATGCTTTTCAAGCCTACTTGTCACAAACTTTGCCTTCCTGTCCCCAAAAACATTATTCTCATAATGGTCATTGATTATCTTTTCTGTGACCGGCGCCCTTGAATATTCTCCTGCCTTATCAAAATCATCTCCCTAACTCTTTGTTGACATGGAAAATACAATCATACACTGGTAGCTGCAATTGTAATTTAATTATATAAATTTTAGAAGTTCCACGGAGTTTCTCTTCTCTCTGGTATGCCATCTCTGGTAACAAAATTTGATCTCCTGTCTTCAAGGCAAAAAAATGTATCTATAAGACTCTGTTATTTGAGGAGAAAACAGCATCTATTTTTATTTCATTGAAAGACTTAACTACTTCAAAGGCATATATTTAGAAAGATTCTTCTGAATTCTCATGAAAAAAAATCCTTTAGACAGAGTCTGCTTAAGAGAGCATTTTGGGTAATATTACTTTGTTTGGTCTGGTTTGCATGGAGTTAATTTTCTTCATAGCAGCCTATATGATGTTATATTTAGATTTTTGACCAAACCAGTGCTGATAATACAGGGATATTCTAGCTGTTGGTGAACAATGCTTGCATATTGTTGAGATCTTTTCTATTTCTCACACTGCCCTGCCAGCAAGTAGACTTGGAGGCACACAAGAAGTTGGGAGGGAACACAGCTGGGTAAGCTGACCCCAGCAGACCAAAGGGATATCCCCAGACCATATGGTGCTGTACTCAGCATACAGAGCTGAGTGAAGGAAAGTGTAGTTTTTCCAAGGTAGATGTTGCTTGGAGACCGGCATTGGTCTGCAGCAGGAAGGGAATGAGTCATTGTGAGCCATTTCTTTACATCACTTGGACTTTTTGTGCTTAGTTATTTGTTCATTATTTTCAATGCATAAACTAATAAAAATAATTCTGGATAAAATTTGTACTGCTAAAGAGGATAGCATTATAAAAATGTAAAGCAATTAAAAAATTTAGAATATGAATGAATATTGAAAGGCATTTCAAAACAAATTTTCAGCTTGAGCTCAAAACAGATTTTTTTAATTTGGGAATGGGGGAAGGCTCCCTGAAACAGACTTGGTCATTCATCTGCGAGAGGATTGGTGGAGTGTTACGATATTTAGCCTATTAACTGGTATGTGTTTCCTCAGAGATGCCCATTCAAGACACACATATTGAAACTCATCAGATGCAAAATTCCTAAGAAAAGAAACTAAAATTTTTTAAAGCAATGGAAAATATTTTTTTTTCACATGGAATAAAGCAAAGTATTTCAACTGAGATTCTATTAATGAGGTATTAACTTTTTCTTACTTTCATGATGCCATGTTTTCTGATCAGTAAAACTGTATTTCTCAACATGTTTTTTAATTATCAAACATGAGTTTTTCTGTAAGAAGATATTACTAATGGAAGATTCTAAAAAACCTTTATTCAGATCTCTGACTATGATGACAAGGAAAAATTTAAGTTTTTAGAGAATCAAAGTGTTCATTTTAAAGATAAGAAAATACAGCCTTTAAAATTTAAATTGAGTTCTATTTTTATGATGTTCAATTAAACTTTACACTCCTATATATTTTTTCTGCATACATAATGTTTTTAGATTATAATTAAGGCCAGGAATAGGCATGTTCACTAATTAAAACATCTTCATGTTAGGTGACATTAGTGCTTATATTACAGAATTCTATGTCAAATAGAAAATGTTAGCAAATGCTTCATTACTGAATTCACTATTAGTTTTTATGGACAGAATGCAGCAGTTTTGTGATGTTGTTGCATCACTTTCTGCAATTTCTTTAAATAAACTACAATAGAAGCAAACTATAAAATAGAAGAGTGTTTCTTTTTCTCATTTCGCCTCTAATCTGTATCTGAATTCATTGGTATAGTCTTTGATCCGTTGTTCTGCATTTTACAAGAGTAACATCTGGGATTCTTTGATCTTGCCAAATTGTTTTTATTCTTTGTAGCACTCGTTAAAGAAGTAATTAAAAAAACAGAGGCAGACCTTACAACCTTTAAAGAAGAAAGCTATCCTTGAACAATAATAAAAGAAATTGCTCAAAACATCCTCCTTGATTCTCTATGATAGAGTTTTATACAAGATTTCGTGCCTCTTCTTATGAAGAAAGGTAGCTTTGCTTTCCTCATTCTATAAATGGTGTCATAGCCATGTCTAAAAGGTCCGTGGTTGCTATCAAGTTCACTTTTGAAGAATGTTTGTATTTTGGACAGGATTGTTCCTATTTTTGTGAGCTGGAAGCCTCCATTCAGAATCATTCATCTTTATTTGGAAAACTTGGAAAAGGCCAGTCATAGAAAACATGAAGTATGATGCTGAAAATGTGAATAGCAGAGCAGTAGCCGTAGTTAAGATGCTGACTAGGCTGCTAGTGTCTCTAGAGCTGCAATGTCAGCAATTTGTCACTGGTTAGTACTGTTCATTTTCTGAATTCCTAAGGCAAAGAGAATATTGATCTCATGCCCCCAGTACCTCATATTGTTACTAAAGGCATAATCTATAGTCAAAGAAAACATATTGAATTAGAGGCAACAATTCAAATTTTTAGGCATTGCAGAGTTATTTTAAAATATGCTCCACAAAAAAAGATATGTAGTTATTCATATAGCTTATCCATTCTGAAGATTCAGAAAAAAATAATTTCCCCCCTCATCCTCTGACAGTCTACACGTTATACATGCATAACTACTATCCAACTTGTTTTCATTTGCTCAGGCCAAATATTATTTGTTACAGATTTCTTCCTCTGTAGCAATGATGGACTTCACAGCTAAGAGGGAAATTAGCAGCAGCTACAAGATAATTTAGAAACTATGTGGAAGCCATTTTTATTTCTTAACTTAGTAGCAGGAACAATTTTTTTTCTCATTCCTCTCTCATTATTCTGATAGCAGTTTGAAATACGTGTTTCTCTTATACAGTTTAATCTTGGCTTGCTGAGCATCCTAGCATGCAAAAAACCTAAAAGCTGCTCTTGACTGTTTGCCAAGACTTACAATAAAAAGAAAATGGAAAGCAGTCTAGAAACTTACACTATAATCTACAAGTTTAAGTTATAGAGCAGTCAGAATGAAACATTTAAAGCTCTTCCTTTAAAATGAAAAAAAGATGATGCTCATTAGTAGCCAGATTCTACTATTTATTTTGAAAAGAACAACTCTCAAAGCTTGAATGACTGCAAGTCCTAATTATACTAAAACATAGGGTACTTTTATCTGGTTTTAAATGTGTCTCCGGATACAATAGTTGCTTTAAACTGAATACAGTACCAAGAGCATGCCTGAGCAATTCCAGTAACTTATTTGGGAAAGAAAAATGAGAATTGTAAAAAAACCCTATTGTTACAGTTTATCACCAGTATTTTGGTGGTGGTCTGTGACACTAAGAATTGCTTGAGTATCTAGGAGGCTGCAAAAGAAGAAAACCAGTAATGACTGCAGGAGCAAAGGAAGCAGTGTCTGAAAGATGTGAAGGAGCTTACTGCTGCAAAGCAGAACGTACTAGACACTGATAATGTTTATTCTGCCTGATTATTTCCAGAGGGGCCCTTCTAAGATCATTCTTTTATTGTAGCAGGCTTTATGCAAACAGCAAAACAGACAGAACAGCTTAAATAAATTGTCATTTAAATAGAAAAAAAGAAGAAAGAAAGAAAGAAAGAAAGAAAGAAAGAAAGAAAGAAAGAAAGAAAGAAAGAAAGAAAGAAAGAAAGAAAGAAAGGAAAGAAAGAAAGAAGCAACAGAGGTGATAATTTTGCCAAGTTCACAGAGCAGTGTAGGATAGGGAGCAGAGCCTCTCTTCTCTGACTGCTTTACAGCTGCCTTATATCTAGGCATGGCATATCATCATTTTGTTTAAGCTTTTTTTTTTTTTTGGGGGGGGGGGGGAGAGGGAATTTTTTTTTCTTTCTTAATCCTTTATACACCTATGACAATACCAACATTTTTGTTGGTAGAAATATTGTCATTTCCTAATCTGACAAGTCATAGTAAAATTTGTCTTGTGAGAAGCAATCTCAGCTACATTGACTTTACTCTTCCTTGCTATAACAACAACAAAATGAAGAAACATTTAAATCCAAGATAGCACCATAAAATATTCTAGGCAATACTCCATTAAGAGGAAAACAACTTCTGTTCTAGCCCATCTCCAATAAATTTAAGCAGATCAGTCTACTACCACAGAGTTATTCTAAGCCAGATGCTTTCCAACCGCAGTATTTTGAACATTTACAGTACCCCTGAAGAAAAGATAAATGCAGACCTAATAATGGTGGTGAAAAGATCACCTACATCTGAGACTCCTCTGTGTTGCCTTATATATGTGTGTTGTGGAGTTACTCCATGTTTGGAGTTACTGTCCTTCCACAATACCTGCCTCTTATACTGTGTGAAATAAAACTGCCAGCAGCAGGACCTGCATTTCCAGCTAAAGATGCAGGAGCTTGGCTAAAGGCTTAAATACTCTGAGACCATGGAGTGGTGAGGTAGGTTGCCTTAAGAGAGTGAGGTAAAGGTAGTCCATGTAACTGCGCTCACATGCTGAAGGTATAGAATTTAGACATGGAAAAAGAAAATGAGCCTGGATTAAGAATCCATTAATTGAATATACTGAGCTGGGGAAATTCAGGACAAAAATCAGCAGTGAGTAGGATGTGCATCCATCCTTGCCCAAATCTAACCCTCAAACCCTTCAATCTCACCTCTCCTATAACAAATTACTGAGAAAACTAAAAGCCTTGCCCCTGTCCCCTCTCCAGGTTCGCTCCACATAGGGAGTGAAAAATTCTGAAAGCTATTTTCTGGTTAGTTTGGAATACATGGTCTTCACAATTGCAGATGATATGAAAATGTAATCATGGAGTTTTGGTTTGTTTGCTTTTACCAGATATAATAAATAATGCATGTACATACACACACCCCCACCCTCACACACACCCCCACACACCCACACCCACACCCACACCCACACACAGAGTCTCTCTGTCACTCAACTGAGTCCTTTCAAACATATATACACAAATAATACTTTGCCTTTACAGTCTTCATAATTTATGCATTTTTGGTAATTTAGAAGGTATTAGTTAAGCAACTGCAGCATCAACGTCTTTTGATAAAACTGCTTGTAAGACATTATTTATATTGAAAAAATACTTTGATATTTTATTATTATTTTATTTATTTTTGTTTTCCCAACTAAACAATTTTTCAAGTTCTTTTCAGTTGTGGTTTGTGTTTGTTTTGTTGGTTGGTTGGTTTGTTGGCTGGTTTGTTTAGGGGTTTTTTTGTATCTTGGAGTCACCAAGATACAGAAGATTGGCTCTAACAGAGTATCTTTTTGGGCTGAGCTATGTCAGTTGGAGAAAACTACAAACCATTTTCATGTTACAGCATATTTTCGATGTGACAATGTCAATAATGTCAGCATATCCTGCTGACAGAATTAGCAAGTATAATAAAAGTAAATGCTGCTTTTTAGGCATATCTGTTTTTTCAGTCCATTTCATCCTCATTAAAATCTCTACAACATGTATGAAATCAGTAATTCCTGAGCTGCCATGTGCTGGACAAATTTATTTTTTTTTTTTAAGTAAATTAATAAGCCTACCTGTCTTGCAGAATATATGCTGCCCCTGAATTTAAGCCTACTTTCTCATAATTTTTCCTCATGCACTACTCCTTCTCCTGCTGATAGCATTTCACTCTCACTGCACCTCAGTTGATCCATCCTAACTTTTCCAAAATCCTAGAACGGCATCTTGAGCAGTCTGCTGTTTTCTTGTTCTTCGGTGTCACCAGTTATAAAAATGAAACCTACTTCAGGAGTGGCAAGAACTAAAAAGTAATTACTTGCACACAAAATTAAATTAAATTTTATTTCTCAGTTCAGAAGTATAATTTCATGCTGTTTGTTGTTGCTATTTTTTCTCCACTGATGAATGACTACATATTATTTTTTCACTACTCAGCAACCTTTAATTTTAGATATATATTGATTGGTTAAAAGAAGACAGAATTAACATCTTCCTTAGAAGGAATAAAAGTCTAGTATGTCATAATAGTTGGTAATACTAGTTGAAAATCTCTTCATAGCCAATATAGGTCATCTGTCCATTCAGACTGTAGCAATCCATAGTAATGCAGTTTGTCTTTCACAAGATCCAAAATATGACAGTAAAGCATACTCATTTTCAATCAAGAGTGAAGAAATTAAATCTGAGGCACAGGAAGCTAGGTTTCAGAGTCATGTCAGCAAGACAATTTAATTAGGAATGGAGCATAAATTAAGACCAAGGCACCCAAAAGCCAAAAATTCAGTACAGGCTGAAAGCAACAAACTGATGTTTCCTGCTATACTTAAATACCCTATTCTCCCTTGGTGGCTGCTATCATTATTGGAGTACAGATGGTGAAAACACATACTGTTCAAATTTACTATGTTCATTCACAAGGATGTTTGTTGAGAAAATAGTGCTAATCTAAACATTATAGCTCCATTTATGATCTCTTTAATCTTCTTTTTTTTTTTTTCACTTTTCAGCACTAAAATAAATAAACCTGGATATGCAGTTACCAAAATGTTCCATATACTTTCTAATGATGGAAAGTATATGATGGCTGGTTTGCAGACACTGCAGTCCATTACAGAACAAGGTAATTAAAATTACAAGCTCGGAAAACATGTGTAATTTCCTTGATGACTCTTAATGCTCTCCCTTGAGTCACTGCAGTCTTTGTGTAAATATGCTATTATGGAGTTATTAGATGTGATCTTTACTTGATTATCTCAGATTACTCTTCACTAAGTCAAGTTTCCTGTTACAAGGCTCTCTCACTGAAAACGTTTGATGACTCACTGATTTCACAGGTACTAATAGCTTCAAAAGACATTTGTGGTCTAAGTTAACAGAAGTACAGTATAATATTATCAATAGATAAATGCTATACTAATAAATATTGTAGATACTACTAAATTATAGACTCAAAAAGACAACCTTAAGTAATAAAACATAAATATATCTTACTTTTATAAGAGAAACTGGAAAAGCATTTGGACACAAAGTATTATAACATCCCATAAAAACAATGACTAAAGGATTGGAAATTAGACTTTTCAGCTCCCACATAGCATGCTATGGACAGATTTCCTTAAATGCTTGTCATCATAGGAAAGCACTATTTGTATTTAGATATAAATTGGAAAATAATTGAAGGCACATGTATTTGAAATCCTCATTGTAATAATATTTTTTGTAAAATCTGTATTTTACTAGGTAACAAGCAAGTTTTCAATCCACATTGCATTATACAGAACTTACTGCCTTATTCTGTCCCTGGTTTGTGTAGGTATCTGTGTGTGTGGGCACACATGTATGTTAATAACTTTCTTCTTCTACCTATTCCTCAGTTTCATCTTCTGTAAACTGATAAGCTATTAGTTGGAAAGTGTCAACTTAGCTTTTAATTCAGTTATATTCTTTCTATTTCTGCACTAAATACTGTCAGATGTTTGACAGTAATTCAACTTTTGCCTTTCCATTGAGAATTTTCACTATTTTTCTTCCTAAACTCAGTTAGGTGATAGTTGAGATTTTTTATCAGATCCTGCCCACTCTTCTTTTTATTTGTTCTTACCATATGATATCCAGCTTATGTATCTGCTATCTATTTTTGCAGTCTTTTACAATTTATAAAGACTTTGAAAAGGTTTGCTAATCAAAATGATAAAATTATTTAGTAGTAGCACCTGATTTCTCATTTGATTTCTCATTTGATCCTTGCTCATTTGATCCTTATCAGTGTAAAAACAGTGAAATCCAGTCCTGGGCATAAGTTAATTGGTAGCATGTACCTAATGGTGCACATCTCATTTTGAATGATCAAGGATCATTTTACCTGTTCCGTTCTTTCTCCAGACAGTATCTAAACACAAGGATGAGTGGTCCATCTAATCCAATATTATACCCCCAGTAGTGGGAAATAAGAGCAGCTGGTCCTGGAAGAGTACAGAACAGAGCAAACATCTGGTCACACTTTCCTGGCAAACTCTTCCAGCTCGCAGCTCATAGTTGAGACAGCTGTGCTTCTTTGTATCGATGAACACCTCTCCTGAGGATTTTTTCAAAGCCCTTTTAGTATGCAAATCTTCCTGACATGAAAAACATCTTGGAAAAGTTGTTCCACAGTTTAATTATGCACAGTGCGAAAAACTTTTGTCTTTAGTGGATCTGAATTCAGTATGTTTTCCGATTTCAGCACTATAAAACCACTTTGTATTAAATACAGAGCAATGGGATGGCTACTTTTTTTCCTAGCAGCCATGTTTCATGAGTCCCCTTCAAATCTCCTACAAAAATAATTTCTCCTAATTGTAGCTCCATCTTTTTAACCCTTCTCTATCCATTTTCTCACTCTCTTGTCTAAATGGTCTTGTACACCAGATGAAGGCATATCACAGGTATTTGCACCCTGATAATGATAATTTCATTTTATTCTGCAGAAGTTTCTTAAAAATTTTAGGTGTTTTAAAAGAGAAATTAATGCAGGAAATATTTGGATCTTTTGTAAATCAAACACAGCTCTGAATTTGGCTTTCTGCATGTCTAAAATATAGCATAGTTCATATGTAATATTTAATAAAATATACACTTTAGGAAATGACATTTTGGATTTCAGGCAAAAACTATACATCGGAGGTACTGACTTTTATATTCCCCCTTTCTTAAATCAAAATGTGCACACACCTATCCACTTTTATTTTCCAAACTACTTTAGATATTTTGGAAAATTAAGAGACAAAGCCATGAGGTGCACAGAAATGCACCTGCAGTAGCAGAGAGCTGTTGATCACATGAAACAAATCAATGAGGAGTTAGCATGAACTTACGGGCATTTGTTCCAATGGAATTCTGATTCACCTGGGCTACATGGCAAAGAAGCTCAGTGTTGGCAAATGCACGTAAATAAATCAATTTCAGCAGAAGTGCTGACTGACAGGCATTACAGATCAAATTAAACCATCAGTATCAGTACCACATTTTTTATTGTTTCTTACATTCTACTGTAATGGGAATTCTATTCTCTTGGAAGCGTAAGGAAGAGGAGCTGCCAAGTTATATTTACAACTCTTACCACAGTTAGTTTTTTGACTAAAAGGGAGACTCTGGGACCATGGAAAGCTCCACAGAGTCTCCTTCAGATCACCATGCTTTTTAGATAGACTTCAGCTTTATCATTCAAATAACTCTGAGGAATGGTGGTTTTGATAAATTGCAGCTTTTATCTGTATTATCTATGACTTGTGTCCTTTTTTCTCAGTCTCATGAACAGCAGCTGAGAGAAAAGAGATCACTGGAGCCCTTTAATTACAGAGCCGGAACTGCACCGCTTTCATACTCCTAAAATAGCAAAGCTTACATAAAAACTTTAGCAGCGTGAAAATGCAGACTATTGGAAGCAGCTAGCATGACAAAGATTCAGTAAAGCTAAACAAAAACTGCATCTAGACAACTTTTGATATAGGCAAATATGACACTGCAGACAATTCCGTATTTAATAAGAGAAGCAATCCCTCTCTTCATGGCAACATTGCCCCCAAATCAAGTCTTTTGGGAACAAACTGTCTTCTTTAAAACCATTGATTATTGTTACTTGCATTGTAGTAGTGCTGATTATTATACCAAAATAAAACATAGCTCCCATAAAAACCTGAGAATCAAAAGTCTTTGCTAGGTCAGATCTCAGCAATTACAGACTTGAAAGAACTCAAGCAACAACAGCAATAACAGCAACAACTCCAAAACCTTAAGTAAAAGCACCCTCTATTATTTTTTTGCTTATGTCAAAGTGACTTAAACACATTTTCAGTGTAGCACAAGATCACATCAAACCAATGGAAATCAGGAAGTTTCTTAATTTAGTATCACTGAATGGAAGTTGAAATTAATGAAAGCCGAGTATAAATTTCATAAAATGAATACCCACTAGATGAGTTTTCCTTCTAATCTTTAATGAAAGAAACTAAAAATATTTAACTTTGTTAGATTTGAAGAGCAAATCACAACAGAGGACTTAGGTGTAAAGGCCCTCTTTTCCAATGACTAAACTTTGAGCATTGCTTTGGCATAGTGCTGGTAGAAACTGTTCTGCTGTAGTCAGTACCATTGTAAGAAAACAAGTGCAGGTCCTAGATACTGTGGTACTTGGAAACCCTATAGCACTTTTTAAAAGTATAAGAGCATTAACATCAGAGCTCTGTTCACATTCCCATTTCAATTACTATAATTAGCTGTTTCAACCTTTTACTGTTTCGACTGGATGTCAAATTTCTAATTTAACCTCCTAAAGCAGGATCATTACTGTTGTGATCTGCTCATTGGTCAGGTGCTGTGTGCAAAAAAATTGCAAAAAACGCTGGTGCATTTTTTACTAGGAAAGATTGGGTCAGTGTTTCCAGTCTTCACTTTTTTTTGAAGTTTCCTTGGGGATTCTCATCTGAAAAGGTAATAACTTAATATTGAGAACCTGGCTGCTGTCTCATGGTCCCTAAACCCAACATCACTACTGCATCTCCATGTGACACAGCAATGCAACCACCTTCTGTCCCTATATGCAGCTGATGAGGGGGAAAGTAAATCTGCAGCCACGCCTCTGTGTCTAATACAGTGGCTGCCTGTATCTTCTGACTCAGTACAGCTGCCATCTGATATTGGATACATGCATGGCATCTGACTTCTGCTGCACCCCTTAACACACAGGGTGTGTGCTGTCCTCATATGGCATCTCCCTGCCAGTGAGCTATGCATGCCTGTCGCTGCTACAGGACCGAATCAACCACAGGGTGTCTTTAGTAGTATCAGTTACATTGTAGAGATACAAAGAAAACATCCCAGACATCCAAGCAAATAAGACCCCTTCATCAGCTGAATGTAGATGAGCCCTACTCCTTTCCTGGGCGTTGAATGCAGCTGGCAGTGACTGTCACTGTCTGGTCAGAGGATGCAGAGACTGATCCTGCACATTGACTTGCACAAGTAACCGGGAGCTGCTAAAGGCGAGATCAGCAAAAAGAATTAAAAGGAGTCACACCACAACAAAAGTTTGCTGTTGATATTTTATTCACATACAAACACATGAAATGCATACTAAAGCATCTCTAAGATATTATAATCCTAAATAAATAATTAAAAACCCCCACAAAAACCAACCAAACAAAAAAACAACAAAAAGCACCTAGCTCCATTTTCAGGTTTTGGGTTTTGCAGACTTCTCTCATCATCTCAAGAAGAGAGTTTCTGTATTTTGGTGAAACAGAACTTGGAGGCATTTTCCCTCATATAGAGAACTGCAATATTGAGTGTACTGCTCAGGGATAGTCCTCAAGTTGCTGCATCTCTACTTCAAACTGAGAGAGCCAAACTACATGTGACTTATTGCAGATGATGAAGAAAAAAACCCCATTACTGCTGTATCTCAGTTTCTCCGGAGATAGGCATCTGCTTTGGAGAATCACTTAAAAAGTGAAGCTTATACAGTGAGAAAACAATTTTGTTCTTCCCCAAGGGAGCGAGAAGCTTATCTGTCTTTTCTCTCAAGATGCTGTTGTTTTTCCCAAGGAGTCTCCATTCCTTAGCATCTGCTCTGTTCCTGGCTGTGAAACATATTTCCCAATATTTACAGCGAGGTGGGGAGCTCTGTGTTGTAGGTCCAAACACAAATGACATTTCATCTACATTTTCCCAGAAGCTGCATCTCTCATTTCCATTCTCAAATTATTAAATATTATTCTAGACCAAACAAACAAAAAAAAAAATCAAAGGTGTGAAGGATCCATTAGCTAACTAAATAGCTAAAATAACAGCTTGATTGTCTGGATTGTCTTTGAGACACTATCAGGCAACATTATCTTTCTAGAGACTTGTGAAGGTTTTACTGAAAGGAGTAATTCTAGGTCTCTTAATGCATTTAGATTTATACATAATACCTTTTCATTTTTTTTCTATAAGAAATGCTTTACCAAACATGAGCAATTAGGTTTAATGGAGAAATAAGTGGATGAACTGTAGTACTCTGTGATACAGAGGAGGACAGTTCTTATATCTCATGTGTGCTGTATGTCTCCAACTGTGAGCAACCTCTTCTCATTTTACCTAGAAGATACAATTTCAATTCTGACCAGGCCCACCACTAATAAGCAACGTGGTCAAAAGCAGGGAATCGTCCCAGTGTAGTCTCCTAACAGAAATATGGTACTGTCCCAGTTTGAGAAAAGGGAGAATTATTTAACACCCATAATAGAAGCTCTTTAAGTGAATAGAATGAGATTTTTTTGTAGAAAAATATATATGAGTAATAACAATAAAAAATATAAATATATGAATTAAAATATATTTATATGTTAGTACCAACTACCCACAAATTTGTATCTTCACGAAATCACCCACACACTCACCACACAAACAAAATCCCCACCCCCACCAGGCAGAACCACACACCTTTCCACCCCATACGTGATTAAGATTCCCCCTGGTACCACACACCCCCTTACCCATTCCAGGGAGAAAGCACATGCACCTCCACCCCGTGCTCTTTCAGGAATCCTCTCCCAGTACCAAACACCCCTCACCCATTCCCAAACAAGTCTGGAGGAAAAGGAGATGCTGCCAGGAAGGACTTGCAAAAGAAGGACTCTGCAGGAAAAACCCCACTGGGGCTGGGGAATGTCAGGACAGCTTCCTGGGATGGTGAAAGGGCCACTGAAGTAATCCACAGGAGGAAAATCAGGAGGGGACAAGCCAGCCGGGGACCTCCAAGGACGTATGAAGACCTTCTCCGCTCATCTTGGTGGGGAAGGAAGAGAGCGCCCCTTCTCTGTGCTGCAGTTTTTAAAATCCCTTTGTGCCCACGCCCAGCATTACCTGTTCTGTCCAATAAGAAACTTTGCTGAGCTGCCCATCCATCCCCTTTTTCTTGCGTCACTGCAAGATGGCAGCGCCCAGGCTGGACAGGGGAAAACACACACATCTCCGCGCAGTGGGCACCGTGCTGGATGTGGACTATCACCTGAATTGCTGCCTCGTTGTACTAAGTTGGCCAGGGAGGGAGAAAGGGGCTGGGGCCGCCGCTGCTCCGCTTTCGCTGCCATCAGCTACTTATCGCTGACTTGCGGAAACCGAACTCACAGCGCAGGCCTCGTTATGAGGAAGGTGTGTTTATTCTGCGCAGGGAGCAGGGCTACAGATTCCTTCCAAATCACCCGCTCCCCGATCACATGACGGTCCCGGGCTTATATCCCCCTTCTGAGTGCTGGGTGTCCCCCAGCTCTGATTGGCCCAACTGCTCCAGGCCCTCCACATTCTCTCCCCTGGCCCGGGACCCAGAGACCTCCTTCCCCGAGGGGTAGAGCTGCTGCCACCATTGCCCCACTGCAGTAAAACACGTTCTCTTGAGGAGACCTTGAGATGTTGTCCCCGTCAGCTATTGTGATGTCTAGTCCCTGCTCTCCCTGCCTCCCTATCTGATGTTCGTGTCCCATGCTTACAGGGATTCTTCTCGTGTTAGCCCTGTGTCTGACAGCAGGTCCTCAGCTCTACTCTCCAACTCCAACCACAGGAATGCCTGCTTGTATCTCGCTCTGGGAGAAGGAATGGGGAAGAAATCAAGACAAAACAGGTTAAAACCATGACAGGTACCACATAAGGAGCAACAGAGATGTGTGGCCTTCCTGAATGAAGACTGGGAAAGGAAAACATAGAACTTGCCCAGCTCTGTAAGATCAGAACCTAAGCCTGCAGGATGCTTTAGTGGCAATAGCAGGACATATGTAGGAGGACTGCCCAGGTCAAGGCAGGAGCTAGCTTGTGAATATATCACAGAATCATAGAATCATCCAAGTTGCAAAAGTTCTCTAAGGTCCTCAAGTCCAACCATCAAGCATGTTTGTAAGTGCCCCATCTATGATTTTTTTAAAGACTTCCAGGTATGATGATTTCATCACTTCCCTGGGCAGACTCTTTCAATGCTACTCTTTCGGAGAACTTTTTTCTGAATAACCAATCCAAGCCTCCTCTGGCAAAACATGAGGCCACTTCCTCTCATCCTGTCACTTGTTACTTGGCAGAAGAGACTGACCTCCACCTGGCTACAATCTCCTATGAGGTAGTTGCAGAGAGCGTAAAGTTCACCCCTGAACCTCCTTTTCTCCAGCTCCCTCAGACACTTCTTATCAGACTTGCACTCCAGACCATTCACCAGCTTCGTTGCTCTTCTCTGGACATACTCTGTCATATCAATGTCTTTCTTGTAAGGGGCCCAAAATCAAACACAGCCTCCCCAGTGCCGAGTACAGAAGGATGATCAGTGCCCTGGTCCTGCTGGCCACACTATTCCTGATAGAGGCCAGAATGCCGTTTGCCTTCCTGGCCATCTGGGCACTGACAGCTCATATTCAGCTGTCAGTTGACTAACACTTGCCAATTAGCCATATCATAGATATTAGAGGATGCTGTTTTAACTCCTTTTGGATGACCCAGAGAAAGTAAGACCTGTATTCCTCTCATCATTTGGTTAATATTATAACTTGGGTATTACAGGAGATTACGGAGAGAAATATTACTATTCACTTTGGAAGTGGCATGGCTTGAAGTTTGAATGATATAAAACAATATTTTTCAACAAATGCCATGAGGCACATAAACCTCATTGAATGTCCTATGTCACACCTCACAATATACAGCCAACTTTGGGACAAGCAGTGCATCATCAAGGGAAGGGTGAAGGAATTTATCATTTGATTGTCTGGGTATTATTTGATCTCAAACAGTTACATGGTGCAGAGCTCTGACTATACTTCATATCCCACAGCATTGGGTGATGAATATCAGGGATATATGAGCTATATGCTATTCTTTAATTTCTTTAACCAAAACACAATGAGACTAATTTGTTTTGGGAATAGCAATTTAGCCGAATTACATAAATTGATAGAATTAGCTATTATATTATTTAAACACAGATACCTGTAGATGGATTAGTGAGCCAAGATTAAACGTATAAAGGAATAATCTATTTTACAACCCTGCACCTCTCTGCAGTATACTTTTGGATACTGCTTTGGTAATTAAAAACTTTATGAGTAGTTCATTGTAGAATAGTAAAAATGTGTTAAAATCCATTAGAACAGATTGAATATATTCATGAAATGCTTCTTTGGTACCATAATGAAATTCACTTCACTTTTTTCTCCCTCCTTTTAGTAAGAAATTATCCCATTGGAAGGACAGAATAGATAAATTGTGAATAAAATGCAGTATAAATGAAAACAGTTATTTTAAACCAAGTCATGCAAGCTTTTTATTTATGCAGCAACTTTCACCTATTAAAAAAGTCTGTGCCATTCTCAACTCTTAGGGAAAAGTCCCAGCAACACAGCAGATGTGATCCAGATAAACGTACACTCCCACAGAAATATCTGGGAAGCGGCTATTGTGAATCCTCATACTAAAAAATTGTCATATTGGGAAATAAGTAATCTACACAATAGAATTCAATTACCTTTTTTTATGTCATTCATTTCTTTCATTTATGATTTCTTGTGCATTTTATAAGTCAGCTTCTTTTTCTCTTGATCATGAACAGGCCAGAACACACAGGTAAAAAATGTATTCCTGGGAGCGTGATTGCTAAAAGTAAAATATGGTGGTTCCTAACAGCAACACAAAAATATGAGACTAGAAAGGAGGGAAAACCACTGTAATGCAGACATTGTTATTAGCACTCTGAATGTGTGGAAAATCTCATCAGATTTTAATAAGTATCCATGGTCCTGTTAGAATCAGTGTCAATTGCTGCATAGATCAGAACTAAAAGATACATAAAATTAATCTATGAAAGCCAATTACAAAATCCTAAATGTCAACCACTTTGTTTTCCTCAGAACTCAGGATCACATGTTTAGAAAACTTAAATTTATGCTGAAAAATTCCTTTGCAAGTCTTTCCAAGCAATCTGTAATGCCATATTTGTTTTTCATGATATGTTATGTAGGCATTAATATGAAAAATAGAACCTCAAAGATCAAATAACAGGTCATGGCAATTTGGCATAAGATATTTGAAACCAAATGAGCCCATACCAACACTACTATAAATATGTAATTATCAAGGATAAGTATAACTGATATGAAATCCAAGTGAATAAATAAATAGTTGCCTTCCCCTCCTTCCCCTCTACTGAGGGTGTAGATAACTTTCCTTTTTTAAATAAAAATAATCAATGATGCAATTTTATTTTTCTTCCTAGATTCCTCTCTGTCTCCAAATTATTTCTGAGGGAATCTACCACTTTACTTTGCCTTGGTTTGTAGCTGCAGTAGTGTGTAGGCTTCCTTCCCAGTGTTTCTGAAGGATTTCTTCTTTCTTGGTCACAATGTCTTTCTTGTTTGGAATATCTCTGTTTGGATACAGTTTGTGCTGTCTGGCAGAACTGGTGGATCAGTCACTCTGCTTACAATGCACAAGGTTACACCCGGAAAGTGTGGCTAAACCTGTGTGGAGATTTTTTACCTCAGGTCTAGATGTCCTGTATCTTTCTTTCTGTGTGATGTATAATTTATGCCTGGATACATTCAGAATTCACATTTCTTATTTACTTTATGGACCATATCTGATTTCTAGGGAGAGCATGCCATATGCTTATTATGTAGGAAATAACTTTTAAAAAGGATTGTAAGTGGAGGAACAAGATACGGTATTGTATCTAAAACAGATGCGAAGTTTCAGTTTTTGAGTATAGACACTCTTTCCCAGTAGCAGCTGTTGGAAGGCAAGAGACCATCTCCACTTTTGGGAGCTTGGCCAGGGCTACCCTGAGAAGGGATACTTATGGAGGGGCTCAGTCTGCATGCCCCATTTCATTGATATGTTTCCAACCTCTTTGCTTCATATAACAGAAACTGTACCAGATTCCCTTATCCTGCCTCTTGCACTGGCCAGTAACAAGTTCTTGTCTGAACATTAACAAACAGATAATGACAACATTAGCAGATCATGTATTTATCTACATTCTACAGAGGACCATTTGCCGTCTACTTAGCACAAAAGACAGACTTAAGCATCTTCTTCTTAAACCAATCTAAAATCCAATGCATTATAATAGTCTCTGAAACAGTGCAGACACTAATCAGAAAGAAGATTTAAACCAGGGGTTCCCAGTTGTTCACTTCTGCTTTGGTGGATATCTGAAGATTAATGTGGATAAGAATTGTTAAGAAGATGAACTCTTTGGAGAAATCCCCATAAGTAGAACAGCTGCATTAATAATCATAAGGAAACTGTTATGCATAGAAACAGAGAATTAAATTCCATTTTAGGCTTCGGAACATGGTGTAGCTATTTACTACATAGCTATTTCTGCACATAGCTGTTCTGTTTCTGGTTAGCTGCTTCAAGAATGATATTGGAGACAGAACACAGTTTTTCACGTTTCATCACAACACAGAACACTCCCTTGTGTTAATTTGGACAATATATTCTCCATGTAGTAAGCTTGTCATATATTATGCAAATCCCATTTAAAAATGTAGTTGGAAGAAACCAAAATCAAAAGGAAAGATCAATTCTTCTCTATATTACAACCAGTTGCACTTAAGAATAAATAGAGTAAAACACAGCCTGAACCGCTTACAGACAGACAGGCTTCTGAGTCAAAAGCAAATATTTAATTATACTATTTTGCTTTTCTAAAGGAAACAAACAGTAGATATCATATTGCTTAGTATATATATATGAAGTCAAAAGTAAGATGCCACTGGGATTTGTTTAAATATCCCATAACCTATAAAATTATTAATCTATTATCTCAAATTTGTTTCAAGATACATGAAACAAATGAACTTAATGGAACTTCACTTGTTGCCCAAAACATAAAAAATGTGTAAACCACTTTTTACTTTGTGTAAAATCATACCTATTGTCAATTTACAAAGTGGTTTAACCCGGGCTGGGTGCCAGGGGCCCACTATAGCCACTCTCTCACTCCCCCTTGCCCAGCTATAGAGGAGAGAGAATATAACGAGAGGTTTCATTATTCATGATAAGGACTACAACAGATTCTTTCTTAATCACTGTCACAGGCAAAACAAGACTCCATGTGGGAATAATAGTCAGGTTTATTAATAACAAGATCAGAGCTAAGAGTGAGAGACAATAAGAGACACCTTTTACCCCCCACCCCCTCCTTCTTACATCCAACCTGCCCTCCCACAGCGGTCAAGGGAAAAGGCGAGGTGGGGGGGGAGGTGTTGCTGTGGTCAGCTGCTGTTCTCAGCCGCTGCTTGGGGAGAAGAGTCCTTCCAGCTGCATTTCATGGGGTCCCATCCCTCACAGGATNGCAGCCATCTTCATTTCCAACTACTTTTTTTTTTTTCTTTCTTTCTTCTTAAATATGTTATCACAGAGGCGTTCCTTCAACTACTGATTGGCCTGGCCTTGGTCAGCAGCGGGCCCAGCCTGGACATGGGGAAACTTCCAGTAGCTTCTTGAAGAAGCCTCTCCCTCAGCCCCCCCCACTGCTACCAAATCCTGGTCACAGAGAAATCAATACAACAATTAACCCAGTGAATTCTGGAAGTCATGGAAGCAGGAATACTGAGATGCTGCAGAACTGGTAGAATTAAATTTGCAGGAACAGAGATATCAAAAGTGGATTGTCCTATGCTGCACTGTGATCTATGAGTCCAAGCTTTTCATTGTTAAAAATATGCATCACAGATCTCCCTTTTTTTGGATTCCAGACCACCCAGGAAGAAATACTTGTTTTCCACAGGAATTTGCTGAATACACAAGACAAATTACTTATTATTTCTTTAAATTCAAAGTGTTCCTTCTTTGCCATTAACATTGTTTGGTTGCCCACCTGTAGCCTTTTTTTGTTGTTTGGTTTGTTTATTGAGAATATATTTGTCAAACAGATAAGTCATGCACTCCTAGTAGGAGCCTCTGGTGGCGAAACATCATAGCAAAATTGATTTTAGAAAGATTACCTCTTGGTTTCCAGCTCCCTGAAAACACTGGGGATCTGTGGAATAATTTTAAAGATTTTGAAAGGTAACCAAAGAGAAAAGGGAATTATTTTTCTTTGCAAGTTTAAATTTACAATTATAAAATTGTTATGGATCTAAACATTTTGTTTTGTTTTTTGAGCAAAGAGAAACTATAGTAAACATATTAGGACCTCATATAAAACTCACTACATTTAATACTTTATTTAATTTGCAGAAATATTTGAAAAGACAGTTATATATTTAATTCATTTTACTTGTCAAATTTTTCTTCACTAATAGCTACAATATATTCTAACTTATTTTAATATTTTTAAGAAATTACTTCTTGCTTACCTATTATGCTTAAAATATATTTTTAAGATATTCTAATTTCTTCAAATATAAAATTGTTTCTTTTAAAAGGCCTTTCCTCTTGCATTGTGTATGAACCTGATTCTTACAATAATTTCCAGGCATAAGCTGATAACTTTTATTTGTTCTTTTACAAAAGCAGTCAGTCATGTAGATAATGGCAATGAAAGGTACTGTAGTAAGTTACTGCCGTTAAGCATACTGAAAAATTTTCATTAAAAATATGTTTATTGTATTGTGTGAACAAAAGAATCAGTAAAACACTAAATATAGTTAATATACCAATGGAAAAATATTATATGGAAGAGTGAATTCCACTGTGGTAACTTAATAGTTACCCCACACTTTTTTCCAAGGTTTCAACAATAATAAATTTAATCAAAGATACCTAGAGAAATTAATTAAAATATTGTTATGAAACGATTTAAATTTTACAGATTATCTGTCATTGAATTTCTACATTAAGACATTTTTATTATTCATAGGACCATGCGAAGCTGACTTAACAAGTGTTGATTTAGTAATATTTTTTTGCAGAAGAAAAACTCTAACTTCTTTTGAAAAACTCCGTAATTTATAAAAATATATCTTTTGCTATCTAATGAAAGAAGGCACTTCTGTATATGTATACCACTTGTCAGCATGTTTTCCTGACGTAAAATCCACAAAGTTTTAGCCTAACCAAAGAGAGAAGGAAAAAGACATGATGAATAGAAGAGAACGTGTGGAGCATTGCAGGAATACATTCTGGCTCTTTAAGACATGTCTTAAAGACAGAACTCAAAGAGGAGCTTCAAGAAATATCTTGCTGGTCTTGATAACCAAACTGCGCAGGACTAGTATTTTCAATTAATACTTTAGATATGGAAATAAAGTGTTGAATACACAGTGCTCATAAAACTGTTCAGCAGCAATCTGAGACTGCTATGTCTCATTTTTATTTTCTGAAAAAGATTTTCTAGAAAATTAAGAATTTTCATGTTTTTGAAATGGTTGTAAAGCCTAGTGATCTTCCCCAGTACACCATAAATTTGGTGAGATGTACAAGACAGTTCCTTTCTTCTTCCTCTCGCTTCTTTTTCTGTTTCTAAAGAAAAATTTCCACGATGTTATTGTGACTATTTAAGTCTATGGAGTTTCATAGCCATACCTCATATGTAATAAGTGTTGTCTGTAGTTATGACACTGCCAAAAGGGTTCTGCTACAAACAGCAGAAGGGACAAGTGTAACCCCACGTCCTGGAGAAGGAAATACTGTAGCAGAATAAGGTTACCAACCTAAAAATAATGTGTTAGCATGTAGAACCAGCTGTTGTTTTAGGAACTATCAAAACAATGCAGACAGTGGAGGAAAATGGTATATTAATGCCCAACCGTAGTCTTAATGGAGACTTTTAAAATGTCTTTAGTATTTACTCTTGTCATCAGTAGGCATGGCTGATCTGCTGTATAACTCCCAATGTCACGTTACTGCTTTCTACTGAAATAATTAATGTTCAACAGCAAAAATTGGAAATGTTTCCTAGAAGTTAAAAGGATGTATTTTGAAAAAACAGTCACAGAGATTTAATTCGTCAGTGCTGTTATCAAATGTATCATTAGTGCAGGACAAATATAAGTACAGTTGGTTCTACATAATGAGCCAAACTCTCTCTAAAGTAACACAGGTTGTCATGGGTACGTTTTCCTTCTTGTTACAGAACAAACATTTTTAGACCCAGCCTGGATTTCTTACAGCAGCCTTTTTCCCTAAAGGAAGTTATGTGTAAGTGAACTTGATGTGGTTAAAAATGTGCCTGCTGCCAGCACTCCAGGAAAAAGATGGTCACTGGGGTACAGTTGTGTTGCCTCTGCACCTGTCCAAGTAT
The DNA here is from genome assembly GCA_013399895.1 of Serilophus lunatus. Classification (NCBI taxonomy): domain Eukaryota; kingdom Metazoa; phylum Chordata; class Aves; order Passeriformes; family Eurylaimidae; genus Serilophus; species Serilophus lunatus. The sequence continues at coordinate 762,849 of VXBA01005774.1, read as the reverse complement.
TATTCATTAGTATGGCTGCTTCTGTTCCTTATGCTCACATCTCCTTGCTTAGAAAAGTGTAAAAGAATGTACTTCTGATGATTATGTATGTCTTGATTATCTGAGTTTGACTCTTGTTTCATTTCAGCCCTTCAGCATCCTGTGCTTCCTGAAGACTTCTCTGGGCATTTTCTGTCCCTCTGTTTTCTTCCAGATCATTGTACTTACTTCCAAAGATTCCACAATTCCTCTGCCTTTTCAGCTGCGGGAGTTTGTATCTCCTTCCTTTTAGTGCTGATTTGAGATGTGTCATCTGTCCTTATAATTTCTTGAAGTAGTGCCAGGACACCAATATCATAGTAGTAGCAGCAAGTAACTTTTCTTCATGAGAAGATACTGAGAAACAGGGAGAAGTGCAGTAAGAGAGAAAATTGAGAAATTAGTGTTGAAAATTCAGGTTTAGGACTGACATGGAATGAATGTTTGGAAGTCTGCTTAAACTGTTCATACCTATCAAATTATTCATGACCAATTCAGGAAAAAAGCAATTTATAATCTCACTGACTTTGTGCTACCAATGACAATTGTTACAGGTCAGATTTGAACCACTGAAAATGCCTGCAAAAAACATCCTGGAACCATCAGGAAACAAAATTGTTCCACAATGTTTAAATTCTTTAGCCTCTCTGTAACAAACTTTGAGTAAATAGAAATACACAAAAATAACAAAGTCAAATGTCATTCTTGCAGCAAGTAAATTTCACTATGCTAGCTCTGTACAATTTTTTCTTTCATCTGGAAGAAATTACTTACTAGAAAACACTCTTTCGATGAGAGAAGAGGATCATCTGGGAAATAAAAACCCTCTGCCTCACATAAACTTTGCTAATTGCTTTCAAAATGAAAAAAAAATCATCAAAATATTAAAATACAGACTTTGAAAACAAATGCCATACAAATCACATTTGCAGACTTCTTTTTAAAGCAAACTTTGAGTTCCTTGTTACAAGCAGTAAATGATGTAAAAATGCCTATATATCATTCTATGTGACCTAAGATATAAATCTTTTCTATTTTATTCTACTATGGTATAGTAGACTCAAGATAATGCTAATCAAGCCTTTGCCACTCTAGTAATGGAAACTGAACATTGGACGAGGATATTCCTGCAGTATATAATATTCTTGCAATAAGGAACCTTCCTTTTAAGGATGAATTATTCCCTCCTCCAAGCATCCAGTTAAGCAGATGTATGCAAAATTTGAATCAATTTTTGTAACAAAGACGAGGACAAAGAAAAAGGAATTTAATGTAAGTAGTCAGTAAGAGGTAAGAAGCAGCTTTGAGTGAAATAAAAAGCCAAAAGGATGTTAGAACTTCAAAACAAAATCAGGCATCCTCTTAAATGTGTAAGTGAAAAGGATATTTGATCTCTTCTACGTCCTTGAAGTACTGTGGCTGAGAGTAATGTTTTGCACTGTAATGCTTCATTAGTTCAAAGCCCTCTGTAAACATTAGATAATGAAATCTCATAGTATCTTTGCATTATCTACATGTTTTCTTGTCCAAGGACACACTCTAAGACATGTACAGCACTAAGACCTTTATTTTCTAGCCTGTGACCACTCCATTTACCCTGCAGTGGTTTTCAGTCTACTTCAAGTACGTATGAAGAATGCCTTAACTGCCAATAAACCCCACAGAAATGAATGTTTTTATTGAAAGTATTATACAAAATTTAGAGCTATTATTGCAATACCGGAGGAGGTTTTGATCCATCAAAAAATGCCATATTTTCTTCACAACAGCACATGCGAAATCAGAAATACAGGGTGATAAATCAGATATATTGTTTCTGTAATGTTATTGCTGTGCAAATATTCCGCATGATTATACGGAGCAATGTGGTTCACTCTAGTTCATAGAGAAAACTGCAGGCAGGTAAGTCTCTAAATGTATTAGCCTAAGTTGATTTGATCTCATAGTTTGTGAACTCAGGTGTGAAACTAGATAGAAAAATGCTTTTTCCAAATACTGCAAGAAAGCAGCTCAGGATGCAGCCCAGTTCTTCAAAGTTTCTATGGATAGTTCAATGAACTTGGTTTTTGTAGCGAACTTAAAGCCATGGAAGTGGGCCTGAATAATAAGTTTGCTTTGCAGAACTTAGGTAGCTCAGTGTGTTAAGGCATGGCTAATCCTGAGAAAGACGACAAAAATTATTTTTCTCTTTCTTAATCCTTGTTATATGAATATTTCAGATGATCAAATATTACTATATTGAAAAGAACTGCTTTGTTTGCTCTATTTGTCATATAGTCATATCTTGACTTATGTGAGTGTGGCCTCAGTCTTTATTAGGCAAAGATGTTGGTATTTCTGGGGTATGAGAGTGCACATTAGTTCTTGATGTGAAAACATTGCAGCATCAGATTTTTCCTTTCTCATCTGAATTTCTTTTATGGAGGAATTTTTCTATAATGATAATTCACATGATCACCTGTGGCGAATCACCAGCTCTAGTCACCACTTTTGTGGCCATTCACTGGAGAAGGGTCAAGGACTGAACTGATGCATCAGTAAAACCAGACAAGTGCTGGGGTTAAGGCAGATAAGTACATGAACACAGCTCCTGACAGCAGTTGGATTTGTTCAGCATGGTGTGCATGGCACTTGTCTTGAGATAGAAATACATCTGCAGACTTAAAAATCGCTATATGTGTCATGGTAAGATAAAAAAATGGAAATTAAGCATAGCCAGAGTACATGCCAGCCTCCTGCAACACCTGGCAGCACTGAAGAGGGCTCAAGAGTCCCAGGACAAGTAGGGAATCAGACAGGCATTTTGCCCTCTGTCATTCATATGGTCAGGGGTGGAGGCTGACAAAACCACTTCCTCACTCTATAGAAACCTCCACACCGCCTTGTACCCTCACAGTGTCATGTCAGTGGCAGAAACAGAGTATGTCCCAGCTGTGGGTATGCATGGGCACCTGTGTGTGAGGTTTTTTGCATACAAGTATATGAAAAAGAGAGATACACACACATATATTTATATACATACATATACACGTACATACACTTAAAAGCAATAATTTAATGATAACAGATACTCCACAATAAACATTGACTGAAGTATTCTGGAGCACGCAAGATTCAAAATTCACCCTTTGAAAACTAGGAGTGATAGAGACTCTTGTGGGATTTTCTGAGAGAAACATCATTAAAGGCTAATAGGAAGTTAGACCTGAAGACCTTAAGGAGAAAAGAAATTGAAATTTCAGCATTAAGAACAGTCAAGAGAGAAGAAAGGAGAACGAAAAAAATAGAAGAAATAAAAAACATTCAGTCTTTTCTCAGTACTCATCGAAGCTACTGCATACAAAGCATGTGGAATGTAGGTCAGAATTCCTCAACATGTAGAATTGGTATTTTCGTCTTAATACCTTTTTTTTTTTCCTTGCATTTCATCTGATTTTTTTTCCAAGTGGGACAAGATATGTCATTGCATATTATGGTGGGTTGACTCTGTCTGGACACCAGGCACCAACAAAAGCTGCTCTATCACTCCCCTCCTCAGATGGATAGGGGAGAGAAAATATGCAAAAAGACTTGTGGGTCAAGAGAAGGACAGGGGAGAGATCACTAATCATTTACAGGCATTTGCAAAACAGGTTCAACTCAGGGGAAATCATTTAATTTATTACCAATCAAAGCAGAACAAGATAATGAAAAATAAAATTTTAAAAACATTTGCCTTACCCTCTTCTCCGTGGACTCCACTTCTCCCCTTCAGCAGTACAGGGAGATGGGAAATGGGGTCTGAGGCCAGTGCATCACATATCTCTGTAGCTCCTTCAGTATCAATGGGAAAATTCCTTACACTCCTTACAATCTTCCTCTGCTCCAGAAAACAGTCTCTCCCACTGGAAACATTCCTCCAATAACTTCAACAACTTCTCCAGCATGAGTCCCACAGGCTGCAGTACGTCACAAACTGCTCCAGCATGAGTCTCTTCCCTGGGGTGCAGTCCTTCAGGAACAGAATGATCCAGTGTGGGACCCCTCTAGGGTCATAAGTCCTGCCAGTAAACCTGCTCTGGTGTGGGCTTCCCACAGGGTCATAGTCTCCTTTGAGCATCCGCCTGGTCTAACATTGTGTCCTCCATGGGCTGCAGATGGATATTTGCCCCACTGTGGATCTCTGTGTACTCCAGGGATACAGCTGCCTCATCGAGGTCTTCACCATGAGATGCAAGAGAATCTCAGCTCCAGTGCTTGGAGAATCTTCTGACCTTTCTCTTTCTTCACTGACCTTGGTATCTTCAGGGCTCTGCTCTCACATACTCTCGCTTCAGTTTCTTGCTGCAATTGGGCAGGGTTTTTTAAACCCTTAAATACATTACTCCAGAATTGCTCCTACCATCATGGAAGGACTTGGCATTGGCCAGCATCAGGTTGGTCCTGGAGCTGGCTGGTGTTGGCTCTGTTAGACACAGGGGAAGCTTCTGGAAACCTCTTGGAAAAGCCACCTCAATAGCATCCCATTCTCTTACCACACAAACCCACTATACCCATAAACATAAAAGTTACCTGTGACACTTCTGATGAAAACAGGCTTTTTCTAAAGAAATATATTTAGAAATATATATATATATATTTTTACTTACTGATAATATTTGAGGTCCTGTATCATGAACATGATCATGTATGATTTCTAACATGTATAATGTATATTAGACTACTACAAACTTTCAGAATTTTGCCCCTTACTGCATGTTCAAACTACTCTTAAAATAAAAATGTTATTTTGGTGAGGTTTAGATGTTAATAAGATTTCTATTAATTTCCAAAGGGTGACCTTTTAGAGTCCCTTCCAAAGTTGGCCATGTTTACCGTCTCCTTTGGACCATGTAGCCCTCTGAACTGATGCACACATGCATCTCCTTGATGCTTCTGCAGAATGCAAATGACTTCTGCTAGTTACCATGGGGACATGAGCAAGGACCATGAGACGCATAGCAACAATGCTCCTATTTTTGCCATTTTTGCTTTCAAGAAAAGGAAAGGGGAACTACAACACATACTAGAGTTTTTCCTTTCTGTTTGTCTTTTTTTGTTGTTGTTGCATGCACACATACACAAAACATTTGCTCCATTTTAGCTAACACATAATAGATCAAGGTTGGATCTTTAAAACTAAGAATGAAATCAGGTTACTATATTTTCAGCTCCCTAGAGGAATAACAGGGAACGATTACAAGAACTATAACAGTTTTGAAATACAAACTTCTTCAACAACCTTGAGGCAGTAAAATATATCTGAATTATGGCATTTTTTAACAAAAGTAAGAAAAAAACAAACTTTGAGTAAAATCGCATATACATGCACACATATATGCCTTGTATGTGATAGCTATACAGATTTTAAAAGAACAAGAACTGGTCTACAGTAGAGTTGAATAAATTGGACAAACAATAGTGAAGGGATCGAGGCTTGTGGTCTTGATTGGGGTCTCTTTTTGGAAAAGAGATAGCACTCTCGTAATAAAAAAAATCCCTAAAACCAAAAAAAAAACAAACAAACCACCATCCCAAAACTGGCACCTGTTGGCTTAATATTTTAAGAGAGAACTTACCAATTGTGCTCCCCAGATTCTGTTTCTCACTTCTCCCCTCCCCCCACACGAAACTTACTCTTGTTCTTTTCTATATCAGTAGCAATGTGTTTTAAGCATTGTTAAAATGTCATTTTTCCAGGGAGAAAATTTATTCAGTAACAAGACAGAAATCAATGTTGCTTAGTCATATGCTATTTCTTCATTCTTTTATATAATTAGTATGAAAACTTTGATTTTATTAGATATCATTTTAATAGGTAGATCTAATTATGTTCTCAAAGGATAAAGACAATGAAGACTTAAACTCTGCTAGTATCACAATTCAAGCTGTCAGGCTGCCATATCTTGCTATGTTCATGGTCCCTCCACAGAATCCTTAGATGAACAAATGCTCTGTCATGGCTCTATTTTGGTGCCACTGTTCAACTGGTAACATTTTATAACAACCTTTCATTCTCCAAGGACTATATTGTTCTAAAAGTCTTTCAGACACAAAAGCAATAAATAACTAATTAGGACAACAAGACAATAGCAACTTGTAACTGTCTACATGATGACATTGATGTAGAAATACCCTGACTTGCTACTTCAGGGGCAGCAGGAGTTGGTTTAGCAAGAGACAATTGTCTCATGTTTAGACAAGTAAACAGAAGAAATAGCAGGCACGTGAGACACAGACTAAAATTTTCATCTGAAGAAGAGCTGGGGATATATCTGCAGAACACAGCCCTTTGAGTATCTTCCCCTCTCATGTACAGCAGAGCCCCTATTCCACCAAAGAGGTACCACAAGGCAAGAGACTGAGTCTGTTTACAAATATGTGGCATGTGTAAGGGGCAGCAGAGGACAGTGTGGATAAATCATGCCAGAATCTGAATTTTCTCTTCTCATAGCTCCTGATTAATACCTAGCACCAGGAAGATACTGTAGTAGTCCTGCTGGAGAAGCTGTTTCCAATTATTTATTAGGGCCCATCTAGAGCTATGGACATTGGGTAGGTCCAGAAGTAATCACTGCTTTGTAGCTGTGCTATATTTTAGGATTAAATCAATCTTCCACTACAGTTTTGCACCACCCATCTGTGTGACTCCCTTACCACCTTCAGCTGACATCCAAGAGATCCCTTGCCAGCAAGCAGTTGATGGAAGTTTTCAAGGCCAGCCAAGCAAGATAGTAGCCGTGCAGTTTCCAGAAAAAAAAAAAGCTTTCAGCATCTCAAATACACTTTTCCAATTAAAATGCTTTCCCTCTCCGTACTCTTGGTCATTTCTCTCACTGTCCTTCTAAGTGGGAGATTAAACTCTGGAAGTGAAATTCAGCTGAAAATCTGCAATTATCAAGGGGGATAGGGTCAAACAGTAAATGGAACAATGGAAATTAATCTGATATTATTGGACAATGCACTTTGATTGCAATTATATGTATGCCAGTAAACTATGCATACATGGCAGATTTTCCACCTATTTATTTAAATAAAAGCTACATTTATGGTATCGCATAGAGGATCATAAATATGCAAGGGCCTAAATTTTCATTGGTACACTAGCAAGTAAATTTTCAAAGTGATGCACAGGGATTTAACTGCATGAGTCCCATTAATGTCATTACTTTGAAAATTTACTTCCCATGAACTTCTAGAGGATGGGGAAAAAATGAAAAAGTCTGTCATAATTTTAAGATGAAGACAGGGAAAAGCTTGTCATCACTTTGGCACTCTGGTCTTTAATCAGTAAAGAATTATTCAAATCACATCTTCAAAAGTAAGCTCCATTTTAGGCACAGACACAAATGGTGATATTCCATCAAGAGTTTCTGCTCCACATTATTAGACAATGTAATAATAGGCCTCTTACTTTCCTGTAAATATTAACAGTAGGCCGATCCTGCTCATTTTATAGGAAGAGTTTAGTGGGAGCTCTTGGTCTTAAAATTAACAATCACACTCTTTATTTAGGATCTGGACTTTAAACTCTGACAGTGGAATTTCTTTGAGGGTTGTTTTGGGTTTTTTAATTGTTTTGAGAGCTCAGTTCCCCTTAGGCCAGTAATTAAGTTACATTAAAAAATTAACTACAAAATTTTGTCTTTCTCTCATGAAAAAAAGAATTATTTATTTATGGGTGGCAGAATTTTAATTCAGAGTAATATTTTTTGTCATGTATAGCATAACCAATATGTTTTCTCTTTCTCTGAAATATGTTCAAATCAAATTTTATATTCATGTGAAGTTTTCTATTATGTTTATAATGGAATATATGAGAGTAACCACAGTTTAGTTAAATATATATATAGGTTTTCTAACTTTGTAGTTCATCTGGGTGGAGCATGGAAAACTATGGGAGAAGCTCTTACAATGAAGTTACAAACTTACGGACTCAAAAGGTTAAGAGTAGACTATTCTAATCAGCCTATACTTTATATGGGCATCTCTAGGAAAAAGACCCAAGATGAATGAAGACTCTAAATCTGATTTCAGTATATAGAAGTGTGGGAAACTGCAAATTAAAAGTTGCTTCTTGAGTTGAGCACAGGTCCTAGGAGATAAAAAGAGTAAATAAAGAAGATGCAGATAGTTCCCACACAGTTGTTTCTTTACATCACTCTCTGCTGTAGAGAATGAATGAGTGGCATTTTCCACTGGGCTTGCTTTGCCTGTCAGTAAAGATGATGAACTCTTAATAACTGAGCTATCATAACAAAAGATGCTGAAAGAAACTGATAATTGAAAAGCTTCAAGCCAACAGGACTAAATGATAAGTACATCATAGAATTCAAAAGAAGCTTAAGTTTGTCGGGACAGAGCAGCTAAGAAAGTGCACAGGCTTTAATTAAAAATGCCTACTATATCAGTAACAGAGGGTGGCAAATTTTATATCTCTAATTAAAAAGACTTCAGAAGTGATCCAAGAAGCTACAGATGAATAAACATTGCATCTGTATCAGGAAAGTAAAATAATAAATGCCTGAAAGACCAGGATGTGATAAAGTCTAGTCTGCTGAGTTTTCTGAAGAGTTTCAGTGATATGCTAAAATTCAGTGAGTGCCATCAAACCAGTAGTTAGTAGGCAGCTTGTTCAATCCCCTGACAAGGTCCTGCACAGGAAATTAGTAAGGAAAGTAAATATTTGTGAGCAAAAGCATTACTGGGGATCAAAAGTGTTTAAGAGACAGAAGAGAAACACTAGAATTAAACTGTCAGTTTCTGCTGTGGGAAAACAGAGTGCCTAAAATCCCATCCTGAGACCAAGGTTTTCTGGCATAGTTGTTGTTTGGAGGAGCAAAGTATGAAGGTTTCAAAAGATATATAGTTTATGGAAGAACAGAGTGGACTGTGAGGAATTTTGGGGGGACCAGACACTGAGCTTACAGAAACCATCACTGGGATCAATACCTTTGAATCACAGAAAATATACACCTGGGGGAAGAAAAAATAGATTCCTCATACCCTTTAAACAATATTAAATAACTTCGCTCCTGCTTCAGGGAGGAAGAATGCAAATGCAAGGAAAATGAGAGATTGCATATTGTAAATGAGTAAGTGGAAATATCTGCTCAGAGTATTGTTCAGTAGACTATGGAAATCATTGCTGCTGCAAGTCATCAAGGCTGAGAATTTAAAGACTCTGACTTGCAGTTTACAGAAACAAGAACTTAATGCTTGTACAGACTTATGACTAATTCTAAGGCAAGAGAAACTAAGAGATGAGAGGGATTTAACCTTGTGTTGGCTTGCACTTGTCTTTAAAGTAGTAAATCTGCCAGTAGCTGAGTTTATATTCATCACAGTGGTAACTAGTTCTGCAAACAGACTGTCGCTTCTTGATCCAAAAAACACTTCCTGTAATCTGATTCTTTTTCAGCTTTTCTTCTGATTTCTCAGATTTATATATTCAAATTGTAGAAGAGCAAGTGGCTGAGGCAAAACAGTTGAGAGAATAAGACAGGGTGGTTTTTTCCTTTTTCACTGTCTGATTGAAAGACATTCAGCACTTGCCTTCACAATTGCAATCACAACTGGGAAACTTAGCATGTGAGGAGTGGAAGAAAGATTAATTTTAAATTTGATTGCTGGAGCAATAGGAATATTAGCAATGGATAATCATAAAATATTGTAAGGCAAGAACCAGTGGCCAGTGAAAGCGGGAATGTTTAAACATGGGATTTGAGGGGCAAAGAAAGAGCAAATTATGACAGAGAGGGACCCAAGATTTGGCATAATGTCTAATTAAAATACCCCAAGATAATAATAAGTAGATATATAGATTGAGAGGAAAAGGTGAGTCTGGGTATGGATAGAAATACAGTCATGGGAAACCATGCATTTTAAATAATACTTTGTTCTCACTTGTGTCTTTGGAACCTTGATTTATTTTATTTTCATGTGCCTATTTGACACCTGAAGTCTCCTCTTCCTCCCTGTGCTTTCTGTTTGGAGGCTGTGACAACTGTGGAAGGTACTTCAATTAGAGAAAAAGTGAGATACAAACCTGTGACTGTTTTTCTCTCTTACAGAGTGACTAGCACACTTTAGGAACACAAACCTGGGGAAGATAAAAAAAATCAAATGATGTTTTAAATGTATGCAGAGAGAATCAGAACTGTCCTAGACAAGCAAAGGAAATATTCTTAGCATTAATCTATACAGCAAAGAAGATTATTTTGCCAGTTTAAAGTGCAAAATCTTTCATACACCTCCAGAGAGGCTCTTTACTGGGCAGAACAGTAATATAAAGATTCTAATGTGTCAAATCAAAATGTCACTCCCCTCCTCCTTATACAGATTCATCTCTCTCCCTCTCTTTGGCTACCTCCCTCTGCATTCTCAAAGTTTAATCTGCAGTTTGACTTCAAATGCAATAATTCACTAGCTCTAGGCATGTACTTAAAGAACTATGTATAATTGTAATTCTGAAGAGATTAATATCTTATATTGATCCCCTATTTCTTCATCTATCTTGACAGCATGTAGCAATTTTTAAGAAAAGGAAAAGTGATTTGTTTCCAAAAGGATCCTGGTTTATTGTCTATTCATGTAGTTGTCCTGTCTTCTCCTAAAAACAGCGTGGTAGAGCATGTGGAATAAGAACATGTAGAGGATATATGTTTAGATTTATTGGTTATAGTTGAGAGCATGTGGAAGAAGCCGCAGTCTAGAATCAAAGCCTGCAGAAGATTTGAAAAGACAGGTTTTATCTATTAAAAATAGCCCTTGCTGTGCACATGCACTTTGTGTCACAGGATACATTTTACAGGCAATGTGGATGTTTTCTGTACCCTAAACTGTGATGATGTTTCTTAATTTTTTTGAATGTATTGCATGTCCTAACAGAAGCTAAACAGTTTTTATTAGTAAAAAAGTTCTTATCTTGGGGCATTTATCTGCTCATTAGAATAGCTTTTTTTTTTTTTTTTAAATAAGCACTTAAAATTAAAATGCAAAACTAATATAAAGCAACAGGCTTCATGATATTCTTCAGGGTGTATAGAAAGAGCTTAACCTTAACTAAAAAATAAGGGATACCTGCAGATGCTTGTATGGGTTTGACTTAAATATGCCAAAAAATAGACATCATAGTGTGAAACTAGGAACTACACAAACAGTTAAGGGAAGCACTTTCTAAAGGAATTTCTTTGATTCTGTGAAATGCTGAATACTTGCAACTCCTGTTTATTTAAATAAGAATTTATGTGACTCCTTGCAGTGTATCTAAGTCTTTATCACATAAAACAGAAAATGGCTCTTTAGTTACATAGTATATATCTGCACTGCTTTTGTAAAATAATGTATCTAAGCCTTCAATAAAGAAAGACATCTTTAAAAGCACAAACATATGCAACATAGATTTAAAAGTTTGTTATTGATGATTCCAGACCCAGAGAATTTAGGAATATATTAGTAGGCATACAAATAAAAATGGTCACCACTTAATACAGTCTGCTAAATCTTTATGGAATGAAAGAGAATATCCATTATTTGAACAATCCAAACAAACAAACAAACAAACAAACAAGCAAAAAAACCTCCAAAACATTTCAGCACCATAAGGAATATATTTAGACTGCTACAATGTCAAGAACCAAATAACATCTATGGAAAATGACAATATGCAATCTCCCACTGCATTCAAAATTCTCTCAGCCACTCCATAAATAGTTTGTTCTATATGCATTTAAAGTGAATTTCTGAAGCTCTATTGCACTGATTGTTAATACCAACCTCTTGACTGTGTGTTTTGTACTAAACGAATCCACTCTTCAGTTATGATATTGAGGCAATATAATTTTGGCTTACAATTTATGCATAGAATACCTATGCATAATACTGCTAGTTCAAGTTATATTCAGAAAATAACATAATTTGAAATATATTTGGTTTAAATTTAAACTAGAAGCTTGTAAAGTTTTCCAGTCAACAAAATACTTGCAGAAAAATAGGAAAAAAAGTATACATATTGTTGGATAGCACAGGCTGTGTCTGTAGTAGCACTTTGGACCATTTTGCAGAACAATTTAGGCTCATAACACCTACAATTTTTTCAGATGAAATTAAACAGGAAATCCTGGTTCAAGTGCAAATTTAATGCACTACGAATCCTAATGGGCATTAACCAGTGATACTGGCTAAAGACATTTCCAAACCACGCACATGCTGAGGATATTCAATTCTGCAAACCCGGCTAAATGTAGCCTAAAGTAAAGTGTGCAAATTCCACATAATATTGTGTCCCTAGCATCAACTGCTTTGATCTAGTGCTATGGTCCTACTGATCTACTCACTTACTAATGTAGGCACAGCCTTATACTTGCTTTTAGATCATCAGCAGTGTGCCTATTAAAGCCAAAAGCATAGATCAAATGAAATTAGCTGACTCAGAATTAATGAAAAAACCTTTATAGTTTTAGTCACCTTTTTCTTTTCATTAAAACTTCATGGAAGCAAGTCCAAGTATAATTAATGAAGAAGTCTTTTCTCAGCCAGGATTATTCTGAGGTATAAACCTGATTAGTTTTCCCTCATTCATTGTCTCATTTCACGTTATATAGAGTCAACATCAAAAAATTAACTGTTATTGCTTTCCACTGAAAAACTAAACTGCCAAGATGAGAAAGCAAGGAAACTTATATTCAGTTAAATGTTTTATTACCAAAAGAAAGGGAAGGTGGCTTTAGGAAAGTCTTAATATGAGTTTTGCTATTTTTCCCATATTGCAAGCTTAAATGATAAGACAAAACTGAGCACAGAAACTTTTCAACGCAACAGTGAACAAAGAATCTTTTCTGTAAAAGTCAATTGGTAATATAAAATAACAGAAAAATAACAGTATCCTGAGGCACTAAATTAGATTTTTTGGGATATTCCTTTTATATACACATAATTTCCTGTGTCAATACAAGAGGCTTTTAAAAGTTAAAGTGCTGCAACCCCCATTAACAGCATTAATATGTATGTTTTCAAAAGACAAATGCCTGGATGATAAAAGCTTGACTTTCTATTTCTAATTTCACTTCATGTGTGACTTGGTGAGATGATATGAGCTGAGGAACTAAATTTCTCATATGCCAATAATGACTATGTCAGTTGTAAGAATGTATTACTTGCTTCTCTTCCCAAATAGTTTATACAGGCTGTAATCCAGAATGACACCCGTGGCTAGTTGATGAGTGTGCTATTAATCAAAGGTGAGAGTTGACAACTTTTCAATCTTCAACAAATAAAAGCTTTGGCATCCCATTAAAATCAGTAATACAACAGTGATGCTTTAAAAGATGTCTTCAATTAGAGTATTCTGTAAATCTTGGTCACACAATTACAATCTGTATTTTTCTTGTTTTAGTCTTTACTCTCCATTGTCAGTTTTCATTCACTCCCTTTTCGTGGTTTGTGTATAGAACACCACAAAAATGTTTGCACCTTAAGTAATATTGATGCAGATTTTGCTTCCTCATCCTTTCCACCTTAGATATGTCCATCATAGCCACTGCAGCCAGAATCAAAGTTTCTCAACTATCCCTACATCTCTGTGACTTAACCTGCCTTCCTGTAAAGTTTATAGCTACTCATTGCATTGCTCTATTGATTTATATGCATCTACTGTATTTCTGCAGGAGCCATTATGTCAAGTCTCCTTTCCTTTCTCGGGCACTGTACCACATCTGTCTTTCATTTCAAACGTTACATACTGCTGAGAAAGCATTTATAGCTATTTTTGGCCAGCTTCCCATTATGATTCTAGAGGACTTGTTTATTTTTTAAAAATAAAATATCCTAAGTACTAAAGTCATAAAGAAACTACAGAAATAACAAATACTGTTTCACTTGTTATTGTACAGAAAACAAGGTGCAAAAAAGTGAGGTCTGTGTTTTATGCCTCAGAGTTCTAAGAATTTGGAAACACTCTTGGAATGGTTTACAAACTGCTGAAACCTACAAGATAACCGAGTGAGAAGACTGCATAGGTATGCTGAGAGATGTTTAGAGCATTCAAAAAAAACAGAAGATAAAAAAATTTTCATGCCATGGGCTTAATTAGGTCTATGTAGTCAGATTAATGTCTGTGCTTCTTTTCAAGGCCCTGTCTCAAAAAAAAAATAAAAAAATAGGAGTGTTCTCTAAATATAATACAAGATGTTAGTTTGCGACTTTTTATACAACAAATGCTAAGATGACAGGCTATTGAGAAGCAGTGGGATTTAATGTAAACCATATGAAACTGAGTCAGAAAACCTAAATTCCTCTCCTGATCTTGCTCAGTACTTTTGGCAAAATTATTTCTTTGCCTTGTCTTGTTTTGAGCACTATGCAAGTTGTAGTTAATGGCACTAGTAGGCAGGAAGAGGGTCAAGATTTCTGAAATACAATGGGAGGGAAAAATGTTTTACTTCCCTCAATAGAAGAAGAAGAAAAAATAATCTGATTGAAGTCAAGGTTCTTCACTTCAGAAAAAGAGATGGAAAAATATTCTTACAAAGCTGTGAAATAAATCCTGCAAAAGTGTAAAATACATGTTTAAGAAGTATTGAAGGATATTTTAGATGTACATTTTTAGATGTCAAAAATATTTTTTACATTAAAAAGATTTTATCTATTTTTTAAATTACAGTAACCTAATCACATAATTATGTGCATGGAAATGTGCCATAGTTATTGACTAGAAAACTGTAGCTGAATAATAACCACTCCAGATTAAAGTCCCCCTTTTCATCAGACAGTTCCTTCTCAAAACTCTGCCCTTCCTTGGCGTCTTTGCTATTGAGGTTTGAGGGGTGCTGGGGTCTCTTGGGGTTGTCGGGGGGGTGCTTCAGGTCTCGGGGTGGTCTTGGGGGGAGCATCCCTGGGCTTTGGGAAGGGGAGAATGTGTAAGGAGTGCTCATTTACCTTGTCTCTGTAAAATCCTGTTTTCCTTAAGAAGGGGAGAGATCGAGGCAGCCCTCTGCTGGGGAAGACAGGGGGTCGCCCCCAGCCGTCCTCCGCAGTTTTCCCCAGGCCGGGCGGGGACTGGGGCAGCCCTTGCTCCTACCCACTCTCCCTCGGGGCCAGGGGAGGGCAGGGTGGAGGGGCTGCTCTTGGCACGGGCTGCTCCCCTGTTCCCCTCTGTTTCCTGGGGCCAAGCTGGGACTGGGACGGCCCTTGCTCCTGCCCACTCTCTCCAGAGACGGGGGCGGTGGTGACGCGGCGGTGAGAGGGTGCAGGCACAAAGCTGCGGTGAGGCTGGGACTGGCCTGGTACTGCGTGCAGTGCAGCACCGAGCGGAAGCTCCCAAACCAGCAGCGGTGTGGGCGGTGATTCCGGCTGGCAGCGGTGCTGTCATAGTTTCGACACAGGCAGCCGCAGTGCCGCTGTGGTCGCGGTGTGGCGAGCGGTGTAGTGTTGGAGTGCACAGCCCCGCACTGATATGGGAGAGGGGGCTGACAGGGGGTCACCACAGACCACCGGTGCCAGTGCCGGTCCCCACGCAATGGGCATGAAGCGGCGTGCAGCGGCGCCCATTTGCGGCCAGCGGCGCGTGGCCCCGGGGCCGGCAGCATGGTGTGCGGTGGTCCCCCAGTCCCGGTGTGAGCGGCAGCTCAGGAGCGTGGCCACGAGAGCACTCTGGAAGCCCTGGGGGTCCCTCTTGAGGGGGATCCCTGGAGACAGCGGCAGCAGTCACTCTGGGGTGTCCCCAGAGTGCCTGCAGCCAGGAGAAAAAGATGGTGCCTCGAACTCTGAACATGCGGTCTCTGGCGGGAACTGCCATTTTGCCTGGGGTGAAGAGGCTGGAAAAGAGGCGGAGCTCAGCTTCGCTGGCCAATGGGGAGACAGCTTGGCCAGGAAGAAGACAGCGAGATTCGCGCAAGACTTGGAGGGCTTAAAAAGCTGAGCACAGAAGCCCTCCCTATCTTCAGTTTCCCGTCCAGGGGTGAAGCACATGGCTCCTCTCCTCCTGGGTCTCAGACCACGCAGTGTGACTCCACCCGTTCCTCTCGGCACCGAAGCGAACTCCAGCTTGATAGCAAGTAGCCACTTCCCAAAGCTGTCCTGGGAGAGGGTTGCTTTTCACTTTTGTTTGTGTTCTGCAGAAAACCTCGAGGGCCAGGAATAACACCAGCAGAGAGGGAGGGAGAGAGATGGCTTCCCTACCCCTCCCCATGTTTTCTCATCTAGTCACCTAGCTTGGAAAACTGTTCCTCTTTTTGTTTTTGTCTCTTTTTTCCCTTTTGTTTTGTTTTCTGCGTGTCGAGTGTTTCTCTGTGTAAAATTTAGGTCCCTATAAGTAGTCCCTTTTTCTCTATTTTAAGCCCCAAGTAATAAACTGTTCCCCTGCTGCTAATTTTGTTCAGTTTTCCATCATCTTTATTGTGCATGCCCCTTAGACGATAAAAAGTGGTTCAAACCACCACATTTACCTATTCAGACTGCTGGCCACGGGGGTAAGTAGCGTAATGTGCCTCCCTTATGGCTCCCTGGTTCATGTTCTAAACCTTTAGGGGAATACACTGAAGCTTAATATATGTCCCAGCAGCCAAATGAACATATTGTCAGATCTGCTGTCAGGATCACCTGCAAGCAAACTAGTAGCTCATTTTCTAGATCAGCTTCTAAGGTGACCCTCAGGTATTCTAGGTGGGGGTTTTCATGGCTTTAAGAAACTAATTTTATCTGCTTTTCTTAAGTGACATGGTCAGAGATGCAACAAACAGGCAGAAAGTTGTATGTCTGTTTCTAATTTATACTTTACAGGAAATTCTGGTATTTTGACAGCTAGCATACCTGCCATTATGATATCAGAGTGGCAGTTGCAAACTGTGTATGAATACACACACTTTAGCAAAGAGCAATGAAGCAGAAGACTCATAATTATAGCCGGGGATAATCACTGTCCCTTTAAATAGTTGCAAGGATCTCTGGACTTCCCTAAGTCCTGCAGTTGAGGGACAGTCGCAGTCAAAGCAGGTGGTTTGTATGAAAGCTGAAAGATATGGAATATTTTATATATCACTGAATAAAATGAGGAAAAGGAAAAAAAAAAAAGAGATAAAAAGAAAAGTAAGTTTCTCACCTTCCTGAAACAGAATGGTTTTGCAAGTTCTGCATCCACTAGCAAACAAGAAATGAAAAGTCTTTCTGCATCGTCTATCCATTCTCACTGTAATTAAGACACTCTAGGTTGTTCTTCTCTTAGGGCAGCCATTTTGTATTTATTCTTATATGTGAAAAAAGAGTATATGGTATGAAAGGTTATAAGCTGAATTTTTTCATCTTTAGACCAAGCAAAACTGCACATCCATTCAAAAGGTAACAGACCATCCAACAACAGCTGAAAAGAATCCCCAAAGCAGGAGCTGTTAAAGCATGACCTCAGCAGCCAAGAATAAATCCATAGGAGGGTGAACAAGAAGTGCTCTGACCTGTAGGTCCAGAATATAAATCACAGACATACTATACCTTATTTGAAACCAGTGAGCTGTGGTCAGTGGAATCAGACTGTTTTCTTTGCTCTATAAAGGTTAGTAATGGAGCAAAACTAACGGAGGATGAAGCTATGAGTATTGGACTTTTTGAGATTAAATTTTTGAAGCTGTTTATCTATTTACAGGAATTTATCAGAGTCGCTGATTGCTTTTCTCCTGTTTTAAACTGAACAGCATTCATCTCTTATCTCAAGGTAAGAAAACTGCCTTGTCAACCCACAGGCTTGTGGGACTGACACTTTTAGAGAAGATCTCTTATTTGCTAGAAAGAATTTTCTTTTTCCTGCTTACTTCTGCCCATTAGTGAAGCAAAACTTACACAAAAAAAAATCCCTCTGAAATTTTGGAAGCTGCTAAGCTTTCACCATTGCTTGAAAAGAAAAGAGAACAGAGCAAAGCAGACTAAAGAAGTTTTTCTTATATATCAGTCAGCAAAGAATAGCATATCTCTAGGGCTCCCAGTATCCTGGCACTGCAGCAATTTTATAATTCCAGTGAGACAGCAAATATGACAACATGGCAAAAATGGCTTTGTTGAAGTAGTCTGTGCATGAGAGTGTCTTCTGCATTCAGGAGACTCAAGAGATGCTCTCAGCTGCCTGCAGTATGTGCACCCGTAGCTTTCCTCAACTTTTGCCTCTAAATCATGAGGACTCCTGCTGCAGTTTTGCCAATCCTAGTGTCCCTGCAGGGCTTGCCTGCTGCCTTCAGGCAGTCTGGCTCCCAGATGAGATTTGCTGATGACATCTAAGGGCTGAGGGGAGATGCTGAAAGTGCTGGTAGAGTAATGTGTGTGGCTGCGCTTTCTCAAGACTTTGGGGAAAGGGCTGAACACACAGATACCTTCATGGAGGTTTTCCGTAGAGTCAGGAAGGAACAAAAGAGACAGTTCTAATTTCCATGGTATGAGGAAAAAAATATAAAGTAGATGAGATTCTTTCTTTCTCATTTTTGAGATTTTCTGTAGGCAGGACAGCAGAAAGAAAGGTCTTGAAGAACATAACAAGCCACAGGATGGGATGACAAATTAATGGTTCTGTGCAGTGAGTCCATTGCAGCCCATGAAGCTGGCCAAGCCACAATTTCTGAATGTCAGTCCATGATCTGTTCTTCCTGCCTGTCATCTGAGGGATCCTCCAGCCATCTGGTTTGACTATCTCAGTCTATAGTGACTGCCTGTCCTACAGGCATTACGAAGATGACAACTAATTTATGCATATATGATTTTGCTTTAAACCATCTAGGCATTTGTTAGATTAGATTTACCTTAACTCACAGTTTGCTGCCATATGTCTGTCAGATCCTCACCTGAAGGGTTGTTGGACAGAGACTCTACTCACTACCGCCTTTGAAAAATGAGCCTTTGGAATTTTTATAAGCATTGTACCTCTTCAGAGAGCACCACACTTAATAGAATTAATAAATAAATAAAAATACATGTAGGAAATGTAATAAGGAAACATTAAGCATTACTATAATCCAGTTGTTATTTAATCACTCTGCCATTATTACTACAGAAAAATAAGATTATAATCCCACAAGGTGAATCACTGAAAGCAGACTTCCATAATAAATCACTTCGGCAGATGATGTCTGAAGAAAGCTTAGCATTCCACAAATTCTGAAGTGTATATGCCAGCTATCACTTAAATAGCATCTGGGATTTATTTTGAATAGAGGCAGCCAGAGACTTACATCGGCAAGAACAGCTGCAGGAACATTTTAGACCTTGACCTTCAACACTGATGAGGAGACAAAGCTGTTTTCTGTAGTATTTACTCTGAATGCTGTTTGTCTTTCTACTCAGCTGCTATCTCCATCTACTCCTTCTGTTTTCTCATGCTAACCCTAACATATTTTCTCCATTAATATCTTCATATATTTTTCTCCCATATCCCATCTTTCCTTCATTGTTTAATGTTTTTTGTTTTTACAGCTAAATCTCTGGGTTTTTTTCTTCTTCCTATTTAAATTTAAAACCCACATAATTTACACTGGCAGTTGCACAGCAACATGCTGCATCTGTATTACAATTCTTACTATCCTTAGAACATGAGCTTTTGGGAACCTAAACTACCTTTCTATATTTTTCTGAATTGTATAGGGCTGGGATCAGGGCTTAGAGTGTCTGAGGTAATAATAGCATATGCTACAGCTTTTCAGACACCAATAAGATAAAAACAGTAGATATTAACTGTGCCAATGCACAACTGAGAAGTAGAATAACAGACTAAACAGCAGCTTTCAGCCTTGAGTATTTATCTATAGCAAAGGGACATTATATTCTGTCTGTATATACACATACATGAAATAATTATGAACTTTTAAATAATTTGTCGTTCCATTATTTCTTTATTCACCTTAACTCATCTGGCTTGCTGACCTTATACTGGCTAATTAACCTGTCCAGTGTAGATGTAGAGACATTAGCAGTTCCTATTGGTTTACTAGTTTTTTATAAGCCTCTAAATATATAGTATTCTAATTTTTTCTTTTCCATGTGTCAAATTCTGGTTCTCATGAAGACAACAACATAATACTGATTTGTCACAGTGATCACTATGTCATAGGTACTTTTCAGATGCTTCAGAATTGGTTCCATTCTGTTACTTAACATCTCTGTCCTTCCTACATACTTGTGTTGAGACCACTCAGCATTGCCAGAGCCATCCCGAAGGACCCACTGTTTGGCTATATGGCCACTAATAGAGAGATGGGTGCTTCTTGGTCCTGCTCCCGCAAGGACTGTAGCTGCGGCCACAGCCAAGATGCTGGAAGTGACAGGGGCCTAAGTTGAGCCCATGAGTGGGAAGGGATACCTGGAAGAAAAGCCCAATGGTTGGAGAAGATACATTCATGATGGCTATGCATTCCAGCACCCAGCATTCCAAGGCACAAGCTGTCTGCGGTCAAACCAGCCTGACACCCCAGCTGTGACTTGCAGCCTTACCTGCATTGATGTGCCAGGGACATCTGCCAAATCTGACCTTCAAAGTGTCATTAGAAGACTGTACAGTGACAGACAATGAAACAAAGACTTTGTTCTGTATAAATTAGAGAATCACCTGAGAACACAATTTTGAGACAAAATAGAGAGAAAATGCATCCACTGAAAGAAAGAAGTAGCATTGGGGCATTTTTATTGAAGCATGAAATATTTCAATGTACACTTTTATAGTCTCTGAATAATTTAGGAATGCAAACTTGTTAGAATTTCCCTTATTCCAATACTTTGTCAAGGTTATCTTTGTTACACAGTGGTTTACCACATATAGGTAAGCTGTAGCTTTGATTGAAAAAGGATATTATAGCAGCCAGAAGCCACTCTGAATTATGTGTGCTATAAAAATAATTTGCAGCAGTTTTTACTGCATTTTTCTTGCATTTAAAATCTGTCAGTTTTTGACGTATCAGAAGTCAGGTACTGCTTTAAGATGTCCCAAGTATGGAATGGAAAAAAATCAGCATTGTGCTATGCTCTGGCTATTTTAAATATTTAGTTAAAAAAAGTTGGTAAATGTGAAGAAATGATGATCTGGAAAATTAGTCTTAGCTTCGAGCAATTGACAAGGATACACTGAATACCAGTATATGTTTAGTATGTGAACTCTATACCAGTATATGTTCAGTATGTGAACATATAGATCAATTGCACAGAGTTTAAAGGCCTGGCATGCTATGCAATTTTAAAAACTTTTTCTCAGTTGACCCTCCAGGATGCAAGAAAATACCCTTCAGTATAATTCCCTGGAAACTGCTAGGTTATTGCACCTTCTTTAGTGCTTAAGTGGCT
Organism: Serilophus lunatus; assembly: GCA_013399895.1. Lineage (NCBI taxonomy): Eukaryota > Metazoa > Chordata > Aves > Passeriformes > Eurylaimidae > Serilophus > Serilophus lunatus. The sequence goes on along the minus strand of VXBA01005774.1, from coordinate 741,510 downwards.
ATTGACTAATATGTGATTCATAAATCCATTTCTGGTGCTGACTTGTGGAAAAGGATATGTGGACTGATCGTGGCCTTGCATATATTTTCCAGATCCAGAACTATCAGCACATCCTCATCTCCATCTATTTCAACAAACACTACCATGAGAAGAGCAGGCAGTCACCCTCTGAGGCTTCTTCTTCTGGGAAGACAGGGATGGCACAGAGCACAGATTGGAAGAGAAAATAGTATTAACTGTACATAAAAGGGACAAAAGAAAGAGATCTAGGGAAAGAGGAGAAAAGAAAGGAGAAACCAAGGAGGCATGAGATGTATGTTCAAGGCTTGTCCAGAGGGTAGGTGCATGAGTGAGAGGCTTACCAAATGCTGAGGTTTCTATTGCCAGTGGTTCTTAGTTACAAGATACTTGAAAAAAATCCATCATTTTCTTGATTCAATTTTGTCGATTCCCAACATCAAGGAGTTCCCGAGTTCTGACAGCCCCATTTTATAAACAGGGAAGCCTGTGCAGTGGTAGTACAATTTGTATACGTTTCAAGTCTCATGTTCAATTTTCTCAAAACAAAAGAGCCTCTTAGCCTTTTCCAAATAATAGCAGAGAAAACTGTACATGTGTGTATATGTATGTGTACGCACACACAGACACAAAGATTTCTTCAAGTTTTTTGCAAAAGCAACAGAGAATTTACAAGCAAGAAAAGATGGCTTGCAGGAACTTGGATTACTCATCGAGGAAAGCAAAAGGAAAAAAAAAAAAAAAAAGAAAAGAGCCTGACTTACATGCCTATAGTATCAATTGTACATAACAGGGACGAAAGAAAGTGATCTAGGGAAAGAGGAGAAAAGGAAGGAGAAACCAAGGAGGCATGAAATGTATGTTCAAGGCATGTCTATAGTGTAGGTGCATGAGTGTAATTACAGGAAAAACCTTGTACTTTAGCTAGCACCCTCCTCAAGACTTACTCCCGAACAGCAATTTAGGAATTTATGATATCATTATTATTACAGATGTTCATCCTACATACTTCAGTAACCTATCATGCATTATTGTGGGTCTTCATAAATAAATTTCTTTTTTATCTGCAACATAATATGCCCCCCCCACCCCCACTATGCATTGCAATTTCTATTCCAAATTGTGAAAATTCATAGTGTTTAAGCTTGTGCAACACATAGGAGTTTAGCAGATTTACAGTGCAGTAAAAAAATAAAAAGTCAAGAGCAAACCACCAATCTGTTCAAACCCTGACAGCCAAGAAAACTTGTATACTTCCCAGGATATTGCATATGTACAGTATTTTTGCCTAGCCACTGCCTTCTTAGCTTCATATCTGCATCTCCTCCTCATGCTATCCAAAATCATATTTGAAAATGGTGATACAGATGATGCTCAAAATAAAACATCTTGCAAATGGCTATGGTTTGGGAAACTGTAGTGGTTTAACCAGGGCTGGGTGCCAGGGGCCCACTACAGCCACTCTCTCACTCCCCCTTGCCCAGCTATAGAGGAGAGAGAGAATATAACGAGAGGTTTCGTTATTCATGATAAGGACTACAGCAAATTCTTTCTTAATCACCGTCACAGGCAAAACAAGACTCCATGTGGGAATAATAATCAAATTTATTACTAACAAGATCAGAGCTAAGAGTGAGAGACTAAAAGACACCTTTTAACCCCCACCCCCTCCTTCTTACATTCAACCTATTCTCCCGCAGTGGTCAAGGGAAAAAGGCGAGGTGGGGGGGGAGGTGTTGCTGTGGTCAGCTGCTGTTCTCAGCCGCTGCTTGGGGAGAGGAGTCCTTCCAGCTGCATTCCATGGGGTCCCATCCCTCACAGGATACAGTTCCTCTCACAAACTGCTCTGG
>VXBA01005774.1:725134-739072 GCA_013399895.1 Serilophus lunatus | reverse complement strand
AATTGAAGGAACACTTCTGTGATAACGTATTTAAGAAGGAAGGAAAAAGAGTTAGTTTAGATGAAGATGGTCGCCAGAGAGGAGCTGGATGAGAACTTGTGAACAACAATGCAGACACCAAGGTCAGTGCAGAAGGAGTGGGGGGAGGTGCTCCTGGCATCATAGCTGAGATCCAGCTGCAGCCCATGGGGAAGACCATGGTGGAGCAGCCCATGGAGGACCACAGCAGTCCAGAGATCTACCTGCAGCCCATGGAGGAGCCCACACTGGAGCAGATGAATAATGGAAGGAGGCTGTGACCCCATAGAAGGCCCATGTTGGAGCAGAGTCATGGCAGGGACCTGCAGTCTCTTAGGAGAGTAGCCCACACTGGAGCAGGATTCTCCTGGTAGGACTTGTGGCCTGTGGGGGACCCACACTGGAGCAGCCTGTGCCTGAAGGACTGTACCCTGTAGAAAAGTGACTCACATGGCAGCAGTTTGTGGAGAATTGTTTCCCATGGGATGGACTCTGACTAGAACAGTTCGTGAAGGACTGTCTCCTGTGGGAGAGACTCATGCTGGAGAAGTTCGTGAAGAACTGTGTCCCATGGGAGAGACCCCATGGGATGCAGGGGAAGGACTCCTCTCCCTGAGCAGTGGCAGAAAACAACAGCTGACTGTAACCCCCATGCCCTGTCTCCCTGCACTGCTGGGGGAGAGGAAGTTGAACATGGAGAAGGAAGGAGTGTGGGGAAAAGTGTCTTATGTTTCTTGTTCTTAAGCTCTGATCTTGTTAGTAATAAATTTAATTAATATCCCAACATAGAGTCTGTTTTGCTTGTGGTAATCACTAAGGAATCTCTTATGGTCCTTATCTCAACTTGTGAAGCCCTTTGTTATATTTCCTCTCCTCTGCCATTTGCAGCGGGGAGTGAGAGATTGGCTTAGTGGGTCCCTGGCATTCACCCTGGGTCAAACCACTACAGCTCCCAAATGTCAACAGGGTTCACTCCCACTTTGACAGGTGGAAGAACCCAAGCAATCAGATCGGTGAAGACCAGAAAGCACCAAGTTTCTGCACAGTAAGGAATGATTAGGTCATTGTTCCTGGTGTGAAACCAGCCAAAGAAACTCTCTGAATGACCAGTTCCTTTTAGAGGGGTGAAGGATCAATGATGGGATTCAGGGGAAAGAGAATGGTGGGATAGAGAAGAAGAGACATTTAGCCTCATGGATTATCTATTGGATGCTTAGGAGAGTGTAATGGGTTTAATATTGGTTTTTTTCTGAGGGGGAGGGGAGATGTTTGTAGTGTTTGTTTGTTGAAACGTTTAAAACCATATTTTTTTAAGAAGCATGAAAGAAAGCCAAAGCCTCATCATCTGCAGAGCTTCTCCTGCCCGTCCTCCTAGTGGGACCGGAGACGGACTGTTGTGGACTCGAGCTCATTCCAGTGGTTCCTGCAGCACCAGACCCTCTCACCTGGGCATTTCTGTCCCAGGGGTGGGAGCCCTGACCCCATGCACCCACCACTTCTTGCTGAGCTTGAGGGCTGCCCGGACTCGAAGCCCTGGCCAGTGCAGCAGCGGCAGCCCCACAGCAGCCTCTCCAGCTGAACCCCAGGTAGTACCACCTGTCCCAGGACCCCTCCCAGGGTTCTCTGCAGACAGCACGTGCCTGCGGGGAGTGCTGGCACTTCTGGGTGCCCACTGCGTGGACATTTTGGCAGAAAACACCATGTTGGCCGTGTGGTGAAATCTTGGAAGGGGGCAGTGTCAAGTCGAACCATCCAATGAGAAGACAGCATGCCTGGGAAGCTGCCTCAGAAATAACGTGAGATTGGCAGCACATAAAAGCCACGAAACCTGGAAATCAGCCCTTTTTTCCTGGCTCACCTTCATGGAGAGAGGGTCAACTGCCACTCCTCCTGGTCCCTCCCAGTTTCTTTCACCCCACAGCACCATCAGAGCTCCAACAGGGGCAGCAGGAGACCACGCAGCAGCAATGCAGTGTGGTATCTTTCCCCTTGGGTTCCCAGGGGGGAGAGGTGTTTATCAGTGTTTTGTCTTTCAGAGGCTCTGAGGACCAGGAAATACCATCTCCGAGGTAGCTTTCCCTTCCTTCCTTCCTTCCCTTGCTCCTCTAGCCCTCCAGCCTTCTTGTTATTTGGGTTTTTTTATTATTGCAAATAATTGACAGGTCAGTTATTTGTGTAATTTTGGTTAGTGCCTAGAGGGGTTCTATAGTTTTACAGAGCCCATAGAAAATAAACCTTTTGCTGTTGCTGCTTACATTAAGTCTCTCATCCTGATTGCACCCTCTAGCATTAAAACCAGTGCAGGGAGGCAAGACAGCATGATAAGGGAAGAGATCGAGGCAGATCAGGGAGGAACAAGCTTAGGAAAAATATGAGGAGGGAAGATAATATGCAGTCACATGTAAGCAGGCAACCAATTAATTCATTTAGCAGAACATTATCATTGATGGCTACAGTCTGTTCCATTTTCTTATTAGATCCTACTTCTAACTCAGTGTAGGGTGAGCATGCACCCAATTCAGAGCAGACTGACAGGGACCTTGACATGGGACAGGACAATAGCAGGACATGAGCAACCTGTTCCCTGCTCAAGGAGAGTGTGCTTGGGCTGGAGGCACAGGCCAGGGCCAGCTGCTGCAACCATCCACAGTGTGCATGTATGAGAACTTCTAGCAAGCCTCAGGTCAGAGTAGCAGACAAAGAGAAAAGAGAAGAGCTCTGAAAGTGATTTTTTTTTTTTTTTCCTTTCCTGAGGATGGGTATTAGGATCAAGAGTGGCTGGAGTTGAGATCTGGGATGAATCAAGCAACCTCAGCCTTGCCACAAGAAGGAGGGGGGTGTCATGGGTCCCACAGTCCACCAGGTTCAGCTACCTCAGACTCTACAGCAGTTAATCTGTTTAATGATCTTCACTCATCACAGTCCAGTTAGAGACACAGGGTTGTATCATATCTAACTGCTCAGCCCTACTGTCTGCAGTGGCTGGACATTGTCACTTTCCTCCTACTTTCCTACAGTAAAGCAACTTCAGGCTTAGGAGAACTGTTCAGAATGTCATACCAGCAGTGCTGTATATCTTGTTGCCCAATCCTGTGACAATTCTTTCAGCCTCACAGTACAAGTGTTTAAGAGAGAAACTGAAGTACAGGACAGTCAAGAAACTATCCAATGAATGTAATGGAATTAGCTGAATGTCATTACTGCAATGCTGAGAAAAAGCAGACTCACTGGCATGAGAAAGCAACCAAAACAGGAAGACAAATCTAACACTTTCTGTCTTCTGTTAACTGACTTCAAGTTCCAATAAAGCTCTTCAGCTTTTCATCTATGAAAAAGAATACTCCTCATGTAGCAATGTAATCTCAGATTTAGAAGTACAGTTTGTCCAAATAATATTTATTTTTCTTAATTCAAAGAGCTCTAACCGAAAAAAACTTAAAATCAAGGTATACATTTTTACAAAATTTACAGAGCAGAAGACCAAATACACACACACACCATATATATATATATATATATACACATATATATACACGATATTAAATCTTTCTACTATACTAATCATAAGATTTTAACTCCAATCAATTCACCACTTCCATTGCTATTAAAGAAATGTGGGCAAAAAATGAAATTTGCTGAGCAAGCAAAAGACTAACTGTTTTTGTCAGTGATAGTCCAAAGGGAAGGAAGTAAGTTTCAGAGATGATCTTACATCCTTGAAAATAGTATTTTCAAATTTGATTAGGTAGCCATTAGAGTGAGTGCCTCTGTCAGTTTCAGTCATTATGGTGAACTGCAGAAATACTGCTGAACTTGAAGGAATCCAGGATTTAAAGCAATTTATAATGCTCTGGAGAACCATTGCACATCTGGATAAGACTATATAACAAGCTTATTTCCATTAAGTATTAATGGGTCTGCTCAGTCGTATCTAACAAAGGAAAATCTGACTATTGCCTTGCATTACATGATATTCCTATAGCGCAGTGTAGCAGAAGAGTTAGGACCCCAGCAAATTCTCTGCCTTCATTTGAATTCATATAAAAACTAAGGAAAAAAGTTCTCTAACAGCAAGATTCTGACAGACTCTTGAATGTGACACAGGTAGAGCTGCTTCTGGGTCCGTCTGCAAGCACAAATGGCTTGTTTGCATGCTCTATCCACTTCAGAGGAGGGACATCAAAGGCTATGCACACGTGCAAATCTGAAGGTGAGACTGGAAATTGCTAGTCAAAAACAGGGCAGGAAAGGCAGATTGTACAGTGCCAGGAGGAAGCAGAAAGATTTGACTCGATATTCCTAAAGTAACTACTTATAGAACAAAGTTCTTTTCATGTGTAGTCCCTCATGCAACCTCTCTCTCTGTTATACACTATTTATAAGCTGAAGAACTGTACCTGTGCCTATTGCTGCTGCTCTGTATGAGGGCAAGTGGGACACTGAAGACTTTGTGTGGAACAAGTGGCCCTCCACAGCTGGTACCATGTGCACAGTGCATTTGGAGTTCTTTTTCTGCCGAAGGAGATAAAAGAAAACAGTAAGATGCAAAAGCCTGCTCTCCATATTCAGTGACGAGCAGTGGTTTTACTCATTTGTGTTACTAAATACCTAGCAAAACTTTTCATAGATCAGGACTACTTTGCACTAAACAGCTGTACAGTCATAGAACAAAAAGACAGCATCTTTTCTCAAGAGACTGCAGGAGTTAACAGATGGATTAAGGCAAAGGAACTCTACAAGTCCTGCTAGAAAAAAGTTAGATATTAGTCAAAATGAGAAATTGTGATCTTACATTTTGCAAACAATCCTGCATAGTTCCGATGACTCTGGACTGGAAATCTCTTCTCTCTCTGCACTGTAACCATCAAACTCCAAACTGGCCTATCAATAGTTTGAATATATCAGTGATCGTCAGAGGCTGACATAAATATTAAAATTCTTCATTACAAAAATTTTCCTCTATTATTAAGAAAGATCAGCAGAGCAAAATCGGAGCACTATTAAATGAATATATTCATACAATTAGTCAATGTAATAAGTTTACAACCTAATCTATTCCAAAAATAATCTCACCAAAATAAACATAATTAAAAACAACCCAAGCTGACACATGTCAGGACAAAGTATGTGTTAGTAGATAACTACCACTGATTGTGAATCACATAGCAGAAAAGGAAATTAAACTTTTTGTTAACTTTAAAAGGTGGTATGCCTACTTCTGATTCTAATCTAGATTATATTAAACTTGCATTTTAATGAACTCAGACAATAATCAGATACAGTAACAGGCAGCAGTTCACGGAAGCAATGCAATTTAATTTTGTTTGTTAATTTTTTTACTCTGCTGTACATCTGTGAAAGAAAGGAAAAAGAAGGGAAAAAAATAGTGTCTACTTAAGCACTTCTTACAATGCCATCCAGGAAGACCTATATCTCTTTTCCACCCAAATCCTGATCTTGCTGATTGTGTTTCTGAAAGAATCCAGGACTCCTAATCCAGCAGTAGCCTGAGAAGCAAGTGTCCAACAGGCAAATTGTTTTTCTCTCCCCCTTCTAAAGGGAAATCCATATTTCATTTGTAGCAGAAACAGTCTCCTTGAAAATAAACTAGACATCAATTTTCCAATTAATATAAAGAAAGAATGCACACTTCCTTATAATGTTTTATATTCTTCACCACTTGCACATCCCTTGGTAGCCCTTTGGTGATCCAGTCAGAACAAGTTTAGAGCTTCTGAAAGCTAACACAAGACTGGAAGGAGTCACATACCTATGCCCAAGGTGTAACTGGCCCCTACATCTAGATGTTCCCTTGACAGCTTCTCTCCTCCTCTTACGTTCTGTGAATACCCAAACAACTGAAGCCTGAGGAAATTTTGCAGGTGTCAGGGCCACAGCCTGCTCTGCTTGGTGCCCTGTATAATATAGGATTACCAGGTAAAACCACAGGTAAGATCAAGGGTCACTGCAGATATCAGGGTGTAGCTGCAGTGCAGTCCGCACTGCTTTTGGAAGAAAGGAGTAATATAAAGTGGTTGCTACTTGAACAGAAAGCAGAGAGAGAGTCATAGCATATCCTTTGCTTTCACCACATACTGCTGAACTTGCATTCTAGCATCCTCATGAAGGATGATATGAGCAGATCAGTTAGTACCAATAACTCAGCAAGTCTGACTCTGAGCTTCTCCAAATTCTCATGTCAAACAGACCACTGAACCTCACTTCACACCTAGAGGCTTGTTTTACAACTCATTCCCCATGACTCTAAAAAACTGCAGTGAACTCCTAATGAAATATCTTTTATGTTGATTTGACTAAAAAGCTTTGTGGTGGTTTGAACCACTGTTCTTCACTAGGGGCGTGCCTAATGATGATGAAAAGACTAAACAGAATTTTGACAGCAGGTAACAGTTTATTGTCTAGGGCTCAACCAGCAGAAGAAACAATTTACAGAAACCCCAGACTTTACACAAAAAAATACACCCGACAGTGTCATGCAAAGGGAAAAGGAAAAAAAAAAAAAAAGGAAATAAACAAACTGTTTCTCAAAGGCAAAGCAGGCTGGCCGAGAAAAGCAGGGAAAGAAAAGGGAAGCTGCCTGTTTCTCTCTGATGGTGTCACTTCCGGCCCTCAAAGTCTCTGCAAAAACACAAAAGATGTGAAAAGCACCCCCCACCCCAGGGAGCCACTCAGGGAAGCTTTTCACTTGCAGTTATGCTGGCTTGGCTCTGGTGCCGATGAAGGTGGGTGGAGTCAAGGTGGGTGGATCTGGAAGCTGGGAGGAGAGGGGCTATGCTGCTCCCCAGCTGAAAGGAAGCTGAAGAGAGAGAGGACTTCCATGTTCAGCCTTTTTAAAGCCTCCAAGTCCCTCACGAATCTCGCTGTCTTCTTCCTGGCTTAGCCATCTTCTGATTGGCCAGCGGTCTGCGCTCCACCTCTCTTCCGGGGTCTTCACTCCAGGCAAAAGGGAGGTTCCCACCAAAACCCGTGTGTTTAGGTATTGGAGGTGCCATGTTTTACTAGCCACGGGACACCTGCAGCACCCTCGGAGCAGTCACCACCAGCACGCTGCCAGCGCGAGGCCTCCGCTGCTGCCCCAGAGACTCCCATAGGAGAGACTCCCAGGGACCGTGGGGCTGCCCATGACTGCCTGGGGAAGCTGCTGCGCCCACTGCGGACTCTGGGGCTCTATCTGGGGCCTTTGCCCTAGGCCGGGACTGTGAGCCCCCCTGCTAGGCTCTTTCATGGCAGCACGGGGCCGGCAGCACCCGCTGTCACCCATGCCGGCGGGGCCAGGATGGGCCACCGCCATGGTGGGGGTAAGGCGCAGTGCTGCCGTGCTGCGCCAGCTCCGCACCAGCCGTTGCCCACCACCGCACTGGCCGCACCGCTGCGCTGGATCTGCGTGCTCTGCGCCACGCCAGCAAGGGAGCCGAGCTTGCTGAAGCAGCCTGCGCTGGCCCTGGCGCCACCAGCGCACCCCGCCCGTGCTGGTGCCAATCGCTGGTCTTGTCTCTCCCCTGGCGCCAATTTACTGTGAGTGAGGATGGGGCTCCGCACCAGTCGACTGCAGCTGCTCTCCCAACATAGGGAAACCGTAAGGAAATGGCTGGGGTGACCCCCGCCTCCCCCAAGAGAGAGACTGAGAAGGAACAGGGCCTGCCTCGATCCCCCTGCCAGTGCCGGAGAGCCAGCATGCAGAGAGTGAGGTTGGGGAAGAAAGCTCCACAGATTTCCCAGACCTCGGCTTTCTTTCTTCAGGGAAAAAAACACGGTTTTACAAAGAACAGAGAGCCAGTGAGCAGTTCCAAACACACTTTTCCTCCCCCCTCCCCAGGACGACCCCTCCCCTCAAAAAGACCCAGCACCCTCTCCAAACCCCAACAAGCATTCAGGACATTACTGAGAATGTTGTATATGGAACTCCAGTATTTGTTTTCCTGCAGAGACTAGAATGTCAGAAGCTATCAGCTATACCAAGTATCTGTAAGGAAGTGAATACTGAGCTCATAATAAATTTTGATACACATACACAGAGTTAGATAGTACTGGTGGTGTTTACCAATGCTATGAGAATTCACTTTAATATGGGGATTTAATAATTGCACATGCATCTTAATAAACAGAGGTTTGTAAAATAACAACTCATTATGTATACTACGTGTTTCAAACACTGTGTTGGCCTTCAGTGTGTTCCATAAAAATAATTTTAACAACTTACTTGAATTTCTGAGCCAGCTGTGACTGAGTTGTCATGTTAACTGCACAGATTCTGGACCCAGTCTTTTGGTTTTCATCATCCTCACTTCCAAAGTTTGTGCAGTAGAAGATAGAAGTGCTTTTGTTCTCAGTTATGTAAAAAAGAGTGGACATAAATATTTAATAATTCTTATATATCACTGAGACCTTACTAAAAAAACCAATCCTATTTTTTTTCTTTCTATGTTGTCTTTCTATGCATTTGTCATTTCTTATTCACTCTAGTAAAGTTTAACATGTATTTGCTTAAGTGCTAGTAGTACAAAAAGTACTTTTCAACGACTAAACATACTAGAATTGACAACCTTAATTTTATTATTAGATCTGACTTGCCAACAAACCATTGCTAGAGAAGCTTTGCTTCCCATCCTCTACTTTAATCCAGTTAAAAAAGAGAATCAATTTGCAAGATGTGAAGCACATTATTGTGCTCTCCTAGCCTTCACAATTTATCATAAATGTGCACAGATGTTATGGTGCATATAATAAAATGCAATGTATTTAAAGTTTAAATGAAAACTACAGAAAAGCCTATCTTTCAGCAGAGCAGAAATAATAAAGAATTTGAGTTTCTTTTTTTGTAGTTCTTTCCTTGATCAAGTCTAACCACATTTTTCTTATACCTGCAAATCTCCCAGATAGATAGATGATACTTAATGGCCTGCCCTGAGACATGATTTTTAATCCTCAGAAGGCGAGACCAGAAAATTCTCAAATAATAAAAAAAAAGAAACAAAGTTGATTTATAGATTACATTTTTCTACACAACCCTGACAGAAAAAGAAATAAATTTTTTGGATTGTAAGGAATTTAAATGAACATAGCTTTATGATGGATTCTAAACTATGCGTGAATGGGCGAGATGAGAATGCATTTAGCAAACTGATGCATTCTTATTCTCATCCAGACTGTCAGATCAAAGGATCTGGTTATTTTAATTCAAGGCTTTAACATCTGAAAAAGCTGCAGTGTAAACACCGACAATAAATTCTAAAAAAGAAGTGAAATAAAAATTATAATTCTTGCTCAGAATGTCAAGTGATTAGGCTCAGATTCAAATCATCTGTGTTAAAAATCAGTAATTTGACTTGATTTATTAAAAAAATAAACAAATAAGGAAGTGAAACCATTGTGTAAATAGTTAAAAAGCTTATTCAAAGTCGATCATAACCCATTTTCTCAATTTTTTTTTTTCAAATTAAAAAGAATGTTTAAAATCTTTGAAAAATCATTTTTTCATCAAAATACTTCAGTAATGTATAAATTAAAGAAAATATTTGTTTGGGCACTGTATAACCCTTAGTATTCAATTGTTAAAAGGTAAACAGAATATACTATTCAAAAACAACTGTAAAAACTATTTTTACAAAAGACTGAAATAAAGCATTTTAGCATTTCTAATATCCACCTTTGAAAATCCCACCCAACTATCTCACCCCTGACTTCTTCCCTGCCCTTACCATCATGACTCCTCTTGGTTTTCAATATCATATGAAGAAAAATGAAGAGAAAACAATATGGTAGAGAGTGAAACTGATCTAAGAGGAGGGTAAAGCATACCTCTGTCCACTCATGGCATTGTCTATACCAAGAAGCAGGCACATGTCAGATCCAGAGCCACTCATTTATAGCTCATCTGCCCTCCTGGAGCTCAGGTATCAAAACCTTCTGTACATTTTGAAACAAAAAGATTAAAGCACACTCCCCTGCCTTCTAAATTGGCAAAGAGCACCACAATGAGCAGCACAAATTCACACCAAGAAAGTTGTACCCACCATTTCTTCTGTACAGCAATACCCACTCTACTTACCTGAGTTCTGTTAGTTCTAGCCAACAACACAATCCAACTACAGTTTTTAGGTAAAATAGTACCAATGAACATATTCATAAAGCCAATTAAATGTCATCTGATTCTTCTACGTTGAGAACAATTTGCATTCAGTCTTAGCTTTGGAAAGCAAAAATAATGATGTAGATAATTTCTTCCTATTCATTAATAGCAGTGGATATTTTTATACTGTTGGACATTTCTGCAGCATTTAGAAACACTCTTTCAGGGTGACCTAGTGTTATCTGACACAGGTTTTAAAAAAAAAGCTTGCATAATTTATCAGAATGTTTTTTCAGGAGCATACAAAAGAAGCAGTCACAGCCAGCTGTACCTCCAGCGCCATAGTCTTACTGCATGGGGTATAAAAGTACTTCCTCTGGAGAGAGAAAGAACTGATGACAGTGTGTGAGCCTAATCAGAAAAACCGGAACAAAGTAAATATCTACTGTGTATTATTTAGCTCTGCCTATGCATTACCATGTAAAATCACTCCACTATCGCTAAGACCTGTGAGCTCATAAATCAGGGGTCCTCAAACTACGGCCCGCGGGCTGGATACGGCCCCCTAGGGTCCTCAGTCTGGCCCGCCGGTATTTACAGAACTCCCCCCCCGCCACTGTCCTGTCTGCGGTCTTCTCCCCCCATCCCTCCGCAGTCCCACGGACGGCTCTCTGCGGGGCCGGCGCGGTGGGACGGGGCGGGGAGGCGGGGTGCGGACCTCGCCCCGGGCTTCCCCGCGCTACGGCTACCAGTGACAAATACGGGACCTAACATTGACCATCTCATTAGCCAAAAGCAGGCCCATAGTTCACATTGAAATATTATTTGGTTTTGTTGATTACAATTGTTCCTCATTTTAAATATTGCATTCTTCTTCCTGGTTTTTGTGCACTACTATAAATAAAATACGTGCAGTGTGCATAGAAATTCGTTCATTTTTTTCCGAACTATAGTCTGGCCCCCGACAGTGTCTGAGGGACAGTGAACCGGTCCCCTGTTTAAAAAGTTTGAGGACCCCTGTCATAAATGAAAACCATGTTGCTAATGTTGGACACAAGGAAAAAAGGCTTGTAGCTCAAGGGGTACTTTAAGGAAGCCATAGTCCTTGTTTGCAAATATGTGCCACATGTAGCCAGTGTTTTCCTGCAGTTGGAAAAATTGTATAAGGTTCTCACTAATACCAAACGCTGGTGGTGGGGTTACAAAGCACCTTGCTACTCTAACAAATATAACTGTCTTTACTTATGCATTTCAGTATCACTTTTCAATGATAAACTTAACCACAAGAGCACTAGGAAATGGCAGGAGCATGAATAATCAAAACCTGTCCTAATTATCTTGTTAGTAACTAACACTCGCCAGTCTTTAAATTTACAGAAGTATAAGACACACCTGAAGGTCCAAGCTGAATAATACTTTTAATAACCTTATACTGGCACAGCTGTACTTTTTATTATTAAATAATATGCTAAAATTTGTCTTAAGGTAGAGAGCAGAGTCTGAGACTGCCAAATCAATTCCTGCAGGAACTGCAAAATTAAAGAAGTTGAGAATAAAAGGTTTGTGATATTTCCTAACATATGTAGTGAGAACATCCAGTAAGCTGAAAAGTACCTGCTTATACAAACAAGGCACTCTCTGCATATTCTGAAGGGACATGTGAAACCAGATGATGAAAATATGAGCATTCTGTGGGAAATTTGTAAACATATTACTTAGTGCAGCACTGGCAAGCACAGAATAAGAGAAAGTATTGTGGAGATGAGCAGAATAAGTATTTACATACAATATTTTCAACAGGAAAATAAAAAATTCATTTGAATACAGACTTATTACTAATACAACCAGGGTTTTCGTACAGGGTTATTGCTAATAACGTTACTTAGAAAGAGATTCTAGGATTCCTTTCCTGTTGTAATGTTATGAACCATAAAAGGATGATAATTATTCAATATTCCATCAATATAAGATGTCTTAAATTGTTTTCCATAAAATTGTACTGATTTTACATATATAGATATATGTATATGTATACATATATATATAATTTTTATTAATTATATATGAATATATGAATGTGCATTTATATATATACACACATGCACATACTGGTAACACTGTGTTGCCTAATAGATTGGAAATTATATACATTGATTTCTGATATGTTTGCAGATATACATACAAGCATATTTGGTATTAAAATCTTTAGTGTGGTACCTTAAAAGTGCGCTAAAATGAAGTCTGATTAAAATTCTAAATGAAAACTATAAGACTACTTCTCCTTAGTCAAAATAACAAAGGAGTCTTGTGTATATGATAGGAATTTTTAGCAAACAGTATGGGATACAAATTTATCTAAAAATTCTGGGCATGAAAATTGGACAGATATTTGGTATTTCTACAAAATGCCATTCAACAAAAAAGGTAAAGTAAGTGCAATATGCAGTAAGAAAAGTATCACTCCTAGATTAAAAAACTATGAATTTGATTAGTTAGAGGAATTTTGCAATTTTGACAGATAACTGATAATATTGACTCAGGTTATAACCTACCATTATAGAGACAGTATACTGACCCTTTCAAACAAAGTAATTTGGTCCTTTCAAATAAGCATTTTGTGACAGTTTAGGTGATTCTCCCAGCTCTGCCCCCTAGTCCAAGTTGTACCCCTAAAGACACTTCTTTAGACCTATTTCAGGGCCACTCATCAGTTTTCTTCAAGCTTTTTTTCAGCCTCAGGCATCTCATACTGATTTGCCCACAGCACAAGATGATCCAATTTCCTGAGTAATCTTGTATTAGCATATGTTTTCAAAGAAAACATTTGCTTTATTTGGTCTTGCTTTGCTCCCTGGCTTCAGATACATCTGGAAATGGAAAGTAGAAGCAGCTTTGAGTGTTCCTCTCTAGACAGGTCTAGGATAAGTTTGCAACCTGGAAAGAAATATGGCCTGAAAGATAATCTTTGGGTTTCCCCTGAAGATTCTGTAGACAGATTTATAGTGTTTAATCCCACTTATATCATTATATTCTGTAGGTGTATTTTTAGCTTTCTCCTAAATAATCATTTCAGAAGAAAACAGCATAGCATGGAACATACGTGTAGCAGAAAATTGTCTCCACAGACAACATAAGAGATATGGATTCATCAGTGAAATCACGAATTGCTCAGCTAAGGCATCATAGCTTGGTCCACTTCATTTTCCTTGAAATCTCCTTTTCTTATTTAAAAATGATATTAGAAAAATTTAGGCTGCACGTGGTAAACAAAATGCAGCAAGTGTTCACTTTTTACTTCATTGTTGTACAGCACTGTGCTGGGCTCCCAGGTGGGAAATAGGAACTGCCTACGCAACCCAGCCTCTGCACCACCGGAAAGGCAACTTTTCTGTCATCCTGCTCAGTGTTGGCATCTGCAATGCTTCTTTTGGATCAGGGAAGAGCTGTTAAAGCGGTTCATCCCCACCTACTGCAGAGTGGTGTTCAGTGGGCAGATGTACCTGAGCCCACTGCCAGTGCTCCTTTTGGATAAGCTTAAACCAGAAATTCTGTCCTGGAAGTTTACCTAATGGGTCCAACTGATATCAGGATTTCTTCTATGGGAAGATACCAGAATGATTTGGAAAGAAACCTCTCACTTTAAGGGTAAACCCACCAGGGCATCAGAACTGTTTGCTTCTACAAATCCAGTCTTACTGGGTTGCACAATTTGGTGACACAGATAAAGAAGTGTGGCAATACCAGGGCAAGATGGACCTTGGTCTCTCAAGGAGGTACTGAAATTTAGGGGGGTGTATTGGTTTCTCTGTGACCAGGTTTTTGTAGCAGTG
>VXBA01005774.1:685227-724618 GCA_013399895.1 Serilophus lunatus | reverse complement strand
GCAGCGGCTGAGAACAGCAGCTGACCACAGCAACACCTCCCCCCCACCTCGCCTTTTCCCTTGACCGCTGCAGGAGACCAGGTTGGATATAAGAAGGAGGGGGTGGGGGGTAAAAGGTGTCTCTTATTTGTCTCTCACTTTTAGCTCTGATCTTGTTATTAATAAACCTGACTATTATTCCCACATGGAGTCTTGTTTTGCCTGTGACAGTGATTAAGAAAGAATCTGCTGTAGTCCTTATCATGAAAAATGAAACCTCTCATTATATTCTGTCTCCTCTACTGCTGGGCAAGGGGGAGTGAGAGAGTGGCTGTAGTGGGCCCCTGGCACTCAGCCCGGGTTAAACCACTACAGGGGGGAAAAAAACCCCTAATCAATCAAACAAACAAACAAAACAGAAAAGGAAGTACTACACTCCCTGGAATTGTTCAATGCCTGCCTAGATGGGCCCCTGGGCAATCTAGTCTAGTGGGTGCCATCCCTCGTATGGTAGAGGGGATGGGACAAGATGAGCTTTAAGGTCCCTTTAAACCCAAGTTATTCTGTGATTATCTGAATCTGAATATATGTTTTATTTTCCTCCAGATGGCAGTAGATGAGACCCTTCAATGATCTATAAAACTCCAGATTCTTACATTCCCTTGGGATCCTGATGGTGTTTAATCTTCCACAGTCTCTAAAACATTTGACCTATAACAATATTATTTCTTACCTGTGTCTATCAGCAGACAAGCATCATTTTATACCTCCTGGGTAGTTCAGGAACATTGATCTTCAAAGCAGAGTTACGGAATGGTCTGGTAACAACAGCAGTGTACTAAATTGTGCTGCTCTGGTAGTGTTCAAGGTGTTCCCTAGAATTTTCTGTTCAAGTATTGCAAATACCAGCCTCACTCACCTTATGAGGTCAGAAAGAGTCAAAACACAAAATGGCTCAGCTGATGATATGGTGAATAACTGTCAGTTATTTATCTGGCATGATTGTGTCAGCTCTCCAGGCTCCCGGGATAAAGTAAATGTGAAAGGCGTCTTTAAACCCGAGTCTGTGCTTCATGGAGAGTTGGTGTTCAATATATTCATGCCAGGCTAAAAAGAAAGGGTGACACAGGTAATGTAACTTCATCTGCTGTGCCTAAGCACCATCTAGCAGTATAATGATGAAAGGTGTGTTGAAACCAGATTACATTCAACTGAAAAAAAACACCAAAACTTGCTGAAGTTTAGAGCAGGTATTCTAAGGCAAATCCTTTCCCTGTTGACTTGGGGCCAGGAGGAGATTATGAGCCATCTCAGTTTATCTCACTTCCACTTCTTATAAGAAAGGAAATAGAAACCTAAGTAAAGTGAGTAGCAAATACTTTCTGTGGTATGCAGGGGCCTCTCTCATTTTCTCTGCCCTCTCAAATATCTTTTGGCTGCTAAGTTTCCATGCATCTCCAGAATAAGATACTGGCAGAATCATCCTGCTGGAGACAGTAAGAACTGTGGGGGAGTTCCAGGTTAGGGAGAGAAAGTGGAGAAGCTGGTATTGATGTGAGAAGGACTGGTTGTCCCTGGGGACCTGCAGCTCACACACTGCTTTGGTCCCCCTCACTTCAGGAGTCACTCCTAAAAGGCAAGAAGAGAGAGAGGAAATGACCTGTTTCCTTTGAAGGTAGATCCTCAGTGGTCCTCCTTCTGCAGGGAAAAGGTTTAGCTCCACACTATGGTGTGGCCTGTGCAATCTGTCATGTTTGGTTGAAGGTTGGACTTGATCTTGGAGGTCTTTTCCAACCTTTGGGATTCTATGATTCTGTGATCCATTAAGTCTTGCTCCCATGTAGGAAATTAGCTCTAAGATGTCCAAGCTACTGTGAATTTTAATAAAATGGTCAGGGTTAAGTGTCACTGGTAAGACAAATATTTATAAAGTCAACAACACAGAGAAAGCTTTTTTCTTATTTTTGAAAGCTGTACTTTAAGCCCATCATATTTAAATGATACAACCTGTTCTACTGTGTTTGAAACATATTTTATACAGTACATTCTCAGAGGCTCTTTGAGGGGTGCAGGGAGGCAGCAATGGGGAACAGAAGGTGAAAATAATGAGGAACGTTTGAAGGATACCTTTCCTCCACACAGAGTCCATAGATTCACTGATTTTCTTTTGTCATAGACTCCTGGGAACAGAGTTTTTGCTCCCTAATTATTAGGATTGTTACAAGACTTGATGTCCCACAAAAGGGAAATCTTCGTGTTCAAGTCTAAGGAAAGGTGACAAAAATTATTCTTCCTCTACCTAATTTCAGGATAAAATAACAGGTCTAAGAGTGCAGACTGACCAGGACAAAGCTTTCAAACACCAGAAATAGAACTGATTTGGCACCATTACCTCTTCCATACTCTTTTGTCTGAAGGAATTTCTAAAGCTGAATTCTTCTCCAGCTGGTTTTGGGGCAATCAAAATGTACAAACCAGATATTTTTGCCCCCCCTTTTTTTTTTTTTTACATATGTATAATAATATATAATTATATTATACAATAATCGATACATTTTACTATACAAACATGTTATTATATTATTATAATACATAACAACAATACAATAAATAATTATGAAATTATAGAATATGTATTCTTTACATACCATAGAATTATGTAATAAGTAAATATATTTGTGAAAACTATTGGTTTAGTAGTATCTACACCGGATTTTACTTTAAATCAAGCACTTGTAGATTTTGAGTACTCTTACCCAAAGAGTGGGTAAGAAAAAATGGCTTTTGTCCTGAATATCTCTTGGTTCTCAGTTCTCAGAAATCATATTGAAGACTGAGGTCAAATGTTCCCCTCCTAAGTGTTTTTCTCCTTATCTTTCTCCATTTTTCAAACTCTTTCAAGAGGTCACCAAACGACTACAGTCATCATCTTCAGACAGATGGACAGCAGTGTGAGACAGTGTCTAGCCTGTATGTTAGGTGATGAAGAAAGGTCAGCTGCCATAAACATTGTCCACTCATTCTCAAACCACTTGATATGGGACCGTGATACAGCTCTGTCATTGGTGGTACTTGACTATTCAACCTTCAACTTCTACTGCTTTTCAGGCACATTTGAAAATAATATTCTTCATTTTATATTGAAAATTTCATTATGAGAATAAGGGAATAAAAAAAATATTTTAGTCTTAACACACACTATCTGCAGCCTTGATTAGGTGTATACTGAGAACAACTGAGACTGCAGTGCTCCTGAAGTCTAGATTTAAAAATAAAAGTTACAGAGCAAATAAATTCAGTGTTCAAGGATGCATTTCACAAATGAGATACTAACTTCTAATCAAAAGAGACATCACAGTCTTAAACCTATCCAAGTAAAGAAAATACTCTGTTCAAGGAAAGGAATATCAGAATTTCATTACACAAATAATCGTCAAACTAAAACAGAGAGCTTGTAATGCAACATAAAATACAAGTTGTAAAGACATACTCCACAATGCATTTAATTTCTATTTCATTTTCCAGATTCACATCCAAAATCTAAATGTAGTTACTGTTGTGTGAACTTAGCAAAGAAAAGCATTAAAATCTTTTGTTATTCTTTCAAAAGACAATTTGAAAGACAAACTAGAGGAGTTAAAACAGAAAAACCTTGTACACTTGGGCATGCTGTCACTCATAGACTCACACATAAATGCTCTCTTTCCAAATTTACATTACAATCTGTGCATAAGTATGAAGGAAATAATAAATATTTATTCACACAGTAATATATTTTCTTAATTAACAATTTTCAAAATTAATAATTATTTACTTCCTCCTTATTGCCTCTTGAAACACATGAAATAAAAGTGTTGAAGACTTTAATTCTAAATTATTTTTATACCACAATATATTGCACCTACAAGTATGTGGCTATGCCATAGAACAAATAATACATGGGTGCTAGTGAAATTACCTTGCTGTTCTACACTGACGAAGAAAATGCATAATGAAAGGCTGCTTCACAAATCTTGTAGCCTAATTCATTGGAGTGGACTATCTCTTACCTTTACTAAATTCTCATTGTTTTTCATGCATACAGATGATCATATATTTTTCTGTAAAAATGCAGTGGCTGCAGTATTTTTGGCTCTAATCTGAGAATTACAGTATGCTGCACAAAAACTCTCTGAAATGTCTTGTGTCTGATCTTTAATTGAAATAGGCTGGTAAAGTAATGCACACACAAGCTGCTAATGTGTGTGTAGTTTATCTTCATTTAATGAAATGTCAGGTTTAAGAAAGGAGAAATGCGGAATAACCTAAACTGTGAGGAATTTCGGTGCAATGAGATTGTGTTTCTAACATTGTCACAATCATTTGAACTTTTTGAAACACTTTGTCTCCTTATAATTTGTTTCTCTTTAATTGTAAAAGTCAATTTTAAAAGGTGTGCTGTCAGTGATCGGCATATGCAATTTGCACTGAGGCTACTGGGAGCTGATACACAAATCAGTGTCAGTTGATGTTCTTAGATACACCTTGCTCTCAAAATAATTGGAAAATGTGTTTTTACTGTATAGTTCTTGACTGCAAAAAGAAAAATAACCCCTGTCTCCTATAATTCTATTTTTTCCCCTTAGAAAAAAATAGCATACCAGTTTTCTATGCTGCTTCCTAACTCCTGTACAAGAAGGAGAGAATTTCAGACAAACAGGAGATAATTTCTCATTTTGAAGCTCTTTGCTGTCATAGAATCATAGAATATTCTGAGCTGGAAGGGACTCACAAGGATCATCGAAGTCTAACTCCTCACCCTGCACAGCACAGCCCAAAGAATCACACCATGTGCCTGAGGGAATTGTTCAAACACTTCTTGAACAATGTCTGAAAGGCTTGGTGCTATGATCACTTCCACGTGGAGCCTGTTCCAGTGCCCAAGAACCCTCTGAATGAAGAATCTATTGCTAATATTTGACCTAAAAAATCCAATAGCCCAGCTCTTCTGTTGAATTATAGGTAAAATTATTCCAGTTTTTTATTGCATAGATTATTCCTAAACAAGAGTACATGAAGATGGTTGAATCGTAACATGAACTGAACAGTAGGAAAACGTGTAAAACAAAGACATGCTGTATTACAGCAAGAATTATCACTGTATTCAACTATGGTAGTCCAAAGGACTACCTTATAGATTGGTTCAAGAAAATTGCATTTCCCCTCTAACCCCCAACTAGGTTATTTAGCTGAAAATGCTTAAAAGCTGAGAATTCTTCATAACAGAAAAATTCAGTCCCTTGAGAAGCAATGAGATTCTTTTTGTTAATTGCACGGTTGTTTGCATTCAATTTTCTTGCGCCCATTACTCTGTACATTTAATAATTTCTAACAATATTATGAAAAAATATATGATAAATTGAAGCTTTCAATGTATCTTCAGAATAAATTTCTCTTCCTAAGGCAGAGCAGAGTTGCAGGACTTCTAACCTCAGTGTTGTGAAGTACTGTAAGTGTATCCATTTATGGTATTTTCTCACCTGTGAAAGAAGAAAAAATAAAGTAAAACTGCATTTGAGACAAGCTAGAGGCATGAAATAAAATGCTATAAATACAATGTATCTTTTATATCAAAAGGTTTGTATGATTCAAAACAAAAGCTGTTGGGAAAAGGTTATTGAACTTTCCTTGGAAGGTGACAGAAATAAATCTCCTACTTTAATTTACCAGCTACTATGGGACTGAAGTCTCTCCAGTCAGAAGACATTGAGATCTATATGTGAAATGCATGAAAAAGAAAGAGAAACATTTCAGAAGTTGTAACCTTATCAGGCTCAGAGAGACTCACAGATATCAAACGTGCAAAAAGAAAAGTCAATAGCCACTGTAATAAAAGAATGATAGAATGATGCCCATTACATAGAAAAGGTCTTTGATACAGGCTGACAGGTATATAGTCATCCTTTAAAACCATGAGATATTGTTATTCTAGTAGTATATTTTGAAAGTGGAAGAGGATGTAAATAGTGTTATGGAGAGGTGGATATTAAGGACTCATCACATTGGGTTCTTAGACTATTCTAAGGGATTTTTCTTTTTATCTCACATTGACACAGCTGAAAAAGTACTTTGGATAAATACAGAAAGAACTGTTAAGGTTTACAAACCAGATTTGCTGTATTTGAGTCTTTATTATAAAACCTCTCAGGAATCTAAAGTGCCACCACCTGCCTGACATATGGGGCTGGGTAGGCATGTACAGCCCCATTGGCAATGAGGGCAGCCAGACCCACTGGGACATCCTGTGGACTGTGGTGGTGTTACAAAGAACAGCAGTCAGCATCTGGAGAAGTGTCTCCCACACTTTTCCCCTGTTGGAAGGATCTAGCAGTACATGGAGGGCCTTGTCTTGTGGTCAGCAGCCAGAATGTGGCAAAACAGGGTAACTGCTAAGTTAGGAACAACTGACTAACAGTTCACTATAGTTAAATAATGTTAATGATGACTGCACGCTAAAATTAACGTCATGAGGTTTATGTAATGTTTCCCACTCTCAAATTCCTGTCATTGAGTTCCATTAAGTACTTTTAGACAACTTGTTAATTTCCTAATCAAAACATTGGAAAAAAAAATTTAAACTTTCACTTTAATTCTACCTGTTTTTCTTCATGCATGAAATGTCCCGGAGGGATGTTAGTTTTGGCTTGAGCCACTCTGCAGTGCCAAAAGTTATGTGTCCCCTGAGCTCCTTGTCTGTTTTCTAAAGATCTCAGTGTTTCAGATAATTGGGCTGGGAACTGTTTCCTGTGTACTGGTTGCAGATTAAGGAAATTAAGGGAGCAACAGTTAGAAAGGTGCATTTCTGATTTAATTTACTCTCCGGAATGACAGAGCTATTCAATCAATTTTTGAGCATTGCTGTTATTCTGGAAGACTGCCAGCCAAGGAAGTATAACTGACTCTTTAGCTGGATTTGAAACAAATGAAACAGAACAGGGAAGCAATTGGCACCGTTGTCATATGAAAGAACTGAAGGTTTGCAGAACAAGGTGACTTCAGTAGATGATGACTTTTAATTAAAGAGGAAGTAATTATTTTAAAAATCCTTTCTTTACAAGGCATCTGAAGAGGTGGACAAAGATAGAAGATGACATTTATTTTTTTTCCAGAAAACAAGACTATGAATAATACTATACAGAAAGCAGAAAAAGAATTTTTTACAAGTGCAGAATAGATAACTAGGTATAAGAAAACACAAATTTAAGAGGTTGTTATTGTAGCACATTTGGCAGATTAAATAGTTGCTGTTAATGAGGATGAAGCTACTTTCTTTGTTCTCTAACCTCCATAAATGCATTTTGTACATATTCTAGAATGGATTTTGAATAAATATATATTAGACATTTGGTTGCTGTTATTTGATTATCTTCCTCTCTCATTTATACTGAAGAATAATAGTAATGAAACTGGAGAAGTCTATTAGGGGAGCATTGATTGACTCAAAAGCAGGAATGCTGTAGTATGCCTTGCCATTGTTTTCCTGCTTTAGAGTAGATTGGAGTTTGAACAACATACAGTCTGCTTGATGGAATTTTATCTAACATTGATAACATAAGCCATTGGCTGAAATAAAAACTCATCAGTTTTCCCCTAAATTATTACCACCAAAATCAAAGATGGTTTTGTTTTAAATTCATACTAAGGAGATTCCAAACATTACAGCAGACATTTTAAATTTTGCTAGATCCATTATGACTTGGCACAATTTGAATTATAAAGGAAGATACATTTGATACTCTGAAAGAGTTAAATTTTATAAACTTAGAAATATATGTGAGTACCTGAAGGGAGGGTGTTGAAAGGATGGAGCCAGGCTCTTTTTGGTGGTGCTGAGCAATATGAAAAGAGGCAAGATGCAGAAACTGTACCCTAGTGTTCCACCTGGACATGAGGAAAAACTGCTTTACTCTGCAGGTGACAATCCTGTGCAACCTGCTCTAGAGCATCGTGACTGAGCAGGGAAGTAGGACTAGATCTGCAGTGGTCCCTTCCAACTTTGTCCATTCTGTCATTCCGTTCTTTCTGTCATTCTGTGAAGATTAATCAAAACAAAAACAAAAAATACATGATAAAACGTGGTGTTCCTGAACATAGGACCAGCAGGGGCAATCTAAGCAAGTCTCTAAAGTCAAATTAATACTCTCAATTTTCATTATGGAAGTTTCAAAGACATAAAAGCAGGATGCATAATGAAAACAGGGATGTTGAAATGACCATGCTAGAAGAGAAACTCTGTAGAAACCAGAAAGACACACCAAAACAAACATCGATTCTTGTAACAAAAATCTTGACTAACTCAAATTTGAGATTAGTGAATATAAATAGAAAAAGTATTTAAAGGGGAGAAAAAAAAAAGACAGATTGAGGAATTACTACAGGTAGGGAACTTGATGTCTAAAGTGTGTGTGTTTGTTGAATACATTTTAAAGGAGCTATTACAAACTCAGATCCAAAGAAAAAATGAGGATAGAATGTAATATAGTTTACCTAAAAGAAATTGTCTTGCTACTTTAAGAAGCTTTATAGCCAATAGAAGAGCACCAGTTCTTCCATCTCTGCTGTAGTGGGCTTGAAGTTGAAGTTTTCTGTTTTCTGAGGAAAGGGGAAGTGTTTGTCTGTTAAAGCATTAAAACTGTTTTCATGTTATTTGTTTTCTTTTTATTTTATTTTAGAATATTGTCAGGTTTGTTGTGTGTATTTGGTTAGCGTCTAGTGGGATTCCATAGTTTTACAGAGTCCCAGATAAATAGTTACCTGTTGTTTGCCTCTGTTCAGTCTTTCATCACTGTTGCTGGGTTTTCCACGTATTTGATCTCGTAAAAAATGTGTGAAATCTTGGCCTGGTTAAGGGAAGATGCAAGTGTTTAATTAAAACATAGGCAAGAAAGTGTTAAAGGAAAAAACTGCAACATGCTGAAGGGGACTGAAGGGGAGATATTAGACTTGAGCTAGTATTAGATTTTTTTTTTTATTATTTTTGCATTTACCAATAACCAAAAAAAAAAAAAAAAAAAAAAAGATGGGTTATGACTGATCTGTAAAAATATATATCAGAAAAAATATCAAAAAGACAGTAGACATTATTGTTAAAAGGTTTAAAAGGGAAAATATTTGTATATTCAAAAGGTGTATGTAGTGGTTTAACCCGGGCTGAGTGCCAGGGGCCCACTACAGCCACTCTCTCACTCCCCCTTGCCCAGCAGTAGTGGAGATAGAATACAACGAGAGGTTTCATTACTTGAAATAAGGACTATAACAGATTCTTTGCTAATCACCACCACAGGCAAAACAAGACTCCATGTGGGAATAACATTTAAATTTATTACTACCAAGATTGGAGCTTAAGAGTGAGAGACAATAACAGACACTTTTTCCCCCTACCCCCTCCTTCTTACATTCAACCTTCTCTCCCACAGTGGCCTAGGGAAAAGGTGAGGTGGAGGAGGGGGTTATTACGGTCAGCTGCTGTTTTCAGCCACTGCTTGGGGAGAAGAGTACTTCCAACCACATCCCATGGGGTCCCATCCCATGGGAGACAGCTCTTCGCAAACTGCTCCAGTGTGGGTCTCTCTCACAGGATACAGTTCCTCTCACAAACTGCTCTGGTGAGAGTCCATCCCATGGGCAGCAGCCCTNCTGCTCCGGCGTGGCTCCTCCACGGGCTACAGGTGGATCTCTGCACTCCTGTGGTCCTCCATGGGCTGCAGGGGCACAGCTGCTTCACCATGGTCTGCCCCATGGGCTGCAGCTGGATCTCAGCTCCGGCGCCAGGAGCATCTCCTCCCCCTCCTTCTGCACTGACCTTGGTGTCTGCGTTGTTCTTCACAGGCTCTCACCCTGCTCCTCTCTGGCAGCCATCTTCATCTAACTCAACTTTTTTTCCTTTCCTTCTTAAATACGTTATCACAGAGGCGTTCCATCAACTACTGATTGGCCTGGCCTTGGTCAGCAGCGGGCCCAGCCTGGAGCCGGCTGGCATTGGCTCTGCTGGACATGGGGAAAACTTCCAGCAGCTTCTCAAAGAACCCCCCCCTACAGCCCCCGCTGCTGCTACCAAAACCTGGCTACAGAGAAACCAATACAGTATATAAAATGCTCGTAAATGCATTTTACTGAAATGATAAGGTTTCTAATTCTTAGAGCTTTGAACACTTGGGAGGAAAACAGCTTTCCAGTAGCCATCACTGAAGGTTTAAAATAAAAAAAGAAAACACAAAAAATCCCAATCCCCTAATTATTTATATTTTCCTGTGTAAGATTATGAAAGTCACTATATTGTGCATTATTTTTGATAGCAGGTGGTTAGTTTTGCTTAGCTCAGATATCCTGTGCAGTCTTAAATACCTTAGGGCAACAACCTATCAGTTCTACAACTCTTGAAGAAAAACGGTGCTGTAGATTTATACCAAGTCTGACCTTACCTCTGACTTTCTACCACTGGGCTGCTAAGTCTAAAGGCATTTGCCTTGCATGTACCGCAGGGCACCATAGCTTTCATCTGTACCTGTGGTGCCTTTCAATTCAAAGTGCTGGGGCTATCATTTCATATAATAGCACATGTTTTTATATGGCTCCCGTACTGCAATTAAAGAAGGAAAAGATGGGTTTTTTTTTAATTTCCCAGAAGATATTGGGGTTTTTAATATAAATGATGAATAGCATTGACAAGAAAGCACAAGGTTTGATTGGACAGCAACACACATAAATCAGAGAACCAAAGTGTAAAGTGAAAATCAAAGCTATGTGACTGATGAGCAAAAAAACCCAACTGAAGTAAGCATAAAAATCTGCCAGAGAACAGTCAAGCTTTTCAGATAAAATTCTGTAAGCACAAGCAAAGACCAGAGCTAATTAAAATCATATGTTCTCCAAGTGATATTTTCTAAACTATTAGCATCTTACATTTCATCTCCTGGGTGGAGTAAAAATTGAGCCAAATCTTTTAATACTTATTCCTTTAATGTATTTAGATGCAGCACAAAAGAAGTTAATTTCTTTTTTAATGTGATTGGCAGAACCAATAAAAGACATACTCTGATTTTTTCAGTGAAATATTTCTTACAGTTGTAAAACTGCATTTTTCAGTGTTTTTTTTTTTTTTTTTTTTAAAGACGTCTCTAATCTTAACAACAGTTACATCAAGTAGAAGATGTAACATGATTAAGCAAGCTCCTTACAGGCTTACAAGAACTGACAGTTGAAAATGCTTCCCCTTTTTCTACAGCTGCTTTGTACAACTAGAAATTTTTTTTCTATCTTTTACCCAAGGTGTTCTTTAGAAAGCAAACCAGGCTGTAATCCTAAAGCTGAGTGATGGTGGTTTCCAGTGTCAATTCACTGATGTCTATTAAAGCATACGCTGGCATTTATGCCTATCCCTCACTGAGGGCACCTCAATTGTACTTTCGTCTCTTTTGCCAACAATTTCATTTAGCTTGTTGTCCTTGTTGTGTAATTTGTAGTGTTTTGTATCGATATTTTCAAAATTGCTAGATATGTTTTGGGCCTTTTTGTGTTATAAATATGAATTCTTGTGAGATAAAAAAGGGGGATATTAAGGAAATGCAGCTTGAGGGGAAAAAATGTGTAAAATGGAGAAAGGCCATTGCAGACAAATGTTAACAAGTTGTGTAAATGTTCAAGACCATCTCTGCATGAAATTCTGCATATCTTAACACTGCTAGACACCACAACACTTAAGAAGAACAGAAAGTAACAGTTATCTGAGCACCACAACTTATCTTCAAGGCCACAATCTGAAAAACAGAAAAGACACAGTGTTATTTTCTTTCTTCTTTCTGAGCTTTGAGCAGAATTTCAACGATGCTATTCAGGTCATGAAAGCGAGGTGCTGCAGGGAAACAGACAGGAGCAAGTTCTCTTCTAGCCTATACTTCTTCTAGTCTATGAAGTTCTAAGTACCCCATTCCTTTCATAATGAAAAGATTTTTTCTTGGAATACGATGCAATACATAACAGAGGCACAGCTAGGAAAGACGGAAGAAAGGAAAAACCAACAGCAATACTGAACTAAAGATGATACAACTCACATTTGCTGTAACGTGTGTGTGTGGTAAGAAAGCATTCTCACTTTTGCAGTCATGAGTCTGAAGACTGATGTACTGCCCTTTCATGCACTTCTAATCAGCAGTATAACGATCAATTCAAGACCTAAAAGGCCTAATTGTGAAGCACTGTTTTTAACAGAGATCCTCTCTCTAAAGTGCTAAGTGGTAACATATGTCTAGGACATACTGCCTAAGGAGAGTTTCCAACTGTGCCTTTTTATACCGGACTTGCCTATCCCCCAGCAACCTTTTTAGCCATCAGCGTGCTTGCAGCAATAGTGGGCAGAGCCCTTCCCATATCTTCGTTCATGAAGCCTAGCCATGATGATGATGATGATGACGTCCAGGACAAGGGGATTGCATGTATGTTCTCCTGCCTAAGGGAGAAAATGTTATTTTGATTTCTTCATCTTCTTGTACTCTTCTTTCTTATTTTTAAAGACAAAAAAGAATATAATTCTAAATATTCCATTTTCTATTTTGCAATTAAAAAACTAAATCTGCAGAAACTCCACTGCCAGAAGCAGAAAAATCAGAGCTGTTTCAGAAATTAATATGAAGGACATTTTCTTGGATTTCAAATTCATTGCATACAAATTCCTTATTCCTTGTGTCTGCTCTGAAAGCTCTCCTAATGAATGTGAAAAACAGAGTGCAGTTATGCCACAGGGCTGTTCCCATGCAAACAGCAACTGTGGGATTCATCTCTAACTGTGATCAAGTTAACTCATTGTCAGAGTCTTCAAGATTCCTGTCGAGAATATGCACAAGAGACTGTGCTTAAGGAAACAAAATTAGAAATGAGGCCTATACGATTATAATTTTTCATGTCTTTTAAAAGATAATATAGACACTGCTATACAGAGTAATTTGGAAACATTTTTTACTAGGCCTGGCATTCTCAGAGGCTGTAAAATCTCTCTTTCATGAACAGCTATAGATATGGATTTTACAGAAAAGAAATTTGAAAGAAAAACTTAGAAATCTCTACTGTTTCAGATTACAAAAATATTTTAAAGATATTTGGAAGTAATGAAGGTAACAGAACAAGACAGTCTTGGAAAGCCAGATACTTAGCCATCACTCTTAAGAAAAAAAACCAAACAAATACTACCTGATCTAATAAATTAACATGGCAACAGTTATCGAAATGGATTATTTTCTTTTGCTATTTTAAAATATTTTCTCAGTTATATGTATTCAAATTCTTCATGCTTCTCTGCCTCAAGCTGTCAAAAGTAGAGAACAGAGATGTGCTAAAGAAAAAAACATTTGTCTCTCACCTGTCACAAAGACAAAAAAATTTACCATTTGTTCTTTACTTCAAATATTTAAGTCTGAAATTCCTTTCTGTCCATTCTTTGTTCTGTTCAAACTCTTATCATACAGGGACTCTTAAACTTTGCTGAAAGGCTTTATTGACAACGTGCCAGGTTCCCAAGTCTGCATCTAAATTAAATAAAATAAAGCAGGTTGGTCTAGTACAGAAAGATTGTATGCCTCATATTTATAATGAAAGCAGTTTCCCATTGATACTTCTCTAGGACCTACATAAACTTATGCTTAAATTTCCCTCTGAAACAGAAAAGCACTTAATCATGTAATTCCCTTTATCTTTAGGGGGATTTTATCATCCACAATCATCGGGTATACAACCACACTGGTGAATAACAGCACACAAGACTTGAAGAACACATGCTACAGCTAAATTCACTCTGTAGCATAGAATCATAGAATATGCAGAGTTGGAAGGGACCCATCAGGATAATTGAGTCCAATTCCTGGCACTATGCAAGACACCCCAAGAATCACACCAAGCATTGTCCAAATGCTTCTTGAACTGATTGTAGTTTGTTGAGGTGTCTCTGCAGGGCCTTTCTGCCCTTGACAGAGTCGACAGCTCCTCCTAATTTAGTGTTATTGGCAATCATTATTCCTTTGAGTCCTGCATCCAAGTCGTTTATGAAGATGTTGAAGAGAACTGGGCATGAATAGGACACATTCTTTGCATCCTTTTGGTGCGTGGTACATTGCCTTAAATTTCAAAGCCCTTACCTTGTGTAAGGGCTGTGCATCACAACCCTTTCTCTGCTGACATGCCCTATTTTTTTCTTAAATAA
The DNA here is from genome assembly GCA_013399895.1 of Serilophus lunatus. NCBI lineage: Eukaryota > Metazoa > Chordata > Aves > Passeriformes > Eurylaimidae > Serilophus > Serilophus lunatus. The sequence continues at coordinate 710,412 of VXBA01005774.1, read as the reverse complement.
AAGTATGAAAAGAGGGAGCAAAATCATCCCAAAATGTGGCCACACAAAAACAAGATACACACATGTCAGTAAGGTTTAGCTGACACTCCCTGAACTACATCTGTTATGCGATTACATTTACCTTCTTTGGATAAATGGAATTTTCCTGCTCATTTTTTTTACTTCTACTACTTCATTTTCATCACCAACATTATCTTCTATTCACATGGTTGCACATTTTTGCACACTGCACTCACATTTAGAATCAGTAGTCAAAACTCTCTGAAATGTTTCAGAACAGAGAACTTTTGTAAATATAATGTTGAATTCAATTAACAGAAAAACAGTCCTTGAAGAGCTGTTCCAAAGAGATGTATTTTTGAAGACCAACACAAAGCTCACAAAAATTGATTCTCCAAAGGTCACTTTCATCTTGTTTTCCCAGTAGTTACTGAAAAGAGAACACTCTACATCTCTAAAATAATTACAAAGAAAAATAAAAGTATTCTTAAGTTCTTGATGCTGGGCATGCTGAGAACAAAACTGTCTTTAGAGTCAAATATCATTGTAATTCATGAAAGATCACTTAAAAGAATGCTAGGTAATTCTTTGAAAGTTATCAGCCTTTCTTGACAACTTGGTTTGGCTGTTTTAAACACCTGATTTTACCCTATAAGTTTGTCTGGCTAATTTATAACATTTTGAAACCTACCCCTACAATTTCTAAATTCATGGATCCTCATAATAGATTTTTGCTTATTTGCTTTCTGTTTTGCTTGTATCAAAGAGCAGGTTTTTTAAAAAGTTATTTGTTTTCATACAAAGTGTTTCTGAGTGTTCCATGTACTTTCATTAAATTTGTGATCTATAATCATGAATTAAGTCTTAATTAATTAAGAATTCTTATCATTGTGCATGCAGGGAAATGTCTGTAGGCCATATACGCAGGGAGAAATGCAGGATAAAAAGACCTCTGGCTTTTCCAGCAGAGCTTGTAGAGGGTCCCTATGGGGGGACCTATGGCCCTATGCCCCTACACAGAGGACTGTCAGAAGTTAACATTCTGCAGAGAGCTGTGTCCACCACCTGTCCTTATGTGCTTCCTGCAGACTCTTTGTGTTCCCACAAGGAAAGTTTTCTAAAGGTTCATAAGGGTTCAGGACAATGTCTGGTTTTGAGTATTGTGACCTCTTCTTTATTTCTGAGAATGACAACTGGATGTTCCTAACAACCACTCACATACCATCTTCAGGTGGTTCATTGCATAAAGAAACAAGTTTATGAGCTAAAAGTGTGACATTGCATTGAGTTCCCAGCCTGCCAGAGTCCTTACATGACCTTGGACAAGTAACTTAAATATTTATTCAAAACTTTATCTTTTTATTTATACAATCGAGTAGTTCCTTGCTTTCTCATATGGATAAACATTTAAGATTTCAATGCAGTCAGTGATAATAGAAGCCATTAAGGACCTAAATCAGCAACTCTGCATTGATCCGTGATCTATCTGTTAAAAAGAATATCTTGCAACATAATCAGCAAAAATATCTCTTGCCCTATTTTAGGAATACTTTTGTAATTATGAGTCTGAACCTGATAGAAGTTACTTATGTTTCCAAGGCAGATTGGTTCTTAACAGTTTTCAGACATAGACTAGTTATTCCAAAAAATATAACTGATTTTATCCCCTTCAAATTAAAGTGCTATAAATACTAACATAATTGTTTATATTATCCACAAAGAAATCCAATCCATGTCATCTATTCAGAACATTCATATGTCTTTCTATTGTTCCTTTTTATTCACTCTGTTATCCAAATTATGCAAATCTTTTAAGTGTTGCGATGTGAATTTTTTTGTTTCCTGACTTGAATAATTGGTTACTCTTTCTGATATTATTACATTTGTTTGCTGAGTTGAAGTGGCTAGAGCTGGACAAAATCAATGAATATATTATTTTCCTTTCTGAACGAAACAAAACAATCTTACTTGTTTTCTGATGGCTTCTTACATTCCTGATCAGCCACTTTAAACATATCCTAATTTAAAGCAATACAAATTGTTCCATGTAATTCTTGTCCCTAGAAACTCCTTCTCTAAGAGCTGGAAGAATGAAATGTAAATAAATAGTGTCTGAATACTTAATATGTCATTAACATATTTCACTGTTTTATAACACCCCTTCCCAACTATTCATAGGGCCTTCGAGATAGTGCCCTCCTATGTCTTTGTCGCCACAAAATAAGTCTTGCACACAGTGCACATTAAGCTTCTGAAAGCCCAAAGGACAAAGGAACCAACCAGTTTCTGTTTCTCCTTATTCTGCTTTTCTCCAAGGGCAATGGCATAAATTAGTACAGCTACACAAGAGTCCACAATCATCAAAGTAATACAAATTGCTCAATTGCCCTTCTCAGACCAGCTCACCAGAGTTGCAACCCAGCAGGTGCACTGTGACAGGATTTATAACAGGATAGCTACAGCAAGTATAGTAGGACAAGTTTAATTAATTAACTAAGTATAGACCAATTCCAGAGAGCACTGCCTCAAATTTCCCTGTCAGGGAATTCTTTAGATATTGGAGTTTCAGATTTCACTACTTGCCACTAGGCTTTCTTTTCTTAGTACATCAGAATACTGCACACCACCTGCAACTCCAGTGGAAAGCAATTTTTTAGTCCTAGTTTGCAATGCAAATCCACACTACGTGGATCATCCCTTCCTAGCTTACTTTTTATGTTGCTTCCAAACACTCAACTGTGTCATCTAATAATGGTGAGACATCGGAATTTTAGACATCTACCTTTTTTCCCTTCCATTTTTTGGTTTTCAAGCTAAATTCATGTTTACCCAAGATTTTACAGGATGTAATTTAATAACATTTGAGACAAAATTGCATGTTTCTGTCAAGAGATAAACTTCTATTTCTTCCATGTGCAGGAAGACATGACATATACATATACATACACAATGAAGCTCAGTTAGAAAAGTGTATGTCCACCTAAATGGTATATACATCTTATAAAAGCTTTTTATTGAATTGAATTTTATTGAAGTTAAATGCTGTTTTCAAAAACCACTTAAGTTAGAAAACTCTTACGCATCTAAACAAACTGGCTTTGCTGCAATTTACTTGAAGGCACAGGGACAGATGCTGGCTGGCTTTAACTGTTTTTCAATCTGGCCTTTGTTATATTATCATATGAAATTAATTTCCTTAAATTACTGAAGTCTAGCAAGGTATAAAGAATTTTGATTTTTAAAAAGGCATCTAGTTATCAGAGTTAGAAAGTTACAGAACTTAGAGGAAAAAATTATTTCCTTCAGCATCACTGAGAAGTTTCTCAAAGTAAGTAAATACAAATACTAAAATCAAGGTGTTCTGTAAAATCCATAAGAATTTCAAATACTGTAATGTAATAAAAAAGTAAAATGAACTGTCTCAGAAGCTCTCCAGGATCAACCCTTTCTTGTCTGTTTCTAAAAGTAAAATATTTCAAATATTTTCATGGCTTGTGAGAATGGAGCACAATTTGGTATTACTCAATATAATTTTTCACTATTTTGTGCAGTGGGCCATACCATTTAGATTCACTAAACTAGCAAGACCAGTCTTCAAAAATACAATTTTTCAGTGTAGTAATTTTCTTTTTTATCTGCTCTTATCATTGATAAATCCAGACCCACAAAAGCATTAGATGTATTGAATATAAAATAAACTGCATATTAACAACCTCAGCAGACACTGCTGAGTCCTTGAGTCAGCAAGGACAATGTGCTGTACAGTCTCAATGCGCAAAATATCATTAGAGGAAGCAGGGAAGATTTTGTTATTAATGTTGAGATTATTTGCTTGAGTTGCTTTTCCTTCATACTGTGACATATGCATTTAATTGTGTGTCATACAGGGTCAATATACCTATGCAAGATGGCTAGCTGCAACAATTTACAGCCCCAAAGTCTTATGCACTGTTCTTCTTTCTAGGCTGGGAAAGGAAGGCAAGTTTTTCTGTAACAGAACCTAGCCGAGATCCCAGTAGGGCAGTTTCCCTTGGCAAATGGAAATCTCAGTGTGTTTTCAACTGGCTGTGTTATCTCGCAGGACTTCCAGCAGGCACACAGAGAAGAAGAATGACACAAATATTTTGAGAAAACAAACACATAAACAAACATACAGTCAGGAAAAGAGAAGGTGATAAGCTTCCAGGCTCAGCTACAGTGAGCCACAGATACTTTGGCATATAGATGTGTCCTTAGGGTGAAGCACGTCAATCCGCTGTTTCCCGGATCCCAGGAACAATATCAGCACTGATGAGGCTTCCCACTACTATGTTCTTTCACTCAACTGTCTTCATAGTTTGGTTTCAATTTTGTTCCAGAAAACCTTCTGTGTCAAGCAGAAATCCACTTTATGTTGTGACTGAACTACAGCTATGCCTCGACACAGTCACTATCTCTTCTTTCAAGACACTTTTTTGCACACAACAAAGCTCTATAAGACATAACTATTTAAGTCCTTTATTCTAGTGATTTCTCATTCTGCTGAAATGAAATAATGGCAAAACAAATTAATAAATAGATAGAGTACAAGCTACTTTTCTTTATGAGAAGGAGGTGGAAATCACAGAAGTTTATCCCACATACAATAGGATAAATAAGATGAGGCTTTTTGGATTTGATTTTTGAACAAAATAGGACAAATAATGGAATTTACAGAAATACTGTTTCTCTCCAGGACTGCGGATATGTGTACATATTTTTATAAATAGAAATGCTAAAAAATTTTCAAGGGGTAAGTACAATTTACAGCAGTTCTGACTCACAGCATCAAAGTGGACAAAATGAAAGAGAATGAATTTTCCTTAATAAGACTTCAGTTTTTAATCTGTCTGTATTTCCAAAGAAAAAAAGAATCATTTGAGCTTCCTGACAGTAAAGTGTAGCTTTTGAGGAAACCGAATGCTTAAATGCCAGTTGCAATAAACAAAAACTCTTTACAAAGAAATGTAAGACAGGAGTAACAGGTTTGGTTTTTTTCAAATGTAAGACAGCAGTAACAGATGTAGACATATCAAATTCAAAGAAGAGAAACTGGAGAAAAACATAGAAACTTGATTCCTAAAAAATTAATTCTTGAATAGAAACATTTTCTAACCACCACCTCCCCCTGCCCAAATTCTGCTTTATTTATATTGAAGAGTATGTTTGTATTGAAAAAGAACAAAACCAAAGAAGCCATGTTTAGGAGTCCTGGGAGTTCAATTATTTTGATTGTATGGCTGACAAGCCCCCAGTAAGAGAGGAAAGTAGCCAACTACCCTGTGCAAGCAAACTGAAACTCATTCTTTAGCAATTTGAGTTACCAGTGGTAGAAAACATCCAGTGGAATGGTTTTGTTTTAGTGTACCTGATTTAGTTGTGATTTAGTTGGCTTTGTACTTCTGTGGCATATTTGTATTTCAATAAAGCTTTATAAATGGCAACTCAGACGAGATTCTCCAGTCTATTTTATGCATTCTTGTGCTCATCAGCACTTTCTCTGCTGAACTATAAAACAGCAGAACAACAAAGTCACAATTTTTTATAGCCATGTCATTATATTTGTCACACTAAAGACCACTCAAGGGTGGGTGTTTTCACTCTTTTGAACTATGTTTAAAGTAATCGACAAAAATGTTAAATGTATTTCACCTTTCCTTAAGATATAACAGAAGATGTTTTCTTCTACAGTTCCAGAGACTTTATTTATTCTTCTGCATCACTACTGCAGCCCCTCAGCACACATATGCACAGAATGAGGCAAACAACCTATAAAACAGTTGTTCATCACATTGAATAGCCCAACTGCCAGCTAGTTTGTTAATCCAGGGCACGCCATTACAACGGCAGTTGTGGCTTCAGGACCTGGCCAGCATCATGACACTGCCATATTTCTGAATTACTTTCCCTTTTGTTTTATCGAACTCCATTCCTGATAGAACTCCTGGGAGCCTGAGAAAATCCTGCCAAGGGCTAAAGGTTAGTTTTAAATAAACTGGCAGCAAGCCTACTACCTTGGTCTAGATGTAGTTTATTTTACTCTTTACTACACAGAAATCAGGTTCCATCCTATGAGGAGTTTGTCAGTGCAAATGGGAGCTGTGATAAGGTCAGATCTGGTATTTCCTGAAAGCTACTGAGACATAAAACAATCCTGACCAGTCAAGCTGGAGATGTGTGACATTAAAGACTGCCGGGATTAAATAAATGCATTATTTCTTAAAACTTGAAAAATCCCCTTCTTTCAGATGTTCAGTACTGCCACATTCTGCATCGTCACAGAAGCAGAGAAATCTATGCACAAAGAGAGCAGGCACAATCTGTGTTGAATCTCATTTATTGGAAATGAAGAAGCTTAGATCTTTCTGTCTGGCTCAGGAGAGCAAGGAAACATTCTACACTGTAATGCATATACAATATATTCTACACTATAAAACATATCCTACACTATGGGCTTGATCTTTCTCTCAGCCGGGACAATAGCCTTCTAGCTATTGCACCATGAAGCAATAGGGACAAGATTTTTAGCATATTTCTATGCCTATTTTACAGTTATGGAGCTTTGTCAGCAGTATGATATATTTTGACCTGGTGGGAAAACGCATTTTTTATAGAAATATCCTGGATTTGTTTCTAGTATTTTCTATGGAATGGAATCAGTTTTGACCATGCGGCTCAGATAGTTTATGTGAGTCAGCAAATGGCCTCTGTCCTAAGATACTGTAATATTATGTATGTTTGTGCATGTATACAACCATAATCTTACATATTTATTTCAATTACTACCAAGAAAACCAAGGAAAGTTGCGGTGGAGAACAGGAGTTCCTTTACCTCTAACAATACATAGCTTTTACTATAAAGGGTTTCAGAAATTCGGCTGTGTGTGAATTGACTGAGGAGTAATTTCTTATTCTACATCTACAGAAATCATTTCTTCTCAGTTTCAAAATAAATTTTTCAACACTGTGCTTTGACACCTTCCTCAAAATTTCTATTCAGTGCAGTGACAGCTCAAATACTATGTGAAATGGGGGGTGGAGATACACCATTCTCAAAGAATGGTGACATGACATATAGAAAAAAGTAGCAGTGATTATGTGTGCTTATATGATTTCTTTCTAATTCACTCCACATGGTTTTCACACTACCTATTGCATTCTCTAATGATCAACAAGCTAGTGAGTCTTTTATTTTGTTTGCTTCCTTGGCAGCATATTTTACAAACTTAAAAGCCTAGAACTGAACTCTTAGAAATAAAACTTCTCCTGGTCTTGCAGGTCTTGGATCTCCCAGGATTACCTTTTCTTACATGAGTTTCTTTCAAACAAGTAGCATGTTTGTTTCTGGAGGAGGACGTAGTAGCATTCATCCTGCAGAGGATCACAGGAGGTTTCCATTCAAGCAGTCATCTACATATGGGATCAGACAACTCTGTAAGCCTTGTAGGAGAGGTGCCTCTTAGAGCAAACACAGTAGCATTCACCTGTCCTTTCCCTTCATAAAAAACTAATCTCATCTTGAAACTGGAGTCAGACTTGATGTGACATTCTGGGTAAATTTAGGGTCCGCTGCTGAAGAAAGGACAAAAGGATCAAGACAGGGAAATGTGCATAGCCTGCTGCATTTCTTATACCCGCAACAGCCTGGTCGTTGAGATACTTTTATTAATTTGGAGAGCAAATAAAAGTCATTAAGCAGTAAAGGAATTTAAGACTAAAGAGAAACTCCTGCTCTGTAACTTTCTGTCTCCTTCTCCACTGCAACTCAAACATATTACGTAATCGTTTTTATAAAAAATCTGTGAATCGCTCTAAAATGAGTTTATTCACAATTAGCACAAAGTAAAAGGTTCTTTACCCTCAGAAGAAAGAACATCTACTTATTTCCAGCCTGAGATGGTTGACAGTTATGGGTCCATTACTCTTTTTGCAGCATTGCCCTTCAGCTTAACTGTGTCTTCTTACTTCTGATGATCCTCAACTCCCCCCTTGAATTGTTCTGACTTGCAAAATGAAGTCAAATTATCTTGGTCTAATCTCCTAAGATAAGAATTCAGCTATTGTGGTCATAGCTGTAGTCTTTCTCTGAATCTATTCCTGCTGAGATTCATATCGCAATTAGACAAACTGAAACAGAATTTTCAGAAGATTATAGACCAGGACTTACCATACTTCCTTATACTTCCCCACCTGTAATAAAAACATCTCCCCTTTAGCTGCATTAGTCATTTTCATTGCATAGAAAGTCCTCATATCCATGCTGGGATTCCTTTGTTCAATATAGGGCTTCCTTTTTTTTTAGTTCTGGAGGATGAGTTCCCAGGAAAAACTTTCTTCCCAAGAAGAAATTGCTACCCTCATTCATGTATTTAACCTTGCATTTTGTGCTTCTGACTCTGAAACATTTCCATGAGATAATCAGGATGAGATGAATGTCGCTCATAGAGGAGCTCATGGAGCTTCACTGGCAGGAGGGAAGACAAGGTGGTTATATGTGCTATGGTGGCAGATGCTCTGTCTTCAAAGACGTACATTGAGTTTGGGTGTTAAGTACACTACTGCCTCTGTAAAGGACCAATTGTTCAGACTAGTGGCAAAGAATATCCTCAGGGTTTTGCTCCCATGTGAAGCTCTTGTAAACCCACCTTTTCATGAGAGGACAAGCGCTTTTCCTTATTAACTATCCCAGTGTATGGCAGAAGTTACAGTGGTGGAAGTAAATAAATTTAGACGTTTATTTCCTGCTTGATACTTGACTTTTCATTAGTCTATCTGCCCTTGATGGTGAATTCAAATTGTATGAGGCCCAGAATAGAATTGGAAGATGTGTTTTATCTTGTTCCAAATTTGCTATCAATAGATAACACTGGGTAGACATACTGCTTGAATTTAAGAGAAAATAGCTATCTGCCTTTTAGCATACTTCCATACCAAACAGAATAATTGTCTCTTTGAAAAGAAATTAGTTCTTCATTCACAGTTCCTGGAAGGAAGCTCAAATTGGAAAAGTTGTTTAAAGTAGATGAGTTCAGAGATAACATTTTGTACAGTGGAAAGGACTCATTTAATTAAAAGCATGATTGTCAGTTACTGTTTTCTTTCAAACTAAGGTAACTCCGAGATTGAAGTGACACACATCACTAAAGATAGACCAGTGCACGTAATGGGTTCTGTTTCAACTGTGAAATGAAGAAAGATGTTTTGAAATAGCTTATTCCAAACTTTTTTAGTTTTGTTTTTGTTTTTTTAGGAAGAGGTGGGTTTTTTACACTCTGAAATGAAAGTCTGAAGAGCTGTACAAAACACATCAAAAGAAATCATTTCAGCTTGTCCAGGTAGAATGGGATTCAGATCCTTGAGTTGTAAGGCACAACAAAAGCTTAAAATTCTACCGGAATGTTTTATTACAAATCCAGCTGAAAGCCAGTGAACTCCCCAGAAGGGTTTAGAAGAGCACCAGAAATGCTAAACAGGTGAAGACCCTTGTCTGTGCTGCCATCTCCTTGCTCTGCTTGTGGCTTCCCCGGCTAAGTTCTGTTAGAAAGATTTCTCATTACAGGCTCAGTCTTCACATGAGACACAGATATAGCTGACCTTCAGGGTCACAACAGAGCTCACATATCTCCCACACGCTCTGCTTTTCAGCTTCTATCATTCCCCTGCAGCCTGTGTCAGACAGACCCAAGAGCTATAGTCTTATTTGGCTTTCCCTTGAGTTTGATGCAGTTTTCATCCAGAATAGTGTCCAACTTTTTGTGGATTTATGTCTCCTTAGGCTTCTTTCCATGGGCTAACAATAACTTTAAATTCTTTTGGAAAGTCACTAAATAGAGATGATTTTCCTTTCAGGTTCTGCAAACTATCAGTCTGAACTCTGAAAACTGCATATAATTTGAAACCCTTTGCTTTGTAACCCATCATCTTTAACTCTTCATCTTCTGCTGATTTGTATAAGCAGACTTGTAAAAAGATCCAGCTTAATCTGAAAAATTAAAAGAATTAAAATACAATGTAAAAATGTTTAAATATTTATTTGAAAGGTAACTATTAAATAATAAAAATACTAAAGCTTGTCTTTTACATTGTAAGGACAAAAGTATGGAATTTATTGAGGGCTGGTTTATGCAATTAATCAGTATATACCACATAAAACCACACACAACAGAAAACACTGTAATTCAATTTACTCTCTTTAACTTAATCATCCACTTCATTTCTTATAGCCATATAAAAATGCTAATTTTTTTCTTGCTTTGTTAAAGCTCATTGTGTTTTTTAAATAGAATTTATATGACTATGTCACTGTATGTATCTCAGTTATGTCATGTCTGAATTCTGGAGACTAGACTGTCTTCACAGAGAAATGAATTTAAGGATTTGTTTTACTTTATTTTAAAATGCTCTGTTAACTGCTTGAGTGCTGCCAATTAAAGCTGCTAAATCCTTGCAAGAAGGACTCAATCCTGTAATGCCATCAACATTCAAAAGAAAGCTGTCGAATATGATTTTCTCCGCAGAAAAACTCTATTAGAGTAGGCAATGTGTAGGAAATGGTTTCTTGGTTGGCTTTTCATCATTTTTTCACTAGGGTGACTTTGGGAAGAACAGCTCACATGACTATCCCTCAGCATAGTACTTCCATTCTTTTTACCAAACCTTGTGTTTACTGGACATTCAGGAACACTTATAGAACGTCAAAGATGGCTCTTTCAGTAAACAGACCTGACAGAGAGTCCATCAGAAGCCATTATCATCAACACCTAAATCCATATCTTTGATTTTATACTGCCTAGATGCCTCTTCCACTTGTTGTTGCTGCCATAAGGATTACTGGTGCTGCAGAAGGTCCTTGGCCCACCTGCTCAGGTGCCTGTGAGTGATGCTGCATAGACAGATGTGCTGCACTGAAGCCTACATGGAGGTAATGTGGATACCTTATTGTTTGCTGAAAAAAACATCTGCCAGAATTAGAGCTTCTTGTCGGGTAAGTTTCAGTGTCCTGGAGCTACAGTTAGCAATGTCCAGGGTGAAGCCAAACCCATGTGTCAATACTGCAGGACATCTGTGTAACTCCAGTTTCCTGGATTTTGGATTACTGAAATGTTGCTTGTTCGTATCTAGTTCACTTCTTGAGCCAGCATCACCTGGTAATGTTTCTATTCTTCCTGGGCCTGCTTAGGAAGAGAATTTGCTGTATGATGCCATGAAGTAAAGGTGGGAGTGACAGTATCCTGAAGTGAAGAAAAGGGTCCTTCACCATCAGCAAAGCTTTCACCAAGGGAGTGAGCATAGGCAATTTTTTCCTAAAAGGCTAGATGGAATAAAGACCAAATCTACTGCCTTTAGTGGTAAAAGATACTGTCATGAAAAGGAAAATACCCCAGAAAGATAAATATATTGACTGCCTGAAAATAAAATTGGGTGGACTCAGTATCCACTAAAAATCATATCTATGTTTTATGTAAAACCCTGAAAACCAAAATCCTTAGAATAAAGCACATGGCAATGGAAACTATTACTTGAAGGCTTGGAAAATAATACTTGAGTGAAGTATTTCTTCTTTCTGTTAGCATTGCTCTTGAGAAACATTTTTCTCTGTGGTGGAGCAATAGCTTCTGACACAATAAATAGCTTCTTACCATACTACTACTGCGTTTTTGTTGTTTTTATAGAAAGAAACTAAAAGTAAGACAAACCCCCCATTTATTCTTCTTACTCTCAGAACCAAAAATACATTTTGGCAAGAGAAAGTAGTTAACTACACAGAGACATTTAATCCAGATTCTTGGGCTCTTTTTCTCTCACATACTTTATATTTTTTTTCTTCTGGTACCTGATGTTCTACTGTGACCTGCACTGAGGTGAAAAAGGGTTAAAAGATTAGAAGATTGCATTTATATTTTTTGTTCCAGGTATCCTTCTGATTACTCTCAGGATGAAGTTTGAATGTCATTTTTATCCCCGGGCTGCAAGTATATATTCCAGAGTCCCTAACAACATGCCCTGCAGAAACTCCACATAGTATGCTATTCATTAGGCAACCATGGAAATGACGGACATTGTTCCGTTTCAAAATACTTTCCTGTCTTATATCTTCAAAAACAAAGATGCAATATTAGCAATAAACCCTCAAAAAAAAAAAAAAAGTAAATTTGATTCCTTAGTATGGATGAAGAGCTAAGGAAAATATTAAGTCATAAATAATTAAATAATATCTATGGGCAGAAAGGGAGAAGATTTCTATAAAAGCTGCAGTTGGACACTGGATAGAGAATATTAAAAAAATAGACCAGCGTGGTAGCCAAGGGGATATATGGTCTGTGCAGCACTTATGTTTACAAGCAGCTTGCAATTAGTATTCAGAGGTCTCAAAAGAACCCAGCAAATTGACAAGGACACACTTTCAAGAAGATAAAAGTCAGTAAAAGAAGTGGAATTCAGAAGTCCCTAATCCCAAGACGCTTCTGACACTGCATGCATTCATAATTGTTTGTTCACATTAATGTACTATATTTGCATAGCAAGAGCAAGAATAATTAATTTTTGAAACACAAATTTCAGGCGTATGTCAACGCGTCACACTAAGAGTGCTTTGGCAGTGCTGATGAGACCTTGGTTTGACTTTAATATCAAGAGGAGTAATTCAATTTGCAGTCAGAAAGACTTGGAACTATATTCTGCTCTCTGGCCTGCAGCCAGGTCACACTGGGTTGTGGTCTCATAAACTAAGAAGAGTCAGCATGGATCAGAACTCGAGGAAATGAGCATTCAGTGATTTAGAAGCGATGCTTCTCATTTCAAATCAGCAATACTTCAAGATGGCACCGGGGGCTCAGTTCCCCAATGAAGCCATCATTCAAACTGAATATAAACCTGATGCTTTGACAATTTGTGTTTATTAAAGATCCAGGCTGCTGTTCAGTGTCCTGAGCTTACACTCCTACTCAGTCCTCCAAGCTGACCTCCACATGTTCCTGGTGCACTGATCAATGAATTTTGAAAAGGTGCTATTGCACCCTGTGCCTAATGGGTTTTCTGCACAACTTTTGCTGCTGTACAAAATGTAGCACTGAGTGGGAGGTGCAGACTTTTCTGCTTCTTTACTGTTGGACACATGTTAAAGCACACAAATGTTTTGAGTGTTGATGCAGTCAGGAATGATCTTAGCAGCTGTCAGAATAAAAACACATAACCACCCAAATATAGATAAAACTTTTTTTTTTTTTTTTTTTTTTAAGCAGTGTGAGTGGTCATCTCTACATAGTTTACAACACCTAATATTTATATTCCTCAGGACCTTTGAGAATGAGTGGTATGACTGCGGCATGAAACTGGGTATCTAGGAGCCATACCAACTATGTCCACCAAGAAATTGTGAATCATGAAAGAGAAGGAGAAAGAATGGAGGCAACCGACTGCTTTCTAACGTCAATATGTTTTTGAGAAACAATAGAGGCAAAGGACAGATGTCAGAAAACAGAGGTGAGAGGTAACATGGTGAAGGAATACAATGGTTGAAATGTCAAAAGAAGACTGAGGTAAGAGATAGTATCTCTGACCTCTTGAGAATTTTTTCTTTATTGTGAAATTTAAGTCAACAATGTCTTTTAAACAAAGAATAGAATTTTTTAGCCAATTGCTTAGCACAGCACTGTAGGCCAGAAATACTTCCAAGAAATACTGGTTGGCATAAACATTTATCTAATAAAGCCTTTGTACAATACCACTGGAGAACCAAAGGACTGCTTTTGCAAAGTGATAGACTGGTACTTACTGAGATTTGTGAACCTCAAACTGGATGTTGTACCAGCTTCAGCAGAGATGCCATGATAATTTAAGCTTGGTCTCCAAAGAGAGGGAAAGAATATATCTCATAAATCTGTACTTATGCCATGTACAATGAATACTAAGCCTTCTAAAAGCTGCATTTGAGAAACTGCTTCACTTGGGGTAATTTTTTGCCTGTACAATCAGTTTGTTTCAACAATCACTAAATTTGAATGCCCAGATTTACTTTTGATGTGAAGTTGTAAATACCTGAACACAGGTAATCAGGTTTATGTTGCACCTGGCCTGAGATGTCAAGGGAGAAAGAGGAAGAGCGACAGATGCTTCATATCAGTTTCTGTAATGCCAGGTCCTTCAAGGAGAGCACAACACGCTGCAAGCAAGCTGGCCCAGAAGAGTCAGCACAGTCTAGGAGCAGCATCAAAGAATTTAGTCCTGTACTGTATGGCTTCTCTTACAGCTGAGGTGGTTGTGTTTCTCCTGCTGAAAGATGAACTTCCTAAACAGGAGTGATTTCTGTACCAAACAATATCTTTACTGTCATTTCACTTCTTGAGTAGTTCTGTGAAATAATTGAAACAGAGCATGGACTAAGTTAAGACATTGAATAAGGACATCCTAATCTCTTGATATCTTGGTTTTCATTAGTTCAGATAATCAGTATTACAGACACATATCTCAGAGTTTATACTGCATGTGTTCTGGTGCTTTGAACCCATGTGAAAAAGAAGGGATATATTTAACTCCTAAATCCCACATTATAATTCAAGTCACATATTCTATCTTATGATTTATGAAATAGAATTATTGCCTGCAGATGTTAATTTCCAAAGAGAACATAGTTCTCTGTTCAGAACAGGTTATTATAGATAGTTGTGTAGCTAAACTATACTCACTGTCACTCAGGAATAGAAGAAGCCTCAAACCAATGGTAAACATGACAAGGGAAAGTCCTAGGAAAGCAGTTTAATTTTTAATACATAGTAATCTTCAGCGCTTTGAAAAAAGGGGCTATCATGAGCTAAAATATGAAGAAAAAAGCACAACTAAAATAATAATAAGCTATTACCATAAAATAGGAAATTGCAGATATTTGACCCACTGAGAATGTATTGGAAGCCTGATAACTTTGGGAGCATTTGAACTAGACAGGGGAAAAAGTTGGCATTGTCATGTGAGAGTCAAATATGTCCTAGAAAAAAAGAAGGAAAAGATGAGAACATCAGTCTTTTTCATTTGAAGGTGTTGTGCTTAAATATAACTCAGGCATTAATAAAAATATGTAAATAGGTGCATATCATATGGACTATAAGTTCCAGTGAAGAGAATTTTCAAAGAAATTGTATAGATATACTCAATGCAAAGTATAAAGTACTGTGTTTCTCTACAAAAATATTCTGTGAGATAGCTAATTTTTCTAGTTCATCTTGTTTTAAATAATTTATTTCTCTCATTCAGCCAGAAAGTTTCACTCATACATGAAAAGCAAGGGAAAAGAAAATTGTGCATCTGACAGTTTTTTTCCTATATCAGATCCTGTATTGTTTTCTTTAGAATATAAACTGGAAAGACTCAGATTATTTTATTTTTTTTTTTTATTCCAGCCATGCCTAGAATGCGTTTCTTTACTAATGATGTTGTCATCCAAGCAAGGCTGATGTTTGCTCCCACTCTCTCCCTTTTTCACACCTTCTAAGTCTCCTTAACCCATGAACTCTGTAGTGCAACTGCATCTCCTTCCCAGTCAAGCACTGCTAGTTTTTTATAAAGGCATCGATCAAAAGCTGCTCTCAGTCAACAAGCACCTTCCATGCCCAAAGAATGCTCATCTGCTCAGGAATATTAAGAATTCACTGTGAAAGAGGATTAAAGAATCAACTACGGGCAATATGAATAACAGGAGTCATCGTGACTGAAAACTGATCAGTGAAATGACTTTGCAGCTGAAAACAGTGCCTGAAGACTGATCTCGGCTTACAGCAAAGACAAGAAACACTTTCACTGATGAAAAATCAAACACATTTTGTGTTAACATACCCTCCTTGTTACAAAGTAATGACATGCATACCATTGAGGTGCTGACTGAGCATGCAGAATTGCATTGGAGGTGCACAGTTCTCAATGAATGAATGGCAGACAAAACCTGAGAGAAGGGCAAACCAGGCAAATCTTACCAGGCAATCCCTGAGGAAGATAAAAGGTGTTTTTTTTTTTTCTAGAAGGTTATGTAAATATGTTGAGCTAGTACTCCCTGTTGAGCTATTACTCATTGTACAATTGGCTTAAGGCAATTACAATCCAACATCAAACCTAATCTGCATGTAGACTCAATTCAACCATCCATAATCATGTCCAACAACATTTGTAACTGCATACAGTCCCACTGGAAATTACTGGGAAATTACTATACAACTTATGTTGTACATTTGTGTCATAAAAATACGCAAGAAAGCACTCTAACTGCAAAATAACTTACAATAAGGTATCTGAAGTATTTAGAATTTTATTTTTAAGGGAAAATCGTGTGAAAAAATTGATTTAAAAAAGATTCTTTGAGTGTTTTTGCGGCTCACCTTTAGAGAAAGACCTCTACAATGTAGTGGAAAAACCTGTTTTCACCAATGAAAGATCATAAACTTTTATTTTCTTTCAGCTCTAATGGTATTTACAATGCCATGGAGATTGTTGCTGTCTTTATTAAAAGGTCAAGGAGTAAGATTAATTCACTTGGAAAGACCCTTGAATAGTGTGAAACTTCAAGACTATCTCACATTTTTATAGTTAGCATTTATTTACAGTTCTTGTGTTTAATGTAATTTTTGATAGTTGATTTAAAAAAATAAATTTTGAGGTTTCGGTTTTCATCATTAGTAAATTATACTTAATAGAAAGACTTTGGAGATAGAAAATTCTGTCAGGAAAACTTGACTTGTTCTGATGGTGATGAAATGCTACACACAGCTTCTGTTTCAGCAGTCCTGTAGCATCACAGATTCAGAAATCCTGGTGATCATTAGAATGTCTGTTAGCTTCTGCTGTCTATCTGAAAAAACACAAACTAAAGAGCCTAGACCTTTTAAGAAAAAAATGGTTACTTTAAACTTTCAAATGCATGCATTATTTGAACAATTTATTTCTTGCACTCTTATGCAGTTTAGGCACTTTTTAAAGAAAAAATATCCACCCCAAACTGCTTAAGATTTAAATGAAGTAATGGTGCAAAACCCTCAAAGATCAGAGTGGGAGAAAAAAGGAGACAGTATGATTGACTACTCAAAGTTAGCAGCATTCATATCCTGAGCAAGGCACATGCTTACTGCTCAGTGAAAAGGAAAGAAAGCCAATGGGAGGAAGGAGGCAGGGAGTTATTTTTGCTTTATTTTTATGTCACTCATATTTTTAAAGACTTCTATCAAGCTTGTCTCATTCATCTTTTTTATAAACTACATGCCTTCAGTCTCTTCAGTGTTCCTTTACTGTGAAAGTTCAACCAAATCTATAATTTGCCCTCCATCCTAGTTTTTGCTATATTCTTCTCTGATGGGTTAACAGGAACAATTAAAAAGAACTATGTTAGATCACTAACACTGTATTAGAGAAGCAACAATTATAATTATTTATAAATTATTTAATATGCATATATACATGTGCAGGAATTGATCCTTAACAATATATATTCTGGTTTAACTTCCACTGAAGTCTCAATCGTGTCCTGCAATGTGAGAAGAGGCAGTCGGGGGAGAGAGGTTCCAGTTCTGTGCCAGTGTTGAAAACAGGAGACAAAGGCAGCAATAGAAATTAATGCTTCGTGTTTGTCAACAGGAACTACAAAGGAGCCATTTTGACACTGGAATAAAAGGCTATGAAATATCAAGTATATCACTGATTCTCTTTGACTGTGCACCTACAGCGTGAGAGTTGTGTGCTTGCTCTTCATTTGCCTCTTGCTGCCCATTGTAACATAGAAGACCTTCGGCTGGATACTCCTGATATATCCTATGCATCTTACATGAAATAAAATCTCACGACCTCTCGCAGGGTCTGTATCTGTCACGCCCTCTTTCAACAGCATATACCTGAAATCTTGTGACTTCATTTGTCCCTGTTCAATTTTGTAGGCACACTGCCAGCTGGGAATCTTCAGTGGTGCATGTAAAAGAAATCAATACTTATCCTTTACTCGAGCAAGACTTCATTGCCTGTCAGCACTTTCTGACACGCAAAGAATAAGACAAAGGGACCTCCTATTTGAACATGTGATACAAGTATTGAAATTGAAGAAATTCCCCACATCTGCTTCACATTTGGAAACATGAAAAAATGGGTTAGAAAAAGTAATTTCTAAAATCAGATGTAAAGGAACGCTATTGGCCAATCCTACTCAATTTCTGAGATTTTTTCCCCCCTCATGCAGGTGTTTGTAAGGTTATTTCTCTGACTCTGATTACCAATATTCCCAGAGGATGAACAGAGTGGGCACATGACCTCAGGCTGAGTGAATTATTGAAATGGTAATGTCTGCAAGTAGAACAGTCACATTTCATATCCCAAAATATCACAGTGGGATATTCAGCTGTAGAAACCAAAACATGTGGTAAAACTTATCAAACAGATCACTCTGTGACAGAGAATATGCCAGATGTCATTACAGTAACTGTTAGAATGTCCATCCCTAAATATGAATAAACTACTACTTATAATAATTCATAAGTTAATCATAAGAATAATTATATGCAGGGATCAAATAAGAGATGAGTTATCAGGAAGATTGGTAAATCAGTTTCCTTTGGAAACAGCAAATGAACTGAGACAGACAGTCATTTTACTGTCAAAGCACTCTGTGATAAAGACAATACACATCAGCCTTTTATAAAATTCCTCATGAGAATCCCAAAGAACACAGCTTTTAAAAGAATTTATACAGCCTTTTAGCACAGACACTATATTTCACATGTGAAGAACAAAACCTAATTTTCCTTGGACTAATATTGATAAAAGTTACAGCTATTTGAAAACATCCTATCACCAAAACGAGTTTGGACAAGGCATTCTTTGTTATTACAGGTAAAGCACAATTCTTTTCTGTTTGGGGTTTGATTCACTTTGCAAAACTCGAAAATGCTGTGTTTGTTGGATATATATCTCTAAATGTTAATCCTGTGAAAGAGAGCTACAAAGAAACTTCTATTTCTATACTTCTCTTTTAGAAGGAAATTACCTTTTCATCCAGTATTTCTCATAATCTGAAGGTATAAAGGGATCTTAAAGTCTCTCCTGCCAATTTGTGTCCATGCGTGGATATCAATAATTGCATCATTGATCCCTTTCATCTGTCTAAATTTGCTTATATCCATGGGAATACACTCGGTTTCTTTTAAAAGCTGCAATGGTTCACCTCTGCATCATACGTTCTTTTGGGCATTCACTCACATACCTACTTTTTTGTGAGTCTAACTGTACAAATATTTTAATTTGCCTTAGATTTCAGTCTTAAGTATTGCAGAAAACACTCGTAAATGTCATAGGAAATTAGCACTACTACTCAAACAAACATCTCAGGTCATCCAGTATTTGTGTATCCTCTTAGGAAAAAGGTTTCTATGTTCAGACAGAGCTTCCTGTGTTTCATTTTGTACCCACTGCCTCTTGTGCTTTCACTGAGACCCACTGGGAAGAGTCTGTCATATTTACTCCCCTCATCAACGTATGCATTGGTTAACATCACTCAAGTCTTCCTTTCTTTAAGCTGAGCAGTCTCAGCTCTCTAAATCAGTCATCATATGAAAGGTCCTCCAGTCCCTTAATCACCTTTGTGTTACTTTGCTGGTCTCACTCCAGTGTGTCCATGACTCTCTCGTACTGTTTGAGTAGAGAGGAAGGATAATTTGTGCTGACCTGCAGGTGTTGCACTTACCAATGCAGCCTTTTTGGCTTGTTTGCTGCAAGATCACACTGCTGCCTTACATCCAAATGGGTATCTCCAGGACCTGTTCCGCAGAGCTGTTTCCCAGCTGTTCTGGTTCATAATGTTACTCCTCCCCAGGTGATGGACTGCTGCGGAGGTTATTTTACCGTGATCACGACCTATTAAGTTGGTGAACTCTTCGAAGTTATTTTTTATGAACTAGATCCAGAGGATGTAAATCCTGTGTGTATATATAATCACAAACTATCCCCATACCCCTGAGAAAACAATTCTGGCCTGAAGTACAATGTCAATTTGAAACAAAGATTTGATGACTGTGTTTGTGCAACATCATTCCAAACAGTTCAACTATTTCCTATAAATTTGCAGTCTGGACTAAGGGAAAAAGCCAACATTTTCAAATGCAAGGCCCTGATGATTGATATTTATCATGATATTAAAGCCTTTAGTGAAGTTAATGGAGTCTTAGATGTCTTGAGCATTTCCTGGCCCCTGTGAAGGCTGTAAAGATTAAGTCCAGTCTACTTATTAAGATACAGAAATATGAAGATTACTGTCAGTCTTACGAAATTTAATATTTAAATAGAACTATGATTAATATTAAAGGGATGTGATGTTTCCATGTTTAGCCCAGTTTAGCTGAGGGCTGCCAAAAACAGCAGTGGAAAGGGAATGAACTTCCTGCACTGTACATCTCCATGAGACATGAGCTTCAAAGACTGTGTAGGGAAGTGAAAACCCAAGGCAATTAATTAACAAGTCTTTCGCACTCCTTTATTAATGCTACATTTAGAGCTCTATATTTGAAACACACAAAGGGAGGAAATGAGCATCTACAGCTCACCTACATTACAAATATTGCATATTTCACAAAACAATTTTCAATATGACTTTTTTTTAGTGCAATACAACTTTCTTTTTTTCCTGCCTGTCACGTTTTTCTCTTTAATGTACCTTGTTGAGCAGCAAACTAAAAGTAGAGTAAAATGTCTGATTTCTTTCATGGTATGTTTCTGGGAAAATTGTAATGTGCTTTATCCTACCTGAGCATTTGCTTTCAGCCCTAAGTGAAGAACCCACTTCACAGAATTCTTTTAAAATAATTCTTTTATTCTTGAGATAGTGTCATTATAGCACAACTGAAAATATTAATCATTATTATTAATAATAGGTATTACCATTATTACTATTATTTACATACAAGGGAAAACTCAAATTACTAATTTCTCAAGCAGTGATTATAAACAATATTAAAGGAAAAGTCTTCAAAGACAAGTAACTTTCATCTGGTAATTATTGCTACTTTTCTCTCACGTAACTACTCATACTCACAAGGATTTATATTTCACTGAAGAAGACTTTCCAAATTTAAACAAAAATGGGTTTCAGTTTCTGAAACAAAACTCTGTTTCATGTTCTGGAAATGAATATGTAAAGTTTTCTATCCTTAGAAAAGGAAAATCTGTCATTACCTTCTCATTGTATCATTAGAATCATGCATCATAAAAAAATTTATGACCCAAACTTTTGCTAAGTTGTATAGGAGAAACAAAATACATCTACAAAAAATGGATAGAATAGCATGTTGAAAACAGATATGGTGGAAAAAATGTTAGATCAATGCTTTCAAAGCCAGCATATTGGCTGGCAACTTCCAGTATTTCTGTGAAGAATTTCTAGTCAAAGTGGTGTCAATTCAAAAGATCATGTAATATGTTGGGAAAAGTGCATTTAAAAATTCATATTTCCCACAATTTACATGGATCTCAAATCTAGAGTCTTTTTGTCTTTAAAATTAATTTCCGCATTAATAAGTCACTATAAAGATGAATAAGCTTGTAACCAATCACAGAAATGTCTTGCTAGTGAAATTCAGTTTTAAGGACCTATTCACACATTGTCAGTGTTTTCATTTATGGAAGTATGATCACAGGAAATGAAGAAAGAGCAGTTCTTACAACTTCTACGTGACTGTCAAAACTTTGAATCCAAATCCAAGTATAGCAGAGTGAACAAAACTCTTCAGAAGCTAATGGAACTGAACCCAATTATGTCAGACTGAATTTGGCCCAGAAACCAATTGTTGACTCTATGTACAAGCAATCTTTCCTTTCAAGTTAGGGAGAGTTATTCATGACATCTAAGTCCGTAGGGGAAAGCAACAATCATCTCTAGAAGATTTAATCCTACCTTTGTCCTATTTTAACAATTTTCTCCAAGTACTGTAATAATGCACATGTGAATTCATGCTCTAAGTCTTCCCACACATACCCCCAAGCCAAAGTCTTCAAATGTTTTCTAAGTTATCACAGTAAGCACAGTGCTAGATAATGCACTGAGTATTTCCTTCAAGAAGAACAAAAAATTTTATTTAATTATGTGTGGTGTGCTGAGCTAAATTATCAGTCAGGAAAATATTACCATCCTCTTTAAAGCCTTGATTTCATGGGATAATTTTTGTGGAATTTTTTCTACTGAAAATTTACTAAACCAGAATCAGATAAATTTATAAAATCCAGAATACACAAAGTGCACTTTAATTCACAATATTGACATCATTGTAGATCACTTAGTTTCTGTTAATGATGAGTGATTCTCCTGGAGAATATTGCAACAAAAATTAGCTGGAACTGTTTGTTCTCTCTGCCACAAGATCTTCAAAGTACAGATTCTTTCACAAAAAAAAACAAAGAAAAAGAAAATACAAAGGACATAAAATATTTTAGCAGGCAAAAAAGGCATAAATTTTACAGCAACTCATTTGACATTGTTTTATGGCATTTCTTAGGGAACTAGATTTTGATGTTTTCTGTTGCTTTACTCATCTATTTGCAAGCACTCAATCCAATTAAGACCATAAATTCATGGATTAATATTCCTCAATATTTTAGCCAAGACATATTAACACCTTAATCACTTTCTTAGAGACAAACCACACAGCTCATGCCTCCATTAAAGATATGGATTAAGAAAACATTCCTCTTGCAGTTGGAACAGCTTTGTTCAGGAACTTGTCATGAATAGCATCAGATTCTTTCCAATGAAAAAGGTGCTAACTTGGTCTCTCATATGTCCTCATATTAAATGGACTTATATTCTAGAAGATTTGAATAAGTAGTGAAGATTATTTGTTCTTAATAGCAGTGCTGGCAGCCTTCCTCTTCTACCATACTGCGAAAACAAACAAAATAAGAGCAAATCCAAAGGGAAGTCAACAGAAAAAGTGTGCCTAGCTTTTTTTCCATTAAAAATTTATCCTGGGCTTCAGCTTTCCTGTCCACAGAACAGCTGTGACTAACATGCTCTCCTCCCACAATGGTACCAGGGACAATTAATGCTAATTGGGATAATTGCTTTAAAAGGAAATCAGTTGTGTGTAAGAGCAAGGACATGCTTTGGCACAAAGAATGGTAAAACTTAAAAGTACATACAGAAATAGTTATGCTGGAACTGAACTGCCCAGCTACTTTTGTACCGGGATATTTTCTTGGCAACATCCTAGATCTGATGAATCAACTAATTCAGCTAATTATTACCATTATTTTTATTAGAGATATCAAACTTACCATATTTAGGATCCAAATGAAGAAACTATAGATAGCCCTTTTCCCACCTCTCACAACCTTCTTTTGGTCTTCATACTTCTAGTCAGCTCATTTAATGCGTTCCTGAGGATGAACACAGACAGACCACAAAACTAGATGAGGTTTTAAAATTACATATCCTCTCTACAAGGATGTATCAATCAATTATTGACAAAGGCTGCTGGAGAATGATTGGCATTTCAGCTCAGAGAGAAGCTAATCCTTCAGTTCACTGGGGCAAGCAGAGCCATGTGTGCACTGAGTACCTCAGATCTGCCTCAAGGCTTTGCAGCAGCTTGGGTAGCACTATTACCAGGGCAGATATGAAGGTAGAAACAAAGGCTCCTCATCCCATTCTAGAAAAAAAAAAAAGGAAAAAAATGGTTGGAAGGTGATGCCTATTCCTCTAGGGTTGATAGTGGAAGGGGAATCATACCCATCTACCACTCCTTTCAGCGATACCAGCCAGCTGGCACCCTGATGCCTTTGCAGTGAGATGGGCCTCTTGCTACTCTCTTGCAAGCTCAATGCAGAGAAGGGTCATTAATCACTTTGCTACCCCAAGATACTTTTCCTGTGTCTAGAGCAGCTCCACATTACTTGAAGAACGGTCATGGAATTAAGTGAACTGGTGCTCACCCCAATCAATATGAAAAATTTCATCACATAGGAGAAGGGGTAATGGGTTTAAACAGAAAGAAGACGCCTTTAGATTAGATACTAGGAAGAAATTCTTCACTGTGAGGGCGATAAGGTAGTTACCCAGAGAAGCTATGGATGTCCCATTCATGGAAGTGTTCAAGGCCAGGTTAGATGGGGCTTTGAGCAACCTGGTCTAGTGAGAGGTGTTACTGCCCGTGGCAGGGAGGCTGGAACTAGATGGCCTTTAAAATCCCTTCTAACCCAAATAATTCTATGATTATAAACTAATTTGAAACATTAGTTTCCTTCATGCCTTCTATTAAACTCTATATTTGAAAACATATATTTTCAAAAAACTCTGTCAATAATAACGGACCTTAAGTCCTCCTCTACAAAAAACCCCACACAATAAAGTGATATATTGAACACACTCATCCACATTAACAGGCACACTTGAAAACACAGGAAAAACACTTCCACAGTAAACTATCTTCAAAGAACCATAGCCACAGGTAACCAGTCTGACTGATGAAAGCTGTGTTAGAGCCTGCATGTAAGCTCCTATAAGTACTTTGCACTTTTTTTCTAATTTATAAAATATATATTTATTAGATCATGGGACTTCATGTTTCATAGGTCTAATTAAAAATTAATATCAAATAATATAGAAAATTATATTAATATATTTTAATCAAGATTAAAAATATTAATTATTATTTGAGTGGCTTTAAGTGCTGTTGAATCACACATGATTCAGTTATTTGCCCCACTGCCAAAGCAATGGGATTTTCAGGAAGACACTGAGGATTTCTTACTGACAGTCCATAGCACTTTTCAACCACTCACCCTTCATCCTTCTGATACTAATACATCCATCTGATACTAAAAATTTTTCATGTATTAAATCTGAAGGTTGTTGATTATGTTTAATTCATTGATCACTACATAATTTCATTTTCTGTTTCTGTTATAGGAAAAATGGCTCAAAGCCTATACAAGCCTGATGGCTAACTCCAGCAATTCTCAATACTTCTTGATGTCTCTTCACATTTTGCACACTATTTGTCAAACTGATAAATTACCAGCTTAAATTTAAGACAGTAAAAATTTCTAGCTCTTTAACTCAACTAAGACCAAATATGCTTCATGTTCAGAAACTATGAACCAAGTAGAAAAAAAGAAAAAGTTAAGTCATTGTCATAAATTTTTTAAATAGCTGCTTTTTTT
>VXBA01005774.1:666422-685171 GCA_013399895.1 Serilophus lunatus | reverse complement strand
TTTTTTTTTTTTTAAATAAAACTCTGGAGTTTGGCCAGGCTGCTATTGTGGTTTTATAGCTGTGTTATCAGGCCTCTCAAGCTAAATTGTCTCAATGAATGGATTTAGAAAGATCACCACTCCTTTCTGCACTGCTGTGGATAAAAATGGTATTTATCTCTTCCAGAAAAGTATTTGAGGATTTGCTTAAGTATCCATTATCTGGCATCCAAAGGCACAATAGAAGTGTAAAACTGATATAAGTAAGTAATACTTGCTACTTAACTGGGCAAGGCACAGATTAACTTCTCAAGGTGTGAAATTTAGACGCTATCTGTTATGTGAATATCCAGTATATTTGCCAGCAAAACCAGAAACTGAATAAAATTACAAGACTTGAATGACTCACTAATAGTGGTTCACATTAAATAAAGACAACAGCAAGCATTATCAGCACTACATTTCCAGGCTCATTGTGCTATGAGAGAAAATGGCCACAACCTGAGAGGATGGAATTGTCACTCTAGCTAAGCAATTAGTTTCTTATTTAATATACTGTTCTTGTGAATGCCCAACACGTGCTTGGATGGCCACAGCAGAGAGCACTAGCTGCATTGAAAATGTAGGTTTCTTGTTTGACCTTTTTTTGCAAATTACTCAATTTGTTGTTTAAAAGACTAGAGATACAATTAAATGACCAGCTTTCAACTTATCTACCAGCAAGAGAATCATTCTATTCTGAGCTTTGATGCTGTTGTATTTTCATTCATTTTTCTTTTTAACTTAGTCCTATGCCTGGGGAACTAAAAATCTAGAGAAAACCTTGGTTTGTCTAAACAATTCATCCTGCAGTTTTAAATGTAAAGGTAAGCTTCTTGCATGAATGTAAAACAATTCTCAGATTAATGGAAAATAAAGCCATTCAATAACTGGTTTCAAAACACAGAATAAAGTTTAGTTGGCTTCTAACCAATGTCCTGATTCACAAAGGATTTCAGCTTCCACACAGGCACTCAACACCTAAATCCACAAGTGTTCTGCAAAGAAATTCCCACTTAAACTTTGGGCTTCCTTGAGTGATGATGAATAAAAGCGGCAGCTTGTGTGCTTTTCCTCTGTGGATGTGGCACCTTCTAGCTCCACTTCCTTCCAGTGAGGGCCTGGCAGGGCTGAGGATGCGGGCAACGATCTCGGCAGTGATTTGATGCTGGTGTAGCAGCTGGGAGGTCATACTGCTTCAGTAGCTCCAGCAAGAAAACAGTGGAGAGGCTGTGCTTCAAAGAGGTATCCGAGATTTAAGATGCTTCCTGTTTTATTTTCCAGGGTTGACACGTTTCTGGGGCTATAATACAAAAATTTATGGTTAAGCAAAGAAACATTGCTTCTGATAGTTTCTCCATTGTGTCTTTAATGATTCTTAGGAGGGGAAGGAGGAATCAGAAGGAGGAAACACTTGCAAAACACTCCAACCTTGCTGTAGTCGATGGCAGACTCCCCTTGACTCAGGAATGAGTGAGATGTGATTAACTGCAAGAAAGCCGAGGTGATGTGCAATAAGGAAAGAAAGACAGGTGAAAATACAATCCCAGACCCAGATGTCAGTTTGAGCTTTTTTCCCTGGCATCACTTTTGTGCTAGAAAAGTGTGGGACATTGTATAAGATTAGTAGTTCCTGGCAGTTAATCCAAAGTACTTGCCAAGGGCCAGATTTCTGATCTCTGTTGGGACGAATTGATGCTCAAATCAGTGAATAGCATTTTAATACGTGTTTCAGTATATAGTTTCTTGTTACAAGAACCTTTAGTTCTTGATGAAGATAAGCCAGCAAAGATGGAGAGGGGAAAGACAGCAAGGCTATATACATTTTGAAGACCAAAAGGAGGAAAAGGGAAATGCAGGTTAGAGTGAGATAGGAGAAGAAAAGTAAAAATTAAATCAGTGCAGCTATATCACCCTTTATGGGAATTCCTTTCTCATTAGCCAGATAACTTTAATATAATATTAAGGTTAGCATCTGCCTTAGCTGTTGCTGGTATTAATTAGACACATTTTTCAAATTTTGTGCAAACCTACAGCTTCCTTCTTCATTTGGTGAAATTTCATTGTTGGCACTATTTTAAGAGTTTCAGCTCCTACAACAACATCAATGCCCCATCTTAGATCCAAAGTTTTCTAGCGCTCAAAAATTAGGACATTGTGCAAACTGAAATATTTAGTTCAGCTTCTAAGGGACACAGGGAATTAGAAGGCTGTTTGCAAGAGACATGGAGATATCTGAAGATGTAGTCTCTCACCAAGCACCAGGAAGGTGATGTCCAACACGGTGAAACAAGCAAAGGGAATAATGGAGAGAACAAAAAGAGAATGGAGATTTAATACATCACAGTAGGAAAAAACCTAGGCAAGTCTTTCAAATCTTCAACAGCATTCTACCCATCCAACTTGACACATCAGTTTCAATTTTAAAATATTTGGGTCAAAAAATAGGGAGTTTGTAATTCCAAATTTGGTTTTTTAAACATACATAGGAAATTTTTAGCTCATCTCTGCCACCCTCCAACTAATACAGCCCCAGCTAAGGCCAGGTGAACTAAAAACCTGCTCAGAGCTGGAGTCTCTGCTTCAGGCTGTCTCTGCTAGAAGCAGGATTTTAAAACAGGAAATGAAGATCAAGGAACTTGAAGCTGCCCAGGACAGTTAACTTACTTTTTTTAATGTACTACTTTTCATCTCCACACATGAAAACAGAGCCATTAGTGATGATATCATGTACTGAGTTCTCTAAATGGTACTGTGCACAACAAACTGGTTTGGTTTTGATCACATAAAGTCTAGTTTAGTAGTACTTTTTTATTCATTTTAGTTATTTTAGTTCATGTCAGGACACCAGACTTGTGTGAAACATTATCATAGCAAGCATATTCTTTTCCTGAGCTAGGTTTCAGTTGCTTTTATATCTCCTCCTCTTAAAATAGCATTTACATAGCATTTAAATTAGCTTCTGAACACCTCACGTTTACCTCTGCTATTATGGATAATTCACAATGATCAAAAAAAGAGGTCTCTATTCCAATTTTGTGAAATAGTGGTGTTTGCATTTGTACCTCAGCTGCATTAATGTTAGCCTAACTGTAAGATTTTACCATAGAGGTGGCTGCTGTGAATACATTTGATCAGCTGTACAAGGGATTTCCCAGAACAAGGAATGAAAATGCTTTCATAGACTTTTAGGTAGTGTAAGGATTTTTTTATTTTGTTAATATGAGCTTTTGCCAATCACTAACAGCATGATCCAAGTCCCATTTGAAGGCAATGGAAAGTCTCCCATTGAGTTTGATGGTCTTTGGATCAGTCCCTAAGTGCATTTACCCTTAATGCGATGTTAATGTGGATTTTACGCTGCTGTGTATAGGAACAGATTTTCCAAACTTCCCCCCCCCTCCCTCCCCAATGCAAAAAGAGCGATCTGACTTTTTAAATTTTTAAACTTTATTTTCCTACTGTAAGCATTATGCACGAAGAAGAAGGATTTATGCAGTTCATTCCGTTCCCTACCTTGCCCCCTCCCACCAACCTTTATCGCTGACAGATTGAAAAACTGTGGAGAGCATCACCCGCTCTCGTGGGCATTTAAATGAGCAGGAAATATCGGCGATCCCTTTTGGCTCAATATTGTCTTGAAACTTGGGTTTGAGGAACAGCAAAACTAAGGCAAGAAGGGGAGGAGAGGGGAAGGCGGGGGGGAAGTGGAACAAACAAAAACCAAACAACAACAACCAAAACCTACCAAACCCCGGGGAAATACGGAAAGTCTAATCTTGGTTTCTTGCTCCATCTGGCGGGAGATGCGCGCGGGAGCTGGTCCTTCCCCGCGCCTGACGAGACACCCCGGGGAGGTGGGAAATGGGGAGGGAATCGCTTCTTCCATTGATTTTTGGGTATTTTACCGGACCCGAAGAAGGCAGACGGGGGTGGGAGGAGACAGTGGGTACGAGGTGGAGGGGAGTGGGGCTAGGCTCACGCACGTTCCTCCGCTAAGGTGAGGTTTCTTGTTGGATGCCAAAAGGAAATAATGCTCGTTCTGCAGGTCCTTCGCTCTGTCAAGAGTTTGACTTCCCAGAGGACGCGGGGACACTGTGACTCACCGCAGCGAAAAGATTAACCCGTTCGTTTCAATGGCTTGATGCACAGCCAGACGTGTATGCACAAGCCTGCAGAGAGCTTATGCCTGTTGGACAACTATTTCACATATGAATGCACAGAAATTCTCAGAAGAGAAAAATGCATCTTGTGGGAGTGTCTCAGTCACTCTGATAAAAAAAGCATTTGCTCACTGTCAGTGACGTTGATGACATAGTCAGGAACACTCATTGAGTGTGGAAAGTTGAAAGCTCACACAACATCTACAGTAAGAAGTGATTTTGACCAGTGTGATAGTAATGTGCACAAGAGAGACAAGGATTGAACTGTGAAGCGGAGCAGAAGGTGAGAGAGATTTGCATCTGGCCATGTGAGGTAGGATATCCAGCTATGTGACAGTGTGAGTGCATGCAGTCAGGACTGCACAACAGTGATTCTGAGCATACACTTAGACACATGGAGAGAGGGTTTTCCATGCATTCACAGCCAAACTACATGGCTTGCTTTGGCAGCAGAGATGGTAAGCTCTGATCTAGGTATTTGATACTGCTGCAGTGAAAGTAGCTGCAAAGTTTCACGATTTATTAGTTTTCCCAAAAGCTCACAAAGAAAAAATAAGTGTTACCAGTAGAGAATATTTATAACAACTATTAGTTATTTTCTCTTCATTCCTTCAATATCTGCTTCTGTGGTAAAGGCCAGTTATTTGACAGGCTGCAGAATATAGATTCTCATTGTGTTGATTGATCTTCCTTTAAATATCATCAAACTAACCCTATTTATTACACATTTCAGATGCAGCTTAGCAGCTTCAGCTTGATGTTGTAATTCAGGAGAGTGGTAATCTCTTAGATTGCTTGAAAACATGCTGTTCTTCAGTGAAAAGAAAGAAAGTACACCCAACATTAAGCCCCAAACCAGAAAAACTTGCATTTACTGGAGAATTACTATATTATGCCCTTCGGCCAAGGATTTTCTGATCTAGCTGAAGTACGAGTAGCTTTCAACATTAATCACTTGCAATTAATCACTGGAGTATGGCCATGGGTAGCCATAGTAAATTTTACATCTGAAATCACATCTTCAAATAGATAATTCCTGCAATTGGCCAGTTGCAATAACTCTATCAACTCAAACACTCATCCCACCCAGACTGTATGGGTATGTCCAACACCTGGTTTGTGAATCCTGCCAGCAAGGCATGAACAGCGATATTGCATCAGATGAGCTGTAACAGATGACTTCTTTTATCTAGACTCACAAGCTGATCAGCCCACCTGTTTGGTACTTTGGTTACTCCCTGAATTCCCCCTTGTGCTTCCCCTCTTTGCCCTCATCTGCACTGAGCAAAATAAGACTATAAATGAAAAGGAACTCAGGCTGACAGACCACAAGTTCACTGCCAAAGGAAGGTTAGCTCCTAGACATGTAGAACAAGAAGACATTGCATATTTTGTCATAGCTGCTTCAAAGAGCAGTGATTATTTACAAAGTCCAGGGTTTGAGTGTGGCAGAATAGCAGAATAGCAGCGCCCATGAACAAAGATGCTGTTTAAAAAAAAAAAAGGTGTGTTCAGCTTCTGGAAAAGAAATTTACCTCTCAGCAGGGACTGGCAACTCTAATCTTATTTACATTTCTCAAAGCAGAAACACGCATCTCTCTTTCTCAGCCCTAACTCTTTCTGCCAGCTGAAGCTGTGCTACACAGATAGGTAGTAAATAATGTAGGATTGTGCAGATAGTTGTGAGGCCTTTTCCTTCTCCTGTGCTGCAAACACCTTTTCAGAAGCAACAGTTAAGCTGTCAGCAGAGTGGGATTACAAATCTGCTATTCAGCACACTTTTGGACAGTTAGAGCTTTCAGGCATTTTCCATGAATAGGCACCAATCATTTCACTGCCATGCAGGTGAGTTGCTCTCTTGGTTTAGTAATTTTTTAGATGGGGATCAAAGAAACAAGCACAGGAAGGTGAAAAAAGATATCATCTTTAGATCATGTAAAGTACAAAAAAAAAAAAAAATTAAAGCTATTAAACAACACCATTTTACTTCTAGTCTTTGAATTAGAGTATCTTTCAACCTTATTTAGAGGATTTGCATTGTCATAGCAAAATTCCTGAGCATAAACACTTGTTGCTGTAAATATTTAAAATTCTGCTCCATAAAAATACAGAAGAGACATATTAGCAAACATAGCGTTGTGTCTCATTATGACTTCTAAGCATAATGAAAATGTCAAAAGCAATATTGTTCCTTTTAAAATAATACTAGCACTTAGAGCATAATGGTACACCCTTGAAGATGTTGTTATTTTACAAATGTTCAACATGCAGGCACTTGTACTAATGCTTGTTGTAATACAACAGAAACCTGTACTCCTATAAATTCTCACTAAAGCAATCTACTTAGAAGGGTAAAGGGAGAAGTTGCCTTTATGTTATGTTGTTCATTTTGAAGTCAACGTCGTTCTTCATTCCTCTAATCATATAGTTTCATTAATAAAAGCATTTGTCTTTTGGGTGGAGATGAGCACACAGCTCAGATAAAAACACATAAGGCTCTGGTGATTGCAACAACAGTCAGTGCCTCAGGGCAGCCACCTCTGCTTGAGAAATTTCGGCTCACACCCTTCAGGCACTAATAAGGTCAATAATCTCAAGCACAGTAATAAGGGAGGAGTTCCCAGGTTTTGAAAAGCCTTAGGCTCTGTTATACCTCTCAACAGCTGCTCCTGGAGGAAGGTGTTACAGCATAGCCCTGTGATGGAAAATGACTAACCTCGTTCCATAGGTCAGAGGCTGAAATTTCTGTGGCTGGCATACATCACAGAACAACTCTGCTCTTGCCACCAGCCTGCCACAGAGCCACCACCCACACCTGACAAATTGATTCGATCCTGAGCTCCCTCTCGACAGTGAGGAGCTTTGAAGTACAAACAAGAAATGTCACAGAGCTCATGATAAAAACCTGAACTCTATCAACAAAGTGCCTTCTCTTGGTTCTGATTAACAGCACAAACAGCAGGCACTAGCACAGAAGATGGAACTCTGGCTTGTGCTAATGGGTAACACAGTTTATTCTCAGCCCTAAATAAAAAGGCTACAAGGATGGACACAAGGAAGAGAAAAACAAAACAAAATACATGTACACAAACACATTAAACAACCAGCCAATCAACCAACAAAAAGGGGAACTCTTAAAGCTTTGAAGCCAAAGTTTACTGGAATGTGTGTTTCTCCGCTATCATGATGCAATCAGATCCACTTACCATTTGCTCAGTTACCTTAGATCCTGAATAGTTTAGCATATTTATGGAGAAATGAGATGGGAGAAACTCTATATTTTTTTCCAACAATTTAATCCATTTTGTCCTGGTTTTGCTGAACTATAGACCATGCATTTGTTTTTGTTAAGTATTGCCATTAAGTGTATTTTCTAAAATAATGCAGATTATTTTCTAGAAAGGGATCAAAAATTCTATAGTTCCTACCCATGAAAGTACCACGAACAGTGCAGCCTGCCTCTCCACTATATTTTTCAAAAGAAAAGTTCCCCTAAGGCTCTGTGCAGAAGACGACAGTGAAGAGAATGTACCTTCTAAAGTCTAATTGGTTACCATAGAGAAAATGTGAATTGCAATGAAAGTGATACAAAGATACAGTTTAAGGGCAACATGTTCCTTTGTCCTCAGTGTCATGTACCAAATTATGAGGTTAAAGCGGAAACGTGGCAGGTTGCAATACTTTTAACCCGTTTTTTGCCATCAACAGCAATTGCATTCTCTTTTGCTGGTAAACCACTTCTCATTTTATTACACCTTTTCTTCACATCTCTGTACTATTGATGAGTTTTAGAAACATTGTCTTTTGTCTTTATCTAGAAGAAGAATTTGATTTCACAGAAATCACAGAATACTTTTAATTGGAAGGTACGCACAAGGATCAACTATAGAATGCTGGTTTTTAAATTATGTGCCAAACATTTTTTTCTTACTTTGTCTGTGCATACATTTCCACAAATAGTGAACTAAAGCTGTGTTCAGTTTTCACTTGGGTGACTTCTATTAGGTAACAACACCACGGTTACATCCAGGCCATGATAGAATCTCATCTTCTCCATCATTCCTTGGAGCTACCAGCCACACCATGCAAAGTCATGCAAAACCAAAACTTTTTTACTTATTCCTGGGGTTTTTTTTAATATTATATTGGTTTCTCTGTGGCCAGGTTTTGGTAGAAGCGGGGGGGCTGAGGGAAAGGCTTCTTCGAGAAGCTGCTGGAAGTTTCCCCATGTCCAGCAGAGCCAATGCCAGCCAGCTCCAGGCTGGGCCCGCTGCTGACCAAGGCCAGGCCAATCAGTAGTTGAAGGAACACCTCTGTGATAACGTATTAAAGAAGGAAAGGAAAAAAAAGTTAGAAGGAGACGAAGATGGCTGCCAGAGAGGAGCAGGGTGAGAACTTGTGAACAACAACGCAGACACCAAGGTCAGTGCAGAAGGAGGGGGAGGAGATGCTCCTGGCGCCGGAGCTGAGATCCAGCTGCAGCCCATGGGGCAGACCATGGTGAAGCAGCTGTGCCCCTGCAGCCCATGGAGGAGCACAGGAGTGCAGAGATCCACCTGTAGNTGAGCCATGTAGCAGCTGTGGGTGAAGGGCTGCTGCCCAAGGGATGGACTCTCACCGGAGCAGTTTGTGAGAGGAACTGTATCCTGTGAGGGATGGACCCCATGGAATGTGGCTGGAAGGACTCCTCTCCCCAAGCAGCGGCTGAGAACAGCAGCTGACCACAGCAACACCTCCCCCCCCACCTCACCTTTTCCCTTGACTGCTGCGGGAGAATGGGTTGGATGTAAGAAGGAGGGGGTGGGGGGTAAAAGGTGTCTCTTATTGTCTCTCACTCTTAAGCTCTGATCTTGTTAGTAATAAACTTGACTATTATTCCCACATGGAGTCTTGTTTTGCCTGTGATGGTGATTAGCAAAGAATCTGTTATGGTCCTTATCTCAACTCATGAAATTTCTCGTTATATTCTCTCTCCTCTATAGCTGGGCGAGGGAGAGTGAGAGAGTGGCTGTAGCGAGCCCCTGGCACTCAGCCCAGGTTAAACCACTACAAATATGTAAGAGTCAATCCAACTTCAGGTATTCCCCTGGAATCTTTGGCAAGAATTAATATGTAGTCAAAAAACTCTGAAGCTTGTTTAGAAAGTACTTTAGCCAGTGAGAATCTTGAGCCTTGTCCATATTCAAGATTAAAAAAAACCAAACCAAACCAAACCAAAACATTACTAGATTCTTCTCTTTTCATATTATGAACCACTACAAAATTATAATGAATACAACATGGAGAACTTCTCACAAGATGCACAGCCAGGAAAAAAAGGAAATCTTTGAGTAAAGGAGCTACTGGCTGACAGCACAGAGCAGAAGTGTGAGAGAAGGCAGTTAATATCAAATAACATGAGCATGAATTTTCATTACCTCAGAATTCTAGCCTTTTTTTTTTTTCTTTTTACTATGTATCCTCTCATTTTTCAATCATCTCATGATCTTCTGACTGACAGAAGAAGTCAATCTTTGTACAACTATTCTGGATTATTTTATTATGGAGACTTACTTAATAACAGGGTATATTTTATTTCTACCTATCTCTACTTTAGGTGATCTCAGTGAGAAGCTAGCAAAACTCAAAGGAACTTGAAGAAAATGTGTAAGTAAGGGTCAAGGGAGAATGAAGGTAAACTAAAAATGCTCCTTTGAGGAAAGCGAATGTATTATCTTCCTTCTAAATACAAAACTGACATATGACCATCATGTCAGGATTAATGAACGTACGCCAGGTTTCAGGAGTGTGAGTGGTAGAAACAAGACTGTATTTTTATTTTCTATAATAGAAAGTTAAATTAAAAAATATAAGACAACGAATGGTGATCTCAAATCTGTCCTCTATGAACTGATGAAAACTATAGAAGAAAAACCACATTATTGAGTTGAATTATGTTTCTATGACATGTTTGAGGAATGAATGAAGAATTTTGCAGTTAAGTTCCTAAATTCACTTCCATCGCAAGCATATGCTTGCCAGCATGTCAGTGATGCCTCAGTTCTCTGTGTCAGCTACTTTTCTCCCAAGGGCTGTCTCTGATATTACCATTTGCCACTTGGTAGATAAAACTCTAGATTTCTGAGCCTGATGGGCTGCACATTCAAGACCAAATAGCCTGTTGGTCAATGTAGTGAACTATGACAGGCTGAACAGCAATATTATGCTAGTTAAGAAGTGTGAGTTTTTCCCTAACCCAGAGGCAATCATTATAAATTTAAATTCAGAAATTTCTGGCCTGTAAGAATGATAACACTGGGATTTTGTTTGGTTTTTGTTTGTTTGTTTGTTTCCTTTTGTCCAGAATATTAATCAAAACTTGCATTCTATCTCCTACATATATTTCATCCAGGTTAGAGTCTACAAGTACAATAAGTCAAAGCTTATATTTCTGTAAATTGAAAAGAATTTGTTCTATACTTTCAAATGTAGAAAAAAATATTGATTTGGCATATACATGCTAAATATGCCAGAGTTTTATAACTTAAATCACCTACAATTTTCTCTGTTCCCTGATGCACTCCCTTCCTCTACCTAATCATCACACTGGCAGGAGGGCTCACTGCACTTCTATGACATAATGGGTTAGAGGTTTTTAGATTGCTGTCAGGAGAAATAAAACTCAGAAGGAAACACTGGCTGCTGGAATAACTTTGATTGGACTGTCTAGTAATTACTTCTATGGATTTGTGTGTTTTTATGTCAAGGATTTGTGAAAATACTAGTGAAAATGAGAAGTTACCTGATATATCATGACTTTCTGAATGGTCCTCCTCATTCATCTCTTCTGAGATTCATTCCTTCTTTCCTTGTGATTCTGCTGGACAGTGTGTGTGTTTCCATCTGCAGCTCTCCAAGAAGCACACACTGCAAAACAAGTAGCAGTGACACAATTCTTAGATACAATCACCCACCCATAATCTTGCAAATTAATTTCATCAGACATTTCAGTTTGCTTCTGATGTTTCCAAAGATTTAACTGGAAACAATTAGAAATGTTAAACAGAAAACATAACAGGTTTAGTCACTACATTTTTGAAGTTAAATAATCCAAGGTAAATTTAAAAAGGTGAAGCTCCAGCAGAAAAGAATTGTGCTTAGTAGGAAAGTATGAGAAATTTCCCCTTGCTCATGTTTTCTGGCCGTATAGCTGCTATATGGCTGCATACACACTTTCTAAAAGGATATTATTTCTTTGAGACCTTGAATTTTTTTTTGTCTCAATCAGCAGAACACTTGGGAAACTCCAGCTAATAAAGAATGCAGCCACACGTCTCCTTGGCAGCACCGCTAGCGGGAGCACATTAAGCTCATCCTTTGCTCTTTACAATTGCTTCCCATAGAATATCAAATCAAATTCAAGGTCTTGGCACTTATCTGCAGTGCTTAGATACCCAAGGCTATATCTAGAGTGGTGAACAGACAGCACATGGGAGCTTTTTGTGTCCTGAAAAAACCCTGCGTCCACACTGGGGTAAGATCAGGGCATGTAGAAAATCCCACTTATAATTCTGTCTAGGTTTCTATAGGAAAGGTGTGGAGGAGTAGAAAGCAGTTGCTTCAGATGAGATACTAAAACAAGGTAAGAGGTGCTACTATGTGCAGACACAGGACTGAAATTTTTTCTGATAGATATTTTGTTCTAGAAGTAAATAACATAGCTGATAGATATCTTATTCTGAGCCAATAAGATATCTTATTCCGTACCAAAAACAGTGTGGGCAGCAGGACCAGGGAGTGATTATTCCCTGTACTTGGCACTGGTGAGGCTGCAGCTCAAATCCTGTGTTCAGTTCTGGGCCTCTCACTACAAGAAAGACAGAAAGGGATATTATGATCTGCCTCTCATGGCAAAAGTAATTTTTGCGATTTTTACTAATAAATTCCTTGTGGTGAATTAAATAGATAGATACTAGATGATCAGGGTTCACAGATATATAAATATATATATGGTTTATTTTAGAACAATTTGGCTGCAAAGGAAAACAGGTATGTAACATTTTGGATGCTTGGTTTGGTAATATAAATCCTAAAGATACAACTCAAGAAAACGTGTAAGGGAAAAGAGAGAAATAAACAGAAAGACTAAGGTTTATATTCACCACCCAGAGGTCTCTGATGAACTTGTCGTCACTGGTGTCTTTGTCCGTCAGAGAGTAGTGGGGGAAAGAAGCCCCTAAAACATAAAGTCAGATGGGTTTATATACCCTGAGAAAACCTCCTGGCACTTTCCCTGGGTGTTTGGGGGGGTTCAGCATGACACAGACAGGTGGAGGTGCCGGTGTTTTGCGCAGTCATTTAGGTTGCGGGTGGGTGCTGCTTTGGTGGTACCACTGCTGAGTGAGGCCTTCTCCGGGATAGGTGGATGTGTGCACAGAGGGCCCCCTTTGACAAGGCCTGGCTCATAGGAAATAAGCATCACACACCCAGAGACCGGCCGCTACACAAAACTGTTTGTGGACTGTGGTCTGGTCTCCTTCCCTCCGCTTTTATCTTCAGTCTCCTGACAGGAGGCTTCTTTGCACAGCTTGCTAAAAGTAGCAACGTATTAAGAAGGCAATTAAAAAATGCAATTCGTCACAAGGTGCTGGAGGGAGCTGGGGTTGTTAGCGGAGAAAAGGAGGCTCATGGGAGCCGTTATTGCTCTCTACGATTCCCTGTAAGGAGGTTGTCACGAGGTGGGAGTTAGTCTATTCTCCCGGGCAACCAGTGACTGGACAAGAGCATATGGACTCAGGCTGCACCAGGGAGGTTCAGGCTGGACATCAGGAAGAATTTCTTCACCAAAGGGTAGTTAAGCACTCGAAGGGTCTGCCCAGGGAAGTAGTGGAGTAGTGGAGTCACTATCCCTGGAAGTGTTCAAGAAACTACTGGCTGTGGCACTTGGTGCTGTGGTTTGCTTGACATGGTGGTGTTTGGTTAAAGGTTGAACTTGATGATCTTGATGATTCTATGATTCTAAAGATCACATAAATAACTCCCCCACAAATTAACGAGCTCCAAAAAAATTTCAGCCCAATCCAAAAGGCAAAATTCCATGCCATATTTAACATGGCAGTTGACACAGATAAATTCTTATCAAAGGAAAAAAAGAAAACAAAAAAGGTAAATGTATAACACCAAAATAATCCTCTTGGAAAGACTAATGATTAAATGCTGTACTTGGGGCTACGTTGTTCTGCTGTGTGCAAAGCTCATTATATTTCACACACTTTCAAAATATATTTTCATTATGGGTTACATAATAGATTCATTTTGTAACTGCACCCCAATTATTTCTGATGTACTGAATACTATCCAATTTTAGTTAAAAATATTTAAAATTACTTCATAATAAAAAATGACAAGGACTTGTACTTTTGGCTTTCAAATTTTTAACACATTTTTAACTTTGAAAAGTAATACGGACAATGTAGTTTAAAATGTATCTTAGAAAATAATCCTTCCTAAAGTGCAGTTTGGATAATTTGTCAGATTCATAACCTGCATTTTAAATGAGCTTTCATCACTGTAACCCACCATATCCAAGTCATGAGATTTTTAATTCTATGAAGAGCTACACTAGACTCAGTCAAAGCTACTTGTAAGAATGAAAAAATATAGAGTTGGACTCTTAAACGTGTTTGCAGTTTTTCTCTTGGTAAAATTTGAAATAGCTCTGATTTTAAGGGGGAGCTCTATTTTCTGCTGAACTGAGTATCAAAGCTCAAAGTGATGATTAAAATTAGACATATAGAAATGAAAATGCAATTGTAAGTTTTGAACAAAAAATTACAGAGCAAAGCTTTGGGTTTTGAAAAATTGTGTTTAACTTTACAATACTAATTAGTCCAGATAATGGCTCCTGGAATCGGAAATGAGAATTCCTCAGGTGATTGCAAAACTGAGCTAGAAATGTCTCAGATAGACTTGGCAACTGCAAATAGGATAAGTACCTATATTTTTTGATTCTTTGATTTTTCCCTTTGTAATAACGAATGGAGTTTTGATTTTTTTTCTAAGTAGACAGAAGTTTCTTTATGCGGATGTTAATATGCAGCATTAATTTTACAAAAGATCACTCAGTGAGGTAACAAGCAGTGATTTGAATGAATTACAAGATGCAAACTTTTTCAATGCCATTTTTTGGTTGATCAGATTTTGTATTGTGAGAAACCACAAATGATGAAAATTAGGTCATTAGACATAAAGATGATCCTTTTCTTTCTATTTCCAAATGAAATATTGAAGAATAGGTACAAAGCTGCAGCCTAACAACTGTCACGTGTGTATCATTTGATGGCCTGTCACAGCCTGAATACCTTTTGCAGATAGCTCCGTATTTTAACTTCCTTTGAAGTCATAGATACATTAGAACACTTTTGTCATTTTAATTGCAATGACATGAGAAGTAAAAGGTATTTCCTACGATTTGGAGATGGCTGGAACTGTGTCCAACTCAGTGCAGCCCCTGGTTTCTCCTCACAGAGGCCACAATCTGCAGCTCCTCCACTGCCTGAGTCTTTCCACCTGCACCTGGAATACTCCTGCTTCATTTGCTTTTTAAAACATAAAAAGTAATTTAAAACTTAATGAAGACATTTTCAGCTCTGGCATCACATTGTTATGTGATCAGGGAATGCAAGTTGTAGAAAGATTCTGGGAAACTAGCAACAACTAATTCAATAAATCCATTTAATCTTTTCTGTTGTATTATTCTTTTGGTTTGGTTTCATTTCAAGACTAAAAGATTCTGGGAAACTAGCAACAACTAATTCAATAAATCCATTTAATCTTTTCTGTTGTATTATTCTTTTGGTTTGGTTTCATTTCTGTAAGTTTGCTATCTGAAAAATTAAATGTATAACGTAGTTCAACCTTTTATGCTGAATGATTCAAGGAAGAAGAAACCACTCTATTTCAAGCCTATTTGTACGTATGAACAGGTTTCATATTTAATTTCATCATAAACTATTGAACAAACACTTCTCCATGTATTTTCTCTTGTTTTCCTTCAATAGGCTATCTGCAAAGTTTCTGTCTTGTTTTCTTCCATTGCTGAAAGTTCAAAAAGAAATCAAGTTCCTCCCTGAATCTGAACGTGATAAATAACACCAACCCCCTCGCCCCCTGTCAATTTTCTAAACTATGTACACAACTGCTACAATTTCTGTTCTATCCTTATGTAGGACCTTAAATTTGTCAAAAAAGCCTCTGGATGACAGATGCACAAAAGGTTGTATTTCTCTTTCTCTGGGAAATGAAGTTCTGACTGAATGCAGCTGCTTAACCCAGTAGGGACTGCAGCAGAATCAAAGTGAGTGAGTGCCTTTTCTCTGGCAATTAATGCCTGTGTTTAGGGGTGAGTGATTTGGGGAACTCCTTAATTAAACTTTGAGTGCTCATACCCAGCCAATACTTGTAGAGTACTCCTCAATTAACTAGCTTTCCAAAATGCTTAAAGAAACCCCAAAATCAAAACCACGCAGGAGAGGGGCTATGGCGGACAGAGAAGATAGGTAAGACCATGTCTGCTGCCAGTTGCCTCTGGCAACAGTGTTCAGTGATAATACTGAAGTGTACAAAAGCTGCAAGTAAGCTGATGAAAAATTAACTTCTGACATCAGTAAAAATCATCAAAAGCCTACAAGATCTGTAGTGTTTCACTCTCACTTATCTCCTTATCAATAAAAATGCAGGGAGGAAATTTGCAACTATATCATATTCCCCAGGAGCAGCTTTCCAAGTGCTGTTTGCAGTCCTCAGAATTTTTAAATCTTTATTTTCTTTAATATGAAGAATGAATTTTCTGCTATTTGCAGACACACCTATTTAAAAAAAAAAAAAAGTGTAAACATTCAGATTCTACTAAAATCATTCACTCTTTTTGCTAAGCCTGAGATCACTATCATCAGGAAAGTCAGCTAAAGTTCAAATACAAGGGTCAAAAGATAAAACATCAGAAATCAAATATAATACCAGAAGTCTGCCGTTTTTTTCAGTTCTCAGATTAGTACATGTTTTCTCCTGGAAAGAGATCCTTACATTATTTCCGTTATAAATTCTCTTTCTAGACAAGAATATAAAACAGCACTGAGGGCAGAAATGTTGGAGATAGTCAACAATTGCTTTATATACGAATTTAATCAGTGAAAAACATTTCCTAGGAAGTTATTGCATAATAAGATTAAATAAGAAAAATAGGCAGATATTTTAATGCATATGCCATGAGGGAATGGATAATATTATACAGAAAAGTTTTGGCTATTATCTTGTCTTTGCTGGATTTTTATTTTGACGTATTTTAACAAGGACTACAACCTAAAGCTGTATCTATTAAAATAAAGCTTTATAAATATATTAAGTGAAGCACTGCTTGTTTTCAGAAAATAGGATTGAAAATCTTGGGTTTTGTCATGAAATGAAAATGCCTACAACATCTTTTGAAAACTTAATGCATTGCCAAAAAAAAATAAGCACTCTATAAGAGTGCTTTCATTAACACAATATTTTTATAAATAGCTATGTCTAAAACTATGCAGAAATTTTATAAATCCAGGGTAAGGAAGGTAAAAAATAATTTCTGGGAAAATATATTGCTTAAGTAGAGGTGCAAAGAATTAGATAAATGATAAATTCAGAACCATCTTCAGGAGGATTAATCACCTGCAACAAAAAGAAAAAACAAACCCATATGCCCAGCTAATCCCTGTATACTCATCTATGAGCTCTTTGTTTGTAAAATACATGAAATGATAATGGCAGCATTAGAATACATCAGTGCTGAATATATCAGTGTTTATCCAGGCACTGTGTACACAAGGCAGAAGTCGGACTGACCCCTGCTCAATGCAATCTGTCTGATGCTTTGGTTGTTCTTCTCTGCTCATTTGAAAAGGCCAGGAGAAAAAAAAACAAACATGTCAGTGGTACAACTTTAAACTTAGTGAAAAGATCTCCTCACACACCTCCTTGGGAGGACACGACACCAGACCAATCTGAGACAACACCATGGCAACATTAATTTAGAGCATGTCTCAGCCTTCTGTAAATAGTAAAGACAAAGGAAAAAGAATTTGAGAAAACTGAGGTTATAACATTGTTTTCCAAATAGCTAGTGCCTGCTGTTTCAGGCAGGACTCATGACAGGAGATCATGTTATTTTATGGATTTCCTTATCAAACCGAAATCAGTGATGAGTAGTTGAACAGGATCAGTGAAGGGGTAGAGTAGAGGAAGGAAACAAAAGTAAAAAATAGTCTCAAAATCTCCACTAAGTAAAAAAATCAACACATACTACCAAAGCACTGCTGCTCAGTGTCACTTCAAGTATTACTGGTAAGAAGACAATGTTGGAGACTAACAGACTACAGGAAGGGAAAAAGTGTGTCAAAAAAACAACATGTAGACTAAAAAAAAGCAGATAATATTATAAAGGACAAGGAAAGGAAAAGAGTGGATCAGATTGGCCTTTTGAGGTTGATGTAGCTTTGAGTGAATAGCACTGTGTGTGTTTGGAGTAGTATACACAGCAGGCTTTGGGGCATTTCTAGACTATCTATAGTTTGCCACAGCAATTTACTGTGGCATTCAAGAATAATCCTTTGAGGCAAAAGTATCACTTTATGCCAGTTAAATTATCATGGGTCAGTGAGCAACTGACAACTGACTACCAGTTTTCAATTCTTAACAGAAAGGAAGCATTTAATTCTCTGACAACGTCTCTCTTATTTGCCCTAGGAATAAGCAAAAAATCTTGTAATTATTGTTTGTTAAATTTTACCTCTACAAGTATAGACAACCAATTCAAGGTCAATAAATATAAGCAGTGTGCAATATCTTCTACTTTACCTCAGAAAGTAACTTCCTCCAGAAGAGAAGGAAAACATGCACTCAAAAAATGGGAAGTATAGGGTATCTAGCACTCTACTACTCTGATGATTTGCAACACTCCAGGAAACAAACAAACAAACAAACAAACAAACAACACATAGGTTCATTTTTACTTACTTAAGTGATAAGTAAGAGGCAATGGGAGAATGCCTGTGAGCATTACTGAGTAACCAGTTATTCCATATTGCATGGAATTATTATGGAAATTATTTTAAGGGGAAACTGAAAGCATCAAAAAAGCTGTTTGAAGACATGCACAACTGCAGAAGATGGCTTTGCTTTCCAGATAGAGTTTTATTTCACTGCTCTATTTATGCTCTTAGCAGATGGTGTTTGCTTCTTGAAGCTCCAGAGAGGCAAAAGTAAAAGTAAGATCATACAGGAGTAGTGCTTCATGAGAATTTGTAGAAGATTGTTTTTTACTTTGCTTGTATCTTTCTTTA
Source organism: Serilophus lunatus (assembly GCA_013399895.1). Lineage (NCBI taxonomy): Eukaryota > Metazoa > Chordata > Aves > Passeriformes > Eurylaimidae > Serilophus > Serilophus lunatus. Next base: position 666,636 of record VXBA01005774.1, on the reverse strand, counting down.
TTTGTCTAAACTCATTTCAGATGTTACCACAATTGACCTAATGTTCATATGGAATTTTCTTTAGGAAACTGATCTGGAAATTATTAGGTCACTTCTGACATGTTCACTGGTAAGTCTGGACTGGGTTTTTGGGAGTTTAGGAAGAAACCTAAGAAAGCAATTTAATTTCTGCCCATTCCCTTTCCCTTCCCCTTCCCCTTCCCCTTCCCCTTCC
>VXBA01005774.1:615692-666417 GCA_013399895.1 Serilophus lunatus | reverse complement strand
CCCCTTCCCCTTCCCCTTCCCCTACCCATCTAGAAAAAGTCTAGCCACTGGAAGTCAGAGGAATGGTCCACAGGTCAGCAACACAAGAGGGTGAAGGGTGTTATTGTAGGCAATATTCTCAGCTAGAAGCATAAAAATAAATGTCAGTCTTAGGTTTCTTCTTTACTTTTTTACTGTATTACTGGACCAGCACCCAAATATTTAATGGCATAAGAAAGAGCTCTTTTGCAGTCACAGAAATGTCATCCTTGGTTGAACACAGCACTCTGCTCAATGAAGAAGTGGAAAACAACATTCTTTTCAGAGCTTGTCTCATTTCCCATTGTCTTTTCCAAGGGAACCACAGTTTTCTTAATGACAATATAGAATATAAGGGACAGCACCATAAGCATTTTCTGATACTGGTGAGTCCTCTGAAAAAATCAAGTTACCTTTTCACCTCGGTAAGGTTCAAGAACATGCTTTTACAGGATGTGGCTCTTACAAGCTCTCAAGATTCAACCTTTTGATTTTGAAATGTGACAGAACATCAGCACTCTCCCGTGAGGCTCCCAAGTTTGAATCTCAAGGAGTCAAATTTCAACTAAGACAAGCCTTTGAGGATACAACCAACCACTCTTTATCTTGGGAGCTGCTGTTAGTGGTGGGAGGTAGTTCATTCTGTTTTTCATATATACACAGACACATGAATGGATTTGGTAAATAAAGGCAACAGCTAGATTTTGGGAAAATACACAGTGATATGCCTGGTAAAATTCATAATGGAACATTGGCTAAATTCTACCTCCATGTGGTAGGCTTTGAGAAAGCTGTGCTATGAGTCTGTATGCTGGTTTCTGGGCATACTCTAGGTGTTAGGGTAGCTATAGCTTCTAATTAAAATGGAACATTTGTTCCTTACAATAAGTGGGTCTATCAGAACACAGCTTTCTTTTCTAATGTCAAGGAGAAAGAAATATTTGAAGATAATAATGCTATAAATTATTTTAATTTTGACACTGACTTTGCTGTTTTCATACTTAAAGAAAATAATTCTCATACCTTTACACCTTTGAGTATGCCATCATAGAATTGTTGTAGCAGCAATATAAAAAGCAGAAAAAAAAGTATAATATACAAATGTCTAACACATTAATTAACAAACATCCTAACTTGCTAAAACTTTAGGCATATTCATTGCTTCAAGCATGTTAAACAACTACCAGATATTATGATCATTTTCATACCTCTTAACTTGTCCAATACTCTCCTTGAAAAGTTAAGTCTTTTAAGGCTGAAGGAGCTCAGTGAGTGAAAAAAAAATCCTCACATATATTTCCAACCTGCTAAGTTCTACTCTCTGCTAAGGTTTTAAGAAGATTTATATAAAGCCTACAAGTTCTTCCCATTTCAGGTCCTTGGCAGCATGCTTTAATTTTAAAGCTGTTCGTCTTTTTGGTTTATCAGCTAGGCTAAGAGGGGGGAAATGGTGACTCATTTCTTAAACTCCTGCTTCTGGCCTTCCCTGTCGGCATTCTATGTAGGCCTGCAGTCTTCTTAAGAGTCCTCTGCTTCATTACTTGACAAACCTTATCCTTCCATTCTTTCTAGCTAATCCCCTGTCTTTCTTCTTTCATGTATCCCTAATGCTCTTAGGAACCCATCTCAACCTCAAAAATCTCACTAAGAGGCAGAAGTAGCCCACAGTGAGGACCCTGTTTTTATATTCATCCTTATTGTCAAGGGTGCCAAACTCTGGAGGTGGCATTGCACTGACACTTTGAGTGGAATTTTCAGTTTCAAAAAGTTTATTTAAGAAAAGACTTTAATGGAAATATGAGTGCATAAAAATATAAAACATTTTAAAACATAGCCTAAGAGAAGCATAAAAGGGTAATGTTTTGCTCCACTGGTCTTTGCTTTTCAATGCCTCTAGCAAAAGATTTCAGTAGTTTATTCCAAACTGATTTACATTGGAAATATTGTTGTTTATCAGCCAAATTTTGGACTGTTGCTTCCTTTGTGTCTATTAGGCCTTTTTTACATATTTCCTTTCCTTCACTTGCTCTTCTTTTTCCTTCTGAACTTAAAAAGTGCCCACAGATCAAACTTCCAGCTGGACATCGTGTGCATTGAGTGAGAGACTTAAGGTTACCACACATGGAAACATGTACTGCCACATAATGAGCCTTACTGTCGATAATTCGTGGTACTCTAGTTTTTGGACATTAACACTATCATCTCTGAATGCAAGAGTCACTTAATGGATTCAAAAAGCACTTAAACAGGTTGATGTTAAAGGGGTTAATCAGAGGGTGATTCTCCCTTGATTTTACAGGGTATATCTTTTCCATTTCTCTTGGCTGAAAAAAAATTGTGTGTTGACACTCTCTAAAGTGGACTTTCATGCAAAGCACGTGTGAAAAATCAGCAATTTTTTTTCATTATGGCTCAAGAAAGATCGGAAATGCCTCAGGGATTTGAAACTTTTTGCACTGATTTTGGTGATAAAGTGCTTCTAAATGCTTTTACAAAGGTTTGAAACTGAACTGGTCCTGTAGCTTGGACAGATATGGAAACTGTATAATAAAATATTGCTGTGCAACATAAGTCGTGAGCTAAAAACCACTTTTATAGATTTAATCTGTCATGCCAGAAGCCAAAGGCTTTTTGTTCTACTGGTCAACTCCTCTACAGCGTGTTTCTGTAGGTTTTAGCAATAAATTCAGATGCAAAGATAATGCTTTCATTTTTAAGCTAATTACTGCCATAAAAAGAATCCTTCAGAAGGCTCAACGAAACCTGTTTTCCAGTCAGATCCCAAAATATGCAATATTCTGGATTGAGCTAGGTGTCCTGAATGTGCTTCAGCATCATGTTTACCACTTGTATCTTACAGGAGATGTGATCCAGAAATTTTCCTCTTTACCTCAGTATATATCTCCCATAGTCTGTCAGACTGTTCACTTACAGCTCCTTTTTCACACATAATCATCAGGTTAGTGCTGTTTTCTCCTTCCAGAATATCATGCAGTTCAGTAGTTTGTCAATTCTAGAAAAATAATTGTTCAGTTGCCTGTAAACTGAGAGGTATTTTCAATCTGTCAACATACTAGACTTACTGGGCTAGTGTGTTGACAATGTGCTTTTGAAGTAATGCATGCTCTCAGGTTTTATGTGTTTGCTTCTTCTCAACAGGCTGACTTTGTACTTGTTTGCATCTGATTTTCCCTAGAAAGTCTTCTCAAAGAAAAGTGGTATCTGACACAGCATTTCCATGTTTAAAGAGGTCTGAAGCTGAGGTAAGTGCAGATGTGACAGTCACCATTTTGACAGATACTGGGAACAGAGCCAAGGCTAAAAGCAACAATTTCTACAGCATTTAGTAATTGCATATGCAGGACTGTTGCAGAATTTTACTCCTTATGAAATAGACACAGAGGTGAGTACATAACACTGTAATTTTAAAAGATGAAAAATCTCACCCCATCTGTTTATTCTAGTCATAGAATCATGGAGTGGTTTGGATTAGAAGGGACCTTAAAGATCATCCAGTTCCAACTCCCTTGCCATGGACAGAGACACCTTTAACCTCACAAGGTTTCTCAAAGCCCCATCAGATAAGAACCTGGTCTTGAGCATTTCCAGGAATTGGGCATCCTCATCTTTTCTGAACAACCTGTTCCATAATTTGTTGCTAGCTCATTGTGCTTAACAAAGTTGTCATAAGATATTATGCAATCTGTCAGCCTGTTGGGCTTCATGAGCAGAGTCCAAGAAACTCTAAACTTTTCACCTCTACATGTCCAGCAATTTAGAAAACATTCATATTTATCTGTTTAATAAAATAAATACATAGGTGGACATATATGTATTTTTCCCTTTCCTCACAAAAAATAAACTGGCCAACCCATTTCAAAGCATTTACTATGCTTGCTTTTCCTGATGCAAAAAGCTTGCTTCTTGCTTCCAGAATACTGTTTTTCCTAGCCTTCTTTGATGTGCATTTTCTTAAAAGAGCCCTATGATTTTTTTGTATTCTGCCATGTTCCTCATCATTCTCCTTAACAACAGCACCCTTACTAATATGAACAAAATTAGAAAGAACTTTTCTCTGGTTATTTGAACTCAAATGTAAATGCCCAGATATTTCTAGCTGCCTGAAAGCGGTATTGTAAAATCTATATGACTAAAATTCAAAAATTTATTCTAAAGTGCCAGCACAATACTGTCAAAGCAGTATACTTATAGTAGTCTGAGAAGTTCAAAAATAAAACAGAAAACTATTCTATTGATTTTTGCAAGTTTATGAGACCAAAACTTTGTATCAGCATATATGCAGTACACATCTGTACAGAACTGTCAAAGCCATAGAATGTTCATAGACCCAGTTGGGTAGTTGACTCTCTCATTTGCATTTGTTATCTCATCTGTTCAGAAAAATGAGAGACTGCATTAAATCCAAACTTGATTGTGCAGAAATATGTCCCTTACACATCATGTGGGACATAAGAACCTTTGTTGTAGATAGAGGGAAATGAAGTAAATCAGATGACTTGAGATGGTAGTGGTTTACAAGTTGCACATGCAAGATTCTTTTACATGCTACAAAGGAAACACACCATGCGTTGTAATATACTGTGCCACTATTATATATCTGGATATATATATAAGACTAAATATAAGACTCTGTAAGACTAAAATATTGCATATGTTTTATACATAGCTAAAGGAGCTTTCAGTTTGATTCCACTTTAAGTGTACCAACACAAAGCTCAGAAACTTAACTATTCAATCTGAGACATATGGCAACAGAGAGCCACACCTGTGATGGCAGCATGGGAGATGGGAGTTACAGAAACAGTGGCTGTTGCAGTCTCTGAAGTTCCTGCTTGGTCAGCATCAGTGTAGCAGACTATCCATAACAACCTGTCTTTCCTGAATAGCAATATCCTTCACCTTTGCCTGCAGAGAAAGAACTATATCTGATTAGCATTACAAGACCCATGGAGAAAGGCTGCTTGTAACATTTTCTGGAAGACCAATGTTAGATGCCAAATCTGTCACATACTTGTCCATGTCAGATATCTTGAAGAAAGGACTGTGTCTTCCCTAGCATTTTGTACTGCAGCAAGGTGATAATGGATGGAAAATTAAAATATTAACGAACTTAGATTCCAATTAAAGTACCTTCCTTCTTGTGGAAAGGAGTTTGAGATCTGCCAGATCAGAAGGTGTAAAATAACCATGGAACTTCTAATTGAGATTTCTTGGGGGAGGGGGGTTTTGGGGGTGGTAGGGAGGAGTGAAAAAACATAAGTCTTCATACAGGAGACACTAACAAGAAGCTACTTTCCAAACACACAAGAAAAAAAAAAATGGCTTGTTCTGTAGGTAGTGGCAGTAACTCCACCAAACATAGCTGAGAAATAAGGGCGGAGAAGAGTGCTGTCTCCCTCTCTGCAGTAGTAGTTGGCTTAACCACTCACTAACTGCTCCACTCAGGGAAGCATAGAACAGTATTGCTCACCTTTCCTCTGTATGCAGAAGCATAAATCTGTCACAGCAGAATGTCTTCTTAAACTCTCCGTGGTATGGTGGGACTATGCCCACATTCCTACCCTGTGTGTCTTACAAATTAAATTAAGAATCCAGTTATGATCAAAACTCTTCCTCCGCTTCTGCTTTGTTCTAAATGATTCCATGGTCTTTTTAATGTTTGAAATGGTAGCCACTCTTTAGTACCACTTTACAGACATGAGAGTTTTCCATCTTTTTTCTTCAACAGCCTGTAGGGAATCAGTGTGTCACCAATGAGTTAGAGTTGAAGCTAGGTCTACTCTAAGCAAATTTCCTGGTAAGGAATTTAATCTAGCTGTGTAGTCAAATAGGTATCCTATGCAATGTTGTCATCTAAGCATCTATCTTTTCCCGGGGAGGAGAGAAAATGTCTTTTTCTGAACTGTGTTTCTGCAGCTTGTGAACACTTTGCTATTTTGTCTGCGCCCTGGTGCAGTGCTAAGTAGTGAGCATTGCTGGTGAGTGCATTGCCCTTCATTATGTTTTGGCATAGGATCATTACTCAGGTGCATTCACTAAGTTCTCTGTGGAATTGATTACAAGCTCTGTGTGGTCAGACTTAATGAGTCAATTAGAGTATCTGAACTGGCAGCATAGTTCTGAGATGCAGGGACTTGGCCCTGTCTCGTTACGATTTGGTTGAAAATAGCCTCTGACGCAAAGTAATTAATTTTCAGATTCAGGTAGCTGCACTACCTGACAACTTTCTCCTGTTTTCTTCTGAAATGGCTTGACTTAGAGTGACAAATGCCACTCGATAAAGTGGTGAACTGTTGTTTATTGGTAGCAGTTTCTACAGAAACATTACTTTTTTCCTCTGTTTTTCTTTACTGCTTTGGATAAAGGAAGGTTTATCAAAGGTCTGGTACAGCAACCATTTGTCATGCAGACAGACCTGATAACTCAGTACAAAGAATTGTTGGAAGCAACTAACTAGTGGTTTGAAAATAGAATTCTGAGAATATGAGATTAATTACTACAGCTTCATTGACAGCAACACAAGTCTTGGACTGGCTCTGATTTCTTCAGTGCTTGTGCTCATCTTTAAAATCAAATACTAAAATTTATGTCTTTTTTTTTTTTTAAAGGAAGACATTAATTGGAATAAAATCTAACCCACATTCAAGTCAGAAGCTATCAGTAGTGATTTACCTCTTTATCTAGCCTTCAATTTAAAAGAGAATTCATTATTTCATCTTTGGAGGCAAAAATTAAAGTTAAATTACCACCTGAATAGATTTAGGAGTTTTAATCTTTAGAGACACCTCAAGTCATAATGCATCAAAGATTTTGCAGCAAACTAAACTAGCCTTTCATCAAGAGAAATTCCCATCTACAGAGCTACACTTAAAGCACAGGATTGATTTTACATGTGTCTTCTCAGGAGAAAACAACAGTTACCATTATAATACTGTCCTGCAGTGGACAAAATCACAAACTTGGCTGAATTTGTTGTTCACAGTTTTTGCTTACTCCTACCTAAAGAAATAAAGAAATAAATAAACAACAGAAAATCACTGTTTAATTTGACTTCTTGAAGCTATCCTTTGTCTATGGAATTTGAGGGATTTCTCAGGAGCCTTTTAAAAACCACCAGGGCAGGGCTTCACCTTCATTGAAGTGAGACATCAGCCAGCCAGTAAATAGGACCAGAAACAGCAGTGAGAAAGACATGAAAATGGCCAGAAAGACACTTTCAACCTGAGAAAAAAAAGACTACAAAAACATATTTAACTAAAATGGAGAGAACTTGGTACTGGGGCAGGAAAAAAAAATAACCCCAAACTTCTCGTTTCACTTCTTCCTCCTCCTGTTTTTCTAACTTATACATTGAGGTACTGAGTTGCGCCTATGTTTCCTGTAACGGAAAGGAGGACTTCATTAAAGAGGTCCCTCATCAATTGATTTGCCTAATGCATGCTGCACGAGAACTGAATTTTAGTTAATGGTTTGGGTGAGAAGAGATAGAACTGGGTATGTTCACAGCCTGCATGGGTATTGTGGCTCAGGGACAGATGGCCACAAGGTGCCATCTTGGGTAATGATGTGCTGTTTCCCTCCTCCTAATTAATTGTGAGGAGAAAGGTATCCATTCAGAATCAGATTCCTTTCATAGCACTTTGGGGTTTTTTGGTTTTTGGGAGGACAAATTATAGAAATCTTGTAGCTCCTGTGAAAGTCCAAAGACCTGTGTTTAACAAACAAACCCAATGTTTTTCAGCAACACTGAGGCAATAATTTCAGGCCTCAAGGTTTCCAGGACTTTCATGTCTCAGCTCTTTTTGAGCCTTAATGAATGGATAAATAGCAGGAAGACAGAAACAACTAATTTGGAGAGCTTCTCAGCTTCAAACCTGGGCCAGGGAGAAAAGAAAGGAGTTTTGCAACTGTCTGTGTGGAAATTCAGAGCACCATAGTGGCAGCTGAACTTCTGGGGTGCTTAAGCTCTAACACAGTCTCTCAGACTCTAATCATGGGTGGGACTGGAGGTTACTTGCCCCATTTAAGAAAAGCCAGTGGCTGAAAACTGACTGCAGGAAGCCTTGTTAAGGCAAAGAAGAGTTTCACACTTGATTCAGGATGTATTCACCTTCCTTTGTCCCACTTCTGCTCATATTTCGGTTTGGAAATCCAAAGGCCAAATGACTACCAGGTTTATCTAATATTAAAATGCTGAGTGAAGTGGGCCTAGAGTATCTTTAAACATTAGTCCACGAAATGGTCGCTGAAATATTTCAAAAAAAATGAAGGATTGTCCCTAGATCAAGTGATTTTTAAAGCTGAAGAAATGCACATGGATTCTCCATCTCACATTTCAGATTTGATCAGCCATGGATTTCAGCTTTCAGCTCGAACTACATGAAAATGTATTTCCTATTATTGCCTCTGCTTATTAATTTGTGAATAGGCATTTGAAATCTCTTTATTTCCTTTCTATTCCTTTCCTAATGACACATTTATTTGATGGGATACTAGTGGATACAAAACCAGTCCCAGGAAATATGACTGTTAAGTGTAGCTGATGTACCTATTTCTTAACTAGTGCACGTAGGACCACAAATCCTTTAGCTTTTTAATACATTCTCCTCTTTACGTTCTCCCTGCATCACCCTTCTGAGTGGAACATACTCTTTTGTTGTTGTTTTATTTTTTATAAGTCATGCTTTTCTTTTTCCTCTGAGAAAAGGCTAAGTTCTGTTTTTCTTAAAAATTATACTATAAAATTTGAAAAATACAGCAAAATACACTTAGTGAGGTGATTGTATTACCAGAACACTAAGGCATATTAGGTAGTCCAGGTTACATATGTACATACAAGCAGAAATCTTCAAGGAAGACAACTCACAAGTCTGCTTGTAAAACTCTTTTGGAAAGAAAATCTGTTTCTGAACTCCTTTATTAATTTCTTTTTTGTTTTTTTTTGAAAATCATACTGGTTACCAACTAGATTTTTGCCAAGTAATGTATCCAGTCCATTCATACAACTTTATTCTGTAAATGTTTTGTAGAAAAGGCCCATTCTTTTGCATTAATAAAGGTTCTGCTCCAGTTCTGCTTTGCTACAGGGCAGTGCTCTCAACATACAAAAGAGAATCAGTCCCTGACACATGCCAGTCTGCTTCTTCCTTAACCAAATGCCCAAGTTCTCTCCCATGGATGCCATCGATGTGATTATAAAGAAAACAAAATGAAAATTGCATTCTGTGAAGAAAGATAAAACAAAGATATCCCAAAAAATGCCCGGAGTAAAAGGATCCAGGAAAATTTCTTTTTACAGGCAAGAACACTAGAACTAAAGAACACTAAACCTAACAGTGTTAAAAATACCGGGCCTGGGGAAAGACGTCCCTTGTTCTTCTCAGGGCTTTTATCATCCCTGCCCCAACTCCTATGGAGGCCTTCAAACACATCTGCAAGAACTCATCTTCTTCTCATAGCAGGGAGAGCTTCTCTGGAACACAGCAGGAGAAAACATCCAAGCTGTCTCTAGGAAAAAGTGCCTCTACCAGGGAGGAAACACTTCTAAGTGAAATAAGCTCTCCATAATGAATCTTGTAGAAGGGGTCTTCTACACTTAGATATTCCCTTTCCTATGGCAGCAAAGAGAGGTGGGGAGGGGAGGTTTTGTTGAATCAGCCTGATAGTCATTTCATGAAAAATTATGCTTTGCTGATAAATATTCTCCCTCGCATCAAAAATGCATATATTCTTTTTAGAAGACATGAGATGATCAAGAATTCTGTCAGCATTTAAAGCCTTCCCAAGCATTTCAAAGGCAGCTGGCAACCACTGCTGAACTTTGCATTCTTCCCTGCTGTCTTCAGGATACCAACCTGTGTGCTCCTGCAGCCTGCAGAGCTGAGCAACCTTCTGATCTGATATTTAGGGTATTTGTAACTTTTAAGGATTTGCAGTTGAGGGTGAGAAGGAAAGTGGGGAATTGCATGTTTTGTTGGTGGTGGTTTTGTTTGATTTTTGTTTTTGTTTGGATTGGTTTTTTTGCTTTGTTTTGGGTTTTTTTGAGAGGGTTGCAGGATAAAATCGGCAAAAGTGTTTCCCTTTTGAAAAATCACAGGGATGTGCCTTATCCAAAAAGCAGTATTAAGAGGATAATATGAGTTCCAATTTGGAAAGTATTTCAAATTATTAATCTATGGTTTTGCTCTAGTGCCAAGAAACACACCTTTCAAACATCTCCCCCCAGTTTTGAAAGTAGGTTGATCAAACCTTCACTTCCACTAAACCAAAAAGTTCACTGAGTTTTAACTGATACTCTGTTAACTAAGTTGAAAGAAAAGGTCAGTTTCACCAAAATACTTTTTTTCGTTAGTGCCTTTAAGAGAAAGCTAAAACACAATGTTCCAACACAATTGGGAAAAATATAGAAGTAATCACAAAGAATGGATTCACTGTAATCTATTAATGAGTTTGTCAGCTGAAGAAGTACAATACAATACTAAGAAGTAAAGTTCAGTATACATTTTGGTCAAAACTGTTTATTCTTTTACTGTATCATTTTATATTTATACTGAGAAGAGATTGAATTACTCTTTAGATGGTACTAGATACGTAACTGCAGCCAAGACACCTGTTGGGGTCTGCTTTGGAAAGAAGGATGTATTAGGGACAGCGAGCTCCAGCCTAGCTTTTCATTTGTCTCCTTTATTGTCAAGTCCTGCTCATCTGACACAAGAATACTATAACCAAATCAATCTTTCTTACAGCTTTAAAATACCTTCTTTGCTGGTGAACTTATATTTGCACCTCAGAGACAATAGCACGTTACAGAATGCTTCTGACACCCAGGATATCTGTTTGCATGGGTAACACACTGGCCTTGAATCAATACAGTTGATGATAGTTCTTTGTTGACAATAGGTAAATTATACTCATTTGAAGGTTTTAAAGAAGTTTGTATGTACATTTCATTACAGGAATGTGACAACTTTCTTTTTGTCTGATGTCTTTATCATGATTTCTAGTGATATTGCATCAAGACTTATTTTTAAAAGTTCCTTTTTAATTTCAGCCTGACAACATAATGGTGTTCACAGAACATATCTCAGGGCTTCTGAACCAGCAGAGGCAACACTGGATATGATATGTGTGCTTAAGCTTGAGGCTGCATAATAAACATGAGAGCTTCATGCCCTGAAAAATAATTATTGGGAACACAGTGCATAAAGTACAAGCTAGAAACTGCAAGCTAGAAACATGTTTTCTTTAGGGCTATTTTCCCAAAAGAGGCATTAAACTATAACACAGAATATAGTGTAATAAAGAGATTATTACTTGAATTTTAGATTTACTTTTAAGAATAAAATATTTATACTCAGTTTCATGGTCTTTTTTTTTCTTTTCCTCCTCTCCTCTACATGATTTAATACAGCAGACTTGATTATGGTGGGACAAAATCCCCACTGCATTTTTCTATTTGACAAGAATATCATTCTCTTTCTAGTGATGATTCTTTTCCTTATAGCACTTTCAGAGAAATTATGCACATGGGACACAAAATGCTCTGAAGTAGCAATGAAGGCCTTAAAAACGCAAGCAGAAAACCGTAAAAGGTTACAGCAGGACAAGAGTGATTCCCAGTCCTTGTCCTAGCCTTCATGAAGGTGTGAATTTCCTTTCTCACAACGCTGCAGAGAATCTGTACATGCGTGCCGAGGCCACCAACACACAGCCTGCTTGTGCTCTGAGCCTCTCTTGGGAGTGATGGCACTGCCTGAGTTACCTGCATGATCATGAATCAGAACGTGCCTGACAGAAATTCATTTTAACTGTCATCCATTTTTCACATCAAGACACTAACATCTGAGTAGTGGCTATACTATTATATTATTTCCTTATTCTTCTTATCAGAATAACCCACTACCCCTTCCCACCAATCTTCTTGTAGCACCTGTACCTGAAGCTTTCCCCTTCCTGACTCAGTCTGCGCAACTCTGTGCTCCCTGTCTGATAACTTCCCAATCCTCTCTGATAAAATTGACTTAGTGCTTGTCTTTTCTTTGTTATCCCTTGATTTTTGAGAACTTTTATTTGGGGACCAGTTCCCTTAATAACCATTCACTTACATCTATACTCAAAACCTAAATATAGACATATTCCTTCCTAATGGTTATCTCTAAGAACAATTTATTGGTCTACTGCTCTTAAAAAAATATGTCATTAAAAAGAGGGTTGAGGAAAGGGAAAAAGTATCTGTTGAAAACTCTGGATTTGACTATTAGGAAATAAAGGCAACAAACAAATATTAGACAAATTGCTAGGGAGGAAGAAAGAAACCATGAACAATTTGAATAAGCTTCTGTGTTATTTCTTTTGTGTTCACTAGACCATACCAACAAATGCTTTTCAATGACTAAAGGTGAATTAATTTCCTGGGCAAACTCTTGCCACCAGGGTGAGCAGAAACATAGGTTGCCTGACAACTGCAAGCGCTCCCTTAACATGCAGCACAGAGAGGACACACTCTTTTTTACAAGTAAATTAAAAAAAAAAAGTTAACTGGATAAAAACTAGTAACATAATTGTGCTGTTTACATTAATAGCAACAAAATACCCAGCAGAGTATAAATGTGCACACTGTGCTTTGCTGACAACACTAGTCCTGTCTTCTGCATCCCTGTTTCCCACAGCACCCCGTCATTTCTTCCACAGTGCAGCAGTGCTGTGTCTAACACACATATGGGGAAACACAACCTTCCCTTCAATTCCTCAGTTTGCTTGGAGCAGGTGTCGATTTTTGGAGGGTAGGAGGGCCCTGCAGAGAGATCTGGACAGACTGGAGAGATGGGCAGATTCCAATGGAATGAGATTCAACAAGTCCGAGTGCCGGGTCTTACGCTTTGTTCACAATAACCCCATGCAGAGCTATAAGCTGGGGTTGGAGTGGCTGGAGAGTGGGCAGACAGAGAGAGACTTGGGAGTGCTGGTGGATGGGAGACTTGACATGAGCCAGCAGTGTGCCCAGGCGGCTGAGAAGGCCAATGGCATCCTGTCCTGCATCAGGAATGATGTGTCCAGCAGGACTAGGGAAGTTATCTTTATACTGTACTTGGCACTGGTCAGGCCTCATCTTGAGTCCTGTGTCCAGTTCTGGGCTCCTCAGTATAAGTATGTTACTTACTGGAACGTGTCCAGAGAAGGGCAATGAGGATGGTGAAGGGGCTGGAGCACAAGCCCTGTGAGGAGCGGCTGAGGGAGCTGGGGTTGTTTAATCTGGAGAGGAGGAGACTCAGGTGTGACCTTATCGTTGTCTATAACTACCTGAAAGGAGGTTGTAGTCAGGTGTGGGGTCAGCCTCTCAGGCAACTGGTGACAGAATAAGAGGACACAGTCTCAAGCCCCATCAGGGGAGGTTTAGACTTGATATTAGGAAGAAATTCTTCACTGAAAGGGTGATCCGCCATTGGAATGGGCTGCCCAGGGAGGTTGTGGAGTCACCGACACTGGATGTGTTCAAGAGTAGGCTGGATGAGGCACTTGGTGCCATGGTTTAGATGATGGGTTGCTGTTAGATTATGGGTTGGACTTGGTGATCTCTAAGGTCTCTTCCAACCTTGCTGATACTGTGATACTGTGATATTGTGATTTATTATCTGCTTCCTCCATAGGTATATTCAAGTGTTTTACATGAGGCTTTGTCATATAGAAAGTATCTATTGTGCATCCCGAGGTACAGAGAATATTGATACTTCTATTTTCAAAGAAGAAACTTACACTGTTTAATCACTGTGGCTAGTTTATTAAAATAAATGAGGACAGTGCTGGATCATTTTTATTGTAATCAACTCATTTTTGCCTCAGTTGACTTCACTGTTACTTGGTTACTTTGACTTACTACATCCTCAAAATGTACTGTTTTACTTAAGTGTGAAGCTTTATGGACTGTCATAATTATTATGGTCTCAGTCTAACTGTGTGTCCAATTAGTCATTGAAAATCTATCTGCATAAATATTTGAAGAGGTATTTCTGGTGAGCTTGAAGGAAAAGGGCTAGTCAGAAGCTCCTTGGAGAGGCTGATTACCAATGTCTCACCTCAGCCAAAAGCCAGTAATGAGCTCTCCCATTAACATGTTTGCACTGAGTTCTGTGAACTACAAGACTCAGAGTTTCACCTTTGATATCAAACCTGAGACTCTTCACATTGAAAAATGGTCACCAAAGAAGGATGAAGAGAGAAAGCTATTTTCTCTCACTGTAACAGGAAGTCAACTACAGGAGAAACAGAAGAAATTCTAATACTGTTATCACCAAAGGAAAAGGTCACCTTTTTTTTTAATTAATAAATATGACAACTTAATCTGCTCCATGAAAAAAAATAAATGCATTTCAAGGTGAAAAATTAAATCCATCTATAAAATCTCAATTATGGAGAGACATTGTATAATAGGTACCAAAATATACTGTCCCTTGTGTGACTAAACAAGTAAGTTGCCTAAAAAGGAGAGGGAAAATTCCAGTTATTATAATTCTCAATGACAGTCAATTACACAATATCACCTTTTACAAACACTTGTAAAAATGTCCTTTTTTGATATTGCAAGTAAATCATGCCACTTGCATGTTACATCAGTCTGGCTTGAGGTAAAAGAAATTTCAATATAACCGAGTAGCAACAAATGATCTGCTATCCAAGACATTAATAAACCAGCGATTGAGATGCCTTAAGCAATCCTCAGCACATTCTCCTGAGTATTCAAGAGTGGCACAATCAATTCCTTTAGAGGTGATGTGGCTGGAGAAGAGACCATTTTATAAGGTCCAGAAGTAGAAAAAGGATGAGAGGGATCTTTCAGTTGCAGGTGATAACAAAGAAGGCCTTTCAGCATGCAGTGAGATGCTGGGGAGTGTCCTGGAAACAACCTGCCCCAAGGAGCACACCTCTCCAGTCTTCTCTGTTCATTACCACGTTCCAAAAGCATGCAAACTGAAAAGGTGACCATGATGTATGTCCTTTGATGACCACTTAAGAAAAAATAACATAAAAAATGTCTGTCAAAACATGCAAAATTGTGTGTGTAGCAGCAGCAAAGTATTTGTGGGATTCTTGTTGCAAAGACATAGGAAGAAGTATAACGAAGAGGCAAGGGCAAAATATGCTGCTTGATTTTACCAGTGAAAATTGTTATTAGTTCCAACGGCTGCAAGTCCTGGACTGTAAACTGAGTTGCTCTTTATACCTGTAGTATATATACTGATGTACTTAAGATGAGCCTTGGGGTCTTCTTAGCAGATGGCAGATTTAAAAAACAAAACAAAAAAAACCCAGCCCTAGCAAAACCCCAAACCAACAACAACAAACAAAACAAACAAACAAACAAACAAACACTATGCTGTTTGCAAATCACAGCCTTTGGCTATCTGGAAACAAAAGCTGGAAAAGCAGACTACCTGTTACCTGCAATGTTTGGATGGTTAAATACTTCCACAGAGCTGAGAGAAAAAATGCTGAATACTCACTTTTTTTTTTTTTTTGACCTTTATGAAGCAGATGCATTGTGATCAAAGGCAGCCTCATATCTTCTCAGACCAACAGTCAGATCAGCTTTATTTGCTCAAGAAAATGTATTTACATGCCAGTATACAGCTTTTGACAACAGCTGAACTAACACATGCAGCAAAGTTTAGCACCTCAACGACAAATAATCCATTAGCAAAGATGAAAGGAAAAATTTTACCTTTTCGTTTTGGCTGTTGTTACCAAATAATGCCAGCTGCTCATGGCAATACTGTCTAAGAAATTGGCGATTTTTCTCTACTAATTCAATTTTTGATGTATTTCTTTAACATGAAAGCTGAACAAAAAATCCTTGCTATAGAAAGAAAGAAATTATGTTCCATGTTATTTTCTGTGGCAGCTCAGAAAAAAGCTGCTATTTTTGTTCTATCATGATATTTTAATAAAAGGTATAAATAAACCAAAATTCACTTAACCCTATGAAGTATAGGTAGTAAAAACATTTTTCTTCTGTGATTTCCTTCACTATCAAAAGTAAAAAGGACTAGTAATCTAACAAAAGCTAGAAGGAATAGAATAGAATGGAAAAGAGATTTTCTTAAAGCTAGCTAGCACCTAGAAAGGTGTTATACACTCTATGTGTTTCCATGGCAAGACAAAAATTCTACCAGACAGATATCAGGCTCTCTCAAAAATTTTTCCAGAAGGAGATGAAATTTCTAGGAGAACAAAATAGATTACAACGTTGTCAGAAATTTCCCTTCTCTCTCTTGTGAAATCACTTGTATCAGCATGCAGCATTTGAAGGGAAAGTGGCTGGTTTTTAAGGATAGCATAGACCCAGCACTCAAACCAGCAACAGTCTGTATCCTCCAGAGGCTTCCCAGCCAGGAACACTGGAGCAGGCTTAAGGTACAGTCTCTTCTTGAATATTAAAGGTATTTGCCTTCATTTTGAAAAAAAATCAGTTCAGTGCAGAAACAAATTACAATGACAGAGCCGTAAGATCATTAGAATTTACATCCTATTTAATACATATAAGTGAAAATACCCTCAATATGAAATGCAACAGTTTTATTTCAAGATATTCAGAGGACACTTTGTGTACTTTCAAAGTGTTAATAAACTAAATCCCTGATCACATAAGGAAAAGAAACCCTTACTTAGAGTTCTCAGATAAAATGTCTAGTAGATTTGGGTGGTATAATAAATGCAATGCTACAGGAAACAGAGCTTGTTAAAACATAAAAGATTTTGCTTTAAAGGAAATTCTGATGAAATATCTTTTCATCTTCAAATCAAAAGTAAATAAATAAAAAAGGAGAAGTCATAGCTTTCCAAGAACAGAATCACCACAAGTGGGGTTTTGGACAATTTAAGGTATCTATTGGAACGACAGCATTCAGAACTCTGAGTTGTCTAGGTAGGTTTGGTAATTAATTTTTGAGACAATAGTCAAAAAATAACCTTCTCTTCTCATGTACCATTTAGATTTTGTTGAACTGACATTTTCTAGTGAAATATCATTCTTTCAGTGTTTTCAATTGGTGCTCTGAAATAGCTCTGTCAGACCCTGTACATGTTGGCTTAAAAAGCAAAGCCCGCAGCGCTGAGCTATTGTTCAACTCTCTTTCCTGTGAAGCAGCTGCTGAATTTTCCCTCTGATTAATACTGCCCTCTGTGCAAACAAAGTTGAAGGATTCCGTAGTTCCTTCTTTAGCACAACTCACGCCATTCCTATTTTGGGATGGGGGTGTCTTTTTTTAAAAAGGCTGTAATATCCATGTAAGACAAATAGAGTCACTGTAGGAAGACATAATTGCATTCCATTCCTGAGGAGCCTCACAGCATTTTGTTTTAGGTGCAGACTGTACCTGTGTGCTCCAGCCGCCAGTGACAGAAAGGACCTTCCAGTGGGTGTCTCAGAGCCGGACCCAAATAGAAGCATTTGCCCCAGCATTGCTTCCACTCACTGCAGAGGGAATAGAGAGAGACAAGACAATTACAATGCATAACTTGTTAGTTATATAAATTTGGATAATGTGAATGTTAGCATGGTAAAAAGCATAGTCAAGGGGAAATTACTCAATCCAAACGACCCTGGGGCCCCACACTTAGACTTCAGGACCAGCTTGTGAAAATTCAGGTTTTGTTCAGGATCGTTTTTAGGGTGGCATGTATGAGAGGCTAAAGAAGTATTTGATGTTTCTTCTGTAATATAAACAATTTTTGCCCTTATTCTCTTTGTTAAAAACAAAACAGTATTTTCACCTGTCCAAAAAGTCCTTCCACTTCTTCCTTCCCTGTTCTAACTTCTGCTACTAAGGAGCTTTTTTTTCCTTGTCTCATAGTGTCTGAACAACTCTTTGCCACTGAGTAGAGCTTCATCCTTGAGATCTTTGGGGTCCAAGTTTGTGGTAGGATGATTGGCACAGTGAAAGCATACCAGCCGACTTACATAGGAATAAGATGCCTCAGTGGTTTTGGGGTGGATCACAGAGCTCTTGGCACACCAGTAAGACTGATAATAATGAGTAAGACAGACACAACTTAGAGTTCCCCCTTGGTCTCTTCTGACTTCACATCAATTTCTCAATTCTTTTGAAACACCAGATTTTCAAGGCAAGCTGAACGAGAAGCACTTTCATACTGTCTGTACAACTGTCTCACAAGTCACAGCCTTTGATTTTTTCTTCCTTGAATGGAATTATAACTTAGGTGAAATTTACTCTTATGCTGACCTTAATAAGGTTTCTATTAAGTGTTAATTCATCTGGAGAGATATCAAGGCAGAAAAACATTTCAAGCAAAGGGTTAGCTCATGCCTCAGATCCTGTTTTCCAGGAACAGTTTTCTAAACATAACCAAGTCAAACATAGCACCAGAGATATCTTGGAAATCCTCTTTGCTGGATTTAAGGCTCATCCCTTTGCACCCGCTGACATTGAACCAACTTTTCATTCAGTGGATACTCCAGAAGCACACCTTCACCCAGCAGCAAAGCCAGCTCACATGTTCCTGCCTTCCCCATATTCCCCTGCTGTAGCTGTCCATTTCTAGCTGTGGAACCCTGTTTCTCTCTGCTGTAATTGGACAACAGAGTTTTGCTGTTGGGAAAAATACACTGAGCTGCACTTACTGCACAAAGCACAATGACAACCCAGTCTGGCAGTGTGGTCTAGCAGTATGCAAGGCTTACCTTCATTAAATGTTCTTCTTATATCTATCTGTTAAAAGAGACAGATTTCTGAATTTTTCAGGTTAAACCTCACTATGCTTTAGATAACATTTACCGTGAAAATTAGTTTTGTGCAACACACATAGAAAAACCAACCAAAGTTGGTCACTAACTCTGTTTAGAAGTTACTTCAACACACAAACACATTTGGAGATGAAGTATCTGCAGGCTGACACTACAAAGTCTGCTTGCTGGAATCAAGGAGAGGTGTTTCATGTTGCTAATCAACCTGCATTGCTAAGTGGATGCTGTACCATTTGAGAATTTAATTATTTTAAAGAGTTGGGCTGATACATTCAAAGCTGTGTTTGAAATCCAAAGGTTAAGTTCTCACCAAGGTAAAAGAAGGAAATAGTAATACTTTGCATGACTACTGCAGCATAATGAATGAGGCCTATGAATGGGGTGAGCAAGGCAGTGGCAGGCAAGGGAGTACACCTGACAACACAACAGTGACAATAGTAATATTGGTATAATTTGCAAGAGATAATTTTCTGGAAAGTGTCGACTTTTGTTCCAGCAAATGCTATAGAAACAAGGATTCCCTATGAAAAGGCTGCACAACCATCCTTAATTTGATTCATCATTGGCTTAATTGTCAAGAGCAGAATTTGATTGGCAATTATTTTAAATTTGAAATTCAGCTATATGTAAGGTTACTCAAATATTTATGATACACTTCTTCGGGTGGTAAGGCCTGAAATAGACTTGCATGAGGCCTAAATTATTAAATACTGAAGTGACTTCTTATATAATAAATGTTTTCGTAAAGTGACAGCTATTTTCATCAGACTTATTCACTAGAAGTATCATGGAATCACTGAATGATTTGGATCGGAGGGTACCTTAAAGATTATTATTTTCCAATTTATACACAGATCAGGATGCAATGTAGGTCAAGGCTGATATGTAGTTCCTATTCTATTTTTTTTTTCTTCCACGTGAACAAGCGCAGGTCGAAGTCTGTCCTCGTGGATTGCTCTCTGCTTTCGGTGGGCTCTGGTCCGGTGAGAAAGCTCCGCTCCGCAGCTGCTTCTCAGCGCCCGGTTTTCTCAATACAAATCATCTGATGATTTTTTCGTGAAGCACACACGGGTCTTGGCTGCAGCAGCTGTACTTGGCCACTGGATGGGGCCCTCCGCACACAAGTGACATACCCAAGGCCAGCCGTGCCCTCGGCAGCGCTCCCCAAGCAGGGGCTGCCCCGGGGCTGCTCCTGGGACCGCGGGGACCGGGATGGGGGGAATTACAGATCAGCAAAAGGCGAAAACAGCGCGGGGAGGACGCTGCTTACCTTTAATCCTTACAAATAGGGTTCATCTGTTACTATTTGTGTTGGCCACACAGAAATGAACGGTGGAGTAACTCTCTAAAAGTATGTATCGGACGTGTACCTGGCCCGAAGCAGCACCTCATGCCTTCTAAAATCTAGGAACCAACCAGAGGTCTCAACAGGCAGACGAACCACAAATAGCTCAGAAATAAAACCTGTTACAATTCTGTTCATGCACATTTTTTTCTTTTTAAATATATCTATTTTGTTTACGTATTTATATAGCTCATAAAACCATAACACCAAAGACCCATATGGCTTTTATTTCACTTCTAGAAGTAGGGAAATACACTTATTCTCATTTTGCACTTGCTGAACAGACACACAAAGAGAGTCTTTTGGTAAAGGTCACAGAGAAAGTTCATAATAGAAAAGCAAACAGTGTGAGCCTGCCAGGCACCAGCCTCATGTTCATACCATTGAAACACCCTCATTCCTGATCGTCTAGGTATTCATCTCCCATGTAAAGAGAAATCCTCTTTGCCTCTGCTGCTTAATACCACTCATATTCACTGTTTATTAAAAATAAATAAATTGCAATTCCATTTTGACCGTGTGACGCTGTACTTGCAATAATTCAAAGCTGCAAATACTGCAAATACACTGTTCAGTATACTGAGCAGGTTGAATCCTGTGATGAAGGAATAAACACACGAGGGAGCTGTACGGCCTGTGATGGTTTGTAACTTCAGTAGATGCAAACAGAAAAGCAGGGGGAATAGTTCTTGTTTAATGCCCCTTTTACCTGTGGCACTTCTATTTCTCCTACTTTTCCTATGAACTAATACAGAGGAGTTTAGTTTAGTTGTTTTCTGATGAGGGTTAGAGTTCTGTGGTTTCTCAATCCCTCCACTCCAATCAATTACTTTTTATCATATGGTCATTCTTCAGCCTCAGTATCCAGTCATTTTTCCTTGTGTAGCCTTGCCCATTTTCTCATACAGCAAGTTTAACACTATTAGGATGCGACACACTATTCTTTTTTTATGTTGCTAAAATTTCACTTCTATCTCTTGTCATCTCTAAATCTTTTTCACTTCTCAAGCCTCTGCCTTAAACTGCTGCCAGTTTTGGGGAAAAAAAAAAAAAACAAAACTGAAAGAAATCTGTTGTAGTTTAACCAGAGCCAACAACTAAGTGTCATGAAGCAACTTGCTCATTCCCCTCCACCTCTGCTGGAGAGATGGGAAAAAGAATTAGGAAAAAAGTTAAACACATAAGTTCAGATAAAAGCAGTTGAATACTTGAAACAAAGCAAAATAGATGATGATGATTAATAACAATAAAAATAATAATTTATTGCTGTTGTTATCGTTATTATTATTGTTGCCCCAAGGGCGACGGATAAAAAAATTGAGAAACACGGAAAGAAGGGGAGAAGCAGCTTTACTGGTGCTATCCAGTGATCCAAAGAGAGAAATCATAACAATCTCCCCACTTTTCTAACATTTAGAGTGCCCACCCCCACACTATCCAATTAAAGTCCATCTTATTACTATGTTCCCCAAACATCCAACAGAATTGTCCCTTATTGCTTAACCCCACCTATGTCCAGCCTCCAGTAGGCCTGGAGGCCTGACTCTATGTTTTATCTTATACCCCACTTATCTATACACAAGAATGCAAACACACTGGCACACAGGCTCTTCTGGCCCTTAATATTCCAAGTTATCCAGACATCTAGCTAAAGTGAATTCTCCAAAATATTAAGCATACCTTTTAAGGCATCAGGAGAAGAGAGATAAATAAAAACCAAGAGAAACAAGTGATGCACAACTCCCCTCAGTTCATGTACTAGGCATTATGTTCTACAGTATAGAATATCCCTTTGGCCAATTCAAGTCAACTGTCATGGCTGTGCTCCCTCCTGGCTTCTTGTACCTGCTACCTGGCAAAGCATGAGACACTGAAAAGTCTTTGACTTGTTGTAAGCACTGCTCAGCAGCAACTAAAATATCAGAATGTTATCAACGTTATTCTCATACTAAATCCAAAAAACAGCGCTGTATAAGACACTAAGAAGAAAACTAGCTCTATCCCAGCCAAGATCAGGACAAAACCTCATTTCAATAAACCTAGATATTAAATTTCATTCTTAAAAACCTGGATGATTAAAAACTGGAGTTACATGGAAGATAGCTGCAAATAAACTTTTCCCCAGCTCTTTCCATGGAGTTGATTTTACCTTGTGACTGTTCAGTAGACCTGTTTTCCCATTCTACATCCTCAAAATGCACTATCCCCACACCACCAATGCTGTCTTCCCTTCTGAACTGTCCTCTCAGAAGGAAACTCATGTGACAGACCTGTGTACCATAAGAAGCCTGTATACTTTGGGGCTGGGAAAGCAAAGCCCCACAAATTGAATATGCATAATAATTAGAATTAGAATAACCTGTCAGGACAGAAATATTTTCTGGGAGAAAAACTAGAGAGTCAAGGGTAATGACTGCTTTTGGAGAATCAAAGGACACACTGTCAGACTGGAGAATCATAAAATGGTTTTGGCTGGAAAAGACGCTAAAGTCCATCCAGTCCCAATCCTCCTGTCATGGGCGAGAACACCATGCACTTCCTTCACAAGAGAGAGAGAAAAAAAAAGAAACTAGCAAAAGTTTTAGCTTTCAAAATTGGTTTAGGTTTACTTACACTTTCCAGTAATTCAGCTGCAACAACCAAAACACGCTTACTTTGGGAACATACTATCATTCTAATTCATGAGAGCAGACTGCCCAAAACCTGCGGGCAGCCTGGGACATTCGCAACCACACTGTGGCAGAGCTGCCAGAACGCCGTGTTGCCTGTGAGCAAACACAAGGACTGGATCTTCTCAGCCCAGTAAAACACTTGATAGCTGACCTGCAGTTATCCAACAGTGATGACGAGCAGCATCTCTTTACCAATGGAAACCTCAAAATAATGAGCTGTCACCAACCACTGTTAAGCACTCTCCTCCCAGTTCTTGAGTGTTGTGGAAATTACTTTCGTGGTCACAGACCTATTGCTTTAGGGAATGGCTAGTGTAATTCCTTAAAATATAATCCCTCCCACAAACTTTCTTAGCTCCTTCATGAAGAAAGCTAGTTTTTTCTGGTCTGCTAAAATTCTTCTTGGAAGCCTCATACAGAAGTTGCTGTGGCTTGAAACATATTTCTGGTGCTCAGACTGAACTTACAAATGATCACCGTATAGGCAATGTCTAGCACCAACCTCTCCTCAGCATGAACACATAATAATAATTTGCCATCAGTTAAACAGCTGCCGTTTAGCCTAAATTTACTGCTTTTGAGCCTAGTATAAGTTAATTACTCATTAATTTATCTTCTTATCCCCAGTTGGTCCGTTTGTTAAAATTTTCCACATTACTTATGTCTTTGATACAGTGCAAAGACTGTTTGAAACAGTCGCTGCTTGATCACAGGCAATATGATATTAGTTTCACAAAACCTACTTCTGGTCAATGCAATATTCTAATTAACATAATTAACACATTTCCAAGGAGTTATTTCTTTAGGTCTCGTTTCTTCTCCCCCCTTCCCCCCAGCCTCAGAAATGCTGCATACTATTGATGCCATACTAACAAGTCTGGTATTTAGCTAGAATTATTTCCCCTTTCTTAAAAGTACCTACCACATTTGGTATTTTCCAGCAGTACAGTACCACTCTGACTCAGATTTGTTGAACTCCTGCCATCTTTGAGTGCCAGGTCCTTCAGGTTCCTGTGGTAGAGGTTCCCTGACATGTCCCTAGTAAATGCAGTGTGTAAGCCTCTGAATTTTGCTTCTTCCTCAGGCTCATCATTTCTCTTTTCACACTCTGCTTTTAGCTAGATATCCTGCCTTATCAAAACATCCTCTAACGGAAAAGATTTCTGCTTGTTTGCAGGAAATAGTCACTGGGATTAATTAGAGACTGTCCTCACTGAATACAGTGTTTCCCTCCTTCACTCTTGGAAAGTTCCGGCATTTCAGGCCTGTTATGACTTCTGTTCTTTTCTCTACATCGGCAAACAAAAGGTGAAAAGTTCCCTGTAAAAGGGAATATTGGATTTCTGAAGGTTCTGAGTGGTGTTGCCTAGCTATAAATATAAATAAATCCTCACACAATATTCACTGAGAAATATTTGGATCAAATGGCTCATTCAGCTGGATCAAAACTGCTGTGACTTGTGTCAGTGGATCACATACACTGCTGGGAAGAGCAGAATTTGACATGTGAGGGCTGCATTTCTAGTGGCAGAGTGTTTGGAACAGTTCAATTATGAACAGTACTTTTCAAGGATTCAGCCACTCAGTGTAATGATTTCATTTGTTTCCTTGAGGGAATTATGTGCTGAATCCACAGAGAGCACCTGATTGCATTTACCACCTGCAGGTGTTTTTAAAGTCCCTTCCTGGGTTTAGGAACTTTACAGCTTCACATATCCAACAGGTCTGATTATGAGTTTTAGAAAGAGTAGTAAATTATTTCTCATGTATGAATATTACTTTACCAAAGTCTATTGGTGTATCAGCGTATCAATTTTGTGCTTGGTTTAGTATAGAGCCCTACCAATGGAGAAATATATTTGTACTGTGGATATGTTATTATAAAAGAATGCTGAGTTTCTAAATGAGCCCAAATTTACTTTCTAAACAGAGTCTACGGAAACAGCTTTGTGGCGATAAACCTCTCTGCAGAATATTTTGGTCTTTCTAAGAATTCTGTAACAGATTTTGAAAGGAGTTAATTTGCACTTGTGCATCATGTCTGCTCAAATTTAAGCAAAGGAAGATCTTTCCTTGGTACTACAAGATGCATTTCCATCTGTTACTGCACGCTCAAACCATTACATATTATGAAGTCAAGAAGTAGAGCTCCATTCTAACATTTTACACTTTTACATTAGGCTATGGTCCTTGAGCACAAGTATTCCCTCAGTTTTAAGATCTGTGACTTTACTTGTTTACTTAGGTCTTTGATTAGTTAAAGAACAAATATTATGAACACAACGAACTCTCATAGACTTGTTATCTTAATCATTAGGATGTCTTGTGTGCCTACAAACTAAGAGAAATACTTTAAGCCACTGATTAAATCCCTGTGTGTGCTACAGTTGAAACATATTTTGTGGACTTCTGCAGTACCTGTAGAAATAGCTGAATAGTCCTTCACAAGAAAAAAGGCATGCTCTTTTGGACACTCTCCTTCTTTTATTTGGACTTCTTTCAGACACTTTTCTTATGATAGGTCAGATTGTAAATGTGCCACAGAGCAGCACAGAAACATCCAGACAGTCTGAACACTACAGAATCTTTCTAGATCATCAGTCTGGCAATGTGGTTTAGAGCCTCCTCTCCTAAGTCCCATGCGCCCAGCCATGGGCACAGAAATGACAGGTTGTAGCTGTCAGTTCCAAAAAGAAAAAGCAAAATCAGAGTCACAGTCATGTTAAGAGCCACTTGAGGAAATGTCTGAAGCCCAGCAGCTTTTCATTGTTTTCTCTAAAGCAGAGTCTGGACAGCCTGACATAGCTCTTGAGAGAGACTGAGGATGACAAAATACAGCCATCTGCCCCTGATTTTACCCACCAAAAGCAATCTAGAAAGTCAACAGAGAGAAAGAGGATCTTTTAAGACAAGATTTATGTAATCTAAAAGATGTGGGGGTTGCTGTCTAAAAACAGCTAAGGATGAGCTTTATTTGGATGCAGACAAAGCATTATTTTTATCTAAAGTTAGTAAAGACTATTTCCCCTTCGTTTCTCGTATATTTATGGAAGCTGGGAGGCTAAACAGAGAAGATACACCCAAGCTGACTTTCCAACAAGTAGAAAAGTAGGAGCGTAAGGTCAACACTGATCGACTGATGAGTTCAAAGGCTGGATTATAGCCAGCTTTCACTACCACTTCTCCTACATGTTTTCTTTGTGGGTACATTTACAGTGAGTAGCCCCATCTCAGCAGTTAAACTCATTCTTTACTTTTTAAAGTAAATTTGAGAATATGAGATGCTAATTACACTTCTACCCTCAAATTGTTTTGAGTAACACTCAGATCTTTAATCATGATCTATAAGAATTACGGGACCATGAAATACTTTCTACTTACTGATCTGTGTCAAGCTATGTTTTTTTTCTATTACCCAGGAGGTTTTATAGTGGGTTATTATCTCCTTCTGTAGCAGTGGATGATTTGTCCACTGCTAATTCCAGTTTCTGCAGTACAATAGCTATTACCACGTAAGCTAAGTAAACTATCAAAATGCAGCTAGTGTTATGTCATAAAGATGTTATACAGATAATGGGTTAGAACCTTGTTCTTTATTTCCATACAATATATTCCATATTTCTAAAATTGTTGTTCTTGCCCTGACCTAGCTTGGAGTCAATCTGTATATGTCATAAAACGTAACAATCTGTCTATAAAATAATGATATTCTAAAACTTTCTTTTTGTCCCTAAACAAGATAATCTCATATATCTAAATAAGTATCTTCTATGTAATAGAGACTGTAATAGAGACATTTAATAACACTACAGTTGCACAACGTACTGCTATTAAATATATTAACCAAGTATCCAAATTCCCACTCAGTATTCAAAATTTAACTGTCTTCATGTAACTTTACATTTTCCTGAGTAACAATCTTGAGTCTAAGTTTCCACCAAAAATGAAATTATTTTAGATCCTCACTCCAAGGGCTTGTTTTATCTGCTCATATACATGTATATGTTCCTCTTGAATGAATTCTAATAAACACGTTTTGTCGAACTAAAAGACAAAGTGGCTGCAAGAGGTTCAACGGTTCCCAGAACTTGCACAATCCACCTTTATCAACGACCCACCAAGGCTAAACTGTAAAGGAAGAATAATGCGTGTTCAACAAAACTTAAGGTCAAACATTTAGTTGCATATTAAGGAAAAAAAGTTTAGAAAAAAGGAAAAATACCTATAAAGGTGCTTTCACCTCAATTTAACAGTACATCTTGTATTCTCTCACATGTGAGAAGCTATCAGAGAATGAACAACTCAGTTTACACAATTTGACCTCTTTCTGTATGATGTCCTCAGTTTTACAACTCTTTACAATTCAAATGTCTTTGTGATTAAAAAATAAATTTCAAATATAAATGCCCCTGCAGTTCCCCAACCATTTTACAGCTCAATCTGCAACTTCTGTCATTCTTGTTGTACTTAGTCTGCTGGATAAATATAATATGCAGGTTACTGTTGACATTATTAGTTGCTTGGGTATTTCCAGAGTTCAAGTCCAGACTCTTCCCTCTCTGCACATCCTCTTCATTTTTGTTAGCAACATGTCCTTCAAAACATGGAACATGACTCCAGTCACTTGCACATATTGTGAAGCTCAGCATCTTCAGTACATTATGGGTTTTCTGCAATAGCTACACATGACAATGTATAATGCATTTTGTGATACAGCATTTTTTTCAGACATATTTCCAAACAGGCTCTGTAACTTTTAGAAGTCAGTTGTCAGACACAGTGAAGGGAATTAGGTATTCTGAGGTATTTGCTACTCAAACACTTCTGTTGCTTTTCCCCAATTGTTTGTTATGAAGACTTTTTCAGAGTCCTCCTGAATTGTTTGACTGAAACAAAACGATTTTCCTCTAGATCATACAAAACAGAGAGAAGATGTGATATACTTCTACACCTTGAAAAATAAATTGAATTTCATTCCTTTTACCCCCTATTTCTCCTTGCAATCTCATCACAGCCAACCATAATAGTAAAATTTTATTTCATGGGAAATTAAACATGATCTGTTTTACACAAAGTACAATTCTAGGCTGAAGAACTTGCAAGCGTTACCTGAATTCTGGAGTTGGACGAGTTTCTTTGATAGTTCAAGTAGTAATATGGAACTATTATTTTAAGTGTTCAATGGATTAAAATGCTCATTTCACTGATATCTAAAGCTGTGATAACTAAACCATATCTTTTAAAGTGATTATAAAATCTCTTGTTCAATTTGAGGGGATAAGCTGGAGCAGTCAAGGAGTGACTTCAATGAACCCTTCACAGAAAAAAATACAAACTTTTTTAAGTTACAGTATTTTTGAAATTGTCTTGTCAATATTTATTGTTTTATTTACTAATATCTGTGTATACCCTGAATGACAGTAGGTAATCATGTAGTTACCGTATAGTACATCTCAACAATTAAATTAATTAATCACTAAGAGCACCAATAGACACAAATGGAACACAAACAAGACATTATTGTAATTCATATGTATGAGAGACTGAAATGTTAGAGGTTAATGACACAAGCAATCAGCCAGCTATTACAAAAGCAACAGAGTGTTTTGCTGTGGCCAGGTTTGCAACCCTCTAAACAAAGGGCAGAGCAGAGTTTTTGGGTATGTGGTAGTGAAACCTCTGATCTGCATCCACCAAAAGATAACCATGACAAATTGACCTTTGTTTAGCAACAAGCTGTTTTCTGAGCTAGATGAAGAGCAGGCCAATAAGTAGCAGATCCTGCAAGATGGGATAATGCTTTTAATCATGCCAATGTCCTCCCCTGCTCAGGAGATATCAGGTAAGCCTGAAGATATTAATTCCATCTGATAATGCACAACTGGCTCAACTAAGCAAGGTCAAAAGTGGTTGTGTCTTAGAAAGTGTCATAAACTATCAAACACCCCTGAAGCACCCCCAGACTCATTTCTGGGGCCTTCCACCAGAGGACTGTGCAAGATCCACAGTGCTATGACAGACGGTGCAAAACCCCCCTGCTCAGGGGAGGTACCTGGGTATTCCCACCTGAACCTGAACATATATTAAACCATTGAAATTTTTATTTAAATATCTCCTCCACACTCCTGGTAGATCAAGACTGTAACCAACACTTTGACCAGTGGATATCCAAATTACTTTCCTTCTTTCCTCTCTCCCTACTTCCTGTCTTTCTTTCTTTCTTTCTTTCTTTCTTTCTTTCTTTCTTTCTTTCTTTCTTTCTTTCTTTCTTTCTTTCTTTCTTTCTTTCTTTCTTTCTTTCTCTCTTTCTTTCTTTTTTTTTTCTCTCTTTCTCTCTTTCTCTCTTTCTCTCTCTCTTTCTCTCTCTCTTTCTCTCTCTCTCTCTCTCTCTCTCTTTCTCTCTTTCTCTCTTTCTCTCTTTCTTTCTCTCTCTCTCTCTTTCTCTCTCTCTCTCTTTCTCTCTCTCTCTCTCTTTCTCTCTCTCTTTCTCTCTCTCTTTCTTATATATTTCTTTTTGCTATATTTTTATAGATATTAATTAAAATGGCTACAAACCTGCTTTTGATTGCAACAAAATTGTTCTAAATTAAAACTACATGTACATTTATATGTGTGTGTATATATATATATAAACACTGGTAATTCAGTGTCATTTCACTCTAATCTGCCCCAAGGGATCTATTAACAAGAACCTCAGTTACTTCATCTCAGAGGCCACTCATAACAATGTGTTTATAGGCTTGTGCTTGAGAAATCAGTTCAAATCTGTTATCATAAAAACAGTCTTCTAATAATGTTGGATAAGACAGGTCACGTATAATTGTGAATCAACATCTCGTCATGAAAACCAGGAACTATCAATTCTCCCTCAGATTCTTGCTTCAGAGCTTATGGGTGTCCCTAAAAGATGTAAAACAAGCTAAAAAAGCTATGGTAAATTTAACAGTACTATTTGCATATTTAAAACTTAGCAATCTCCTGTAAAGCATGAAGGATAAGATGCAACATTCCAACATTTGTTTGATCAACTCATGTTATTTTAACCAAATTTAAAAGGTACTCCCTACAAAAATATCAACCTGTGTCATATGCCAATTTCAGCAACAGCACAGTTCCAACACCTCTTAGTAGAATTTGATGTGACAGATTTCCAAACTTTGGCAGTAATAAAGGCATGACAGAGAGTTAGCAAAATAAGCAGAAGAGTTGAGTAACTTGAGTTGCAGCCACATACTCTACATAGCCATCTTGTAATTCTAGTTCTCTTTTGTTGTCATTAGTGAGTAAGCATTGACCTACATCAGACAACAGAAGTAAAAATAAGAATCTGCTGAGCCTGGCTACTTCCCTGTCTTATTGAGGTGAGCTCCTGCTGCAGTCACTTCTTTAAAAAAAGATGGCAATGATGTCTGTCTTGAGCTCTCTTTCCTATTTAACTACACCCTTATAATATCTATAAAAATGCAGCATCTCTGGAATCTGTACCGCTAGGTCAAATATATGGCAAACTTGCCAGTGGTTGCAAAGTGGGAAAGCAGGGGAAGGAAAGAGGAGAACTGGAGACCAGTAGGGTAAATATTTAATGCTGTTTTCCTTTAGAAGATGGACTAAACATATCAGGAGAGAAGTTAAAAACAGAGGTAGTCAAAGAAAGACTAATTTATGCAATAGTCCTTAATATTAATAAAAAGATTGATTCTATGATTGTCCTGAAAGATCCTCATCTGTACTGTACCCACTTTGGGCAAGGCTGTGCACCAACAGCACAGGGTTTTTTTCATTGTGACATATGTTATTATCTTGGAAGGAAAGAAAAAGAAATAAACAGATAATTTCTATTTCTTTCTGTTCTCCAGAGAGTTCAGTTAACACTTAAAACACCCTTAGGAAAAAAACAAACCAACAAACAAAAAAACAACCAAGAAACAAACAAACAAAAAACACACTCAAAAAAAGCCCATTAAACCCCCTACCCCCCCCCCCCCTCCCTCCAAAACCCCAAAAAACAACCCAAACCCCACATCCCAAAGAGAACACATGACCTAAAACACTGTACAGCAAACATCCATAGTAGGTGAGTTTTCCCATCCTCATAATCCTGACATAATGCAGCATTTCTCCTCTCTGGCTGCATTTTAGCTTTTCTTCTTAAGAGATATCTAGATGAAAAATCCTTCAAAATCTCTCTCATTTGTATGCTTTGGCAACTTGAAGAAGTAGATGAAGTCAAGAACACATGACAGTTTCCAACTCAGCTTTCCAGAGGGTGTTGTTAATAACCTATCAAGTATTTCGCTAAAAATATAATAGATCTATATAATAAATAGGCAGCCTGGGGCTAGCTTTTGTATCTCTTGGTTTAAATGTAGTCTTTGCATACTCTTACTCTGGGTTGCATAAAAAGAAAGACAAAACGTACTTTTATTTACCTACGCTACCAACTCAATAGTCCAAATTAACTTCAGAGTGCTATGCTCATCATCCAAAACTTTCAAGGTGCCTAAAAGTAAATCAATATAACGAAATTTTAACCTGTGGCACCATTGCAATAAAAAGAAGGGCTGCAAGGCCAGCTCTTTAAGTTCTACTGAAAATCACTGAGGTTGACCTTTAAGATCATTGAGTCAAACCACTAACCTAATACTGTCTAGTCTGCCACTAAACCACGTCTCTAAGTGCCAAATGTGCACATTTTTTAAATACAGTCAGGGATGGTGACTTCCACTTCCCAGGGTAGCCTGTTCCAATGCTTGATAACCCTTTCAGTGAAGGAATTTTTCCTAATACCCAATCTAAACCTTCTCTGATGTGGTTTCCTCTTGTTCTATTGTTTTTTACTTGGGAGAAGAGATTGATCCCCACCTCACCACCTCTTTTCAGGTAGTAATAGGGAGCAATTGTGTCTCTCCGTGAGCCTCCTTTTGTCCTGGCTAAATGAGTCCAGGCCCCTCAGCTGTTCCTTTTACTTGTGCTCCAGACCCTTCACCAGCTCCATTGCCCTTCTCTGGACACACTCCAGCCCTGTAATGTCTTTCTTACAGTGAGAAGCCCAAAACTGAAAACAGGGTTTGAGGTGTGGCCTTACCAATGTCAAGTATAGGGAGACAATCACTTCCCTGGTCCTACTGACCACAGTGTTTGCTCTAATTGAATGGTTACACTTCAATCAGTTCCTCAGTAAATATTTGTGATAGGTTGCCATGGCCTACATAATTGGACAATTTAAGTGTTAGTTGCAAGTCAGAATTCCAGGAAAGAGAGAGAAAAAAATAGTTAGCCGATACATATGTGATTTTATAATAATTTTTAGTGTGAAAAATATTGGTATAAATATCACAGGAGGGATATAAGAATTAATGTATTCTGTTCATTCAGAAAAGGAATCAATAATTTTTCCCTATACTTTCTTTCCTACATCAAAAAGAACTTGCTATTTGATACATAGCAGAGGACCATTTCTATGCCTTAGGAAACATGAAAATGGGTTCACAGGTTACCTCTTTGAACTAAGCATTTAACACACAAAATACACACCTAAAAAACTTGAACTTGGACATATATTTAAGAGGAATTCTTTCATGATAGAAGGCTGAGGGCTGAAAGAGTTTTCACTTTTTAAAAGGTTAAAGAGAAAAGATGGAAGAGATTTACTTAGATATTCTAGACCTACACCATATCGTAAAAGCAGAGCCTGAAAAATAGTACATGCCTGAAAAGTCCAGATTATGATTATAGTAGCTGTATTCAGAATGTCTAAATTCCTCCCAAGTCTCTCTGGGAGCCAGTATTTTCATTGTTTATTACTAGCTGTCTGCAGGACTTCACAGATCCTTACCCAACAGCTGGCATTGTGCCAAAAGAATTAGACAATCAGAAGATGGCAAGGTGTCATGCAAGTCATAATTATGTTGTACTCTATATTTTAATTGGGCCATAGTCCTCTGCTCTTCGGGGATATCAAGGAATGCTTGACAGCTCACTATTGTCTTCCAGAGTTTGCAGAAAGCCTGAACCAATAGCTCAGACGAGTCGTGATGCGCCGCAACACATTTTGCTCTAAAATAATCTGCTTCCATGAGAAGAATACTCTTGTCAGGGATTGTAAACAAAACTTATTCAATTTAGTCTCAAGCTTAGGGAAAAAAACTCGATATCTTAGTTGTGCCTGCAGTGATACAAATGAAAGCAGATTCTACCTGAGCCAGGAAAAAACAGAGAGCACACAAAAGCTTGCAGATGGCTCTACTGTTACAAATGACAAGCTGAGTTGGCTGACAAGAAAGGTAAAGTGCTACTCTTTAGCATTTTGAGGCTAAAGGCTTCTGATGGAAGAGGTGGGCGTAAAATGAACTTATCGAGTTGCCTCAGAACAGGCCTTTTGAAGGAGCAGGGAATAGAGTTAATTGCTTACTTTTTTCTTGGTCTCTTCCGCTACACAAACTTCATATGCAAAATGCACCTGTGAAGAAACAAACCTCCTGTGAAGTATAGTTGTAGCATACGTGCTTTCAACCCATCAGTGTGCTTTTATTCTGAAACCTAATTCAAAACAGCTTTAGGCTTAAACAGGCTCCTCTCAACTCTGAAGGAAAAGAGAAATCCCTTCTCAGTCTCATTTTGCAGACTGCTAAATAAGGCGAGGGGAATCAAACTTTCACATCTACCCTCTTTATACTCAAGGGACCAGAGATCAATAGTTCATCTTGATACTGCAATATAAGTCCCACAGTAAGAGTCATAAACAATATAGGAGCAACTAAACACAGCTTTGGAGGGGAGGGAAGGGGAAGCAGACTAAATTGACTACTCAGGTCTGCAGAGATCCCCAGCCACATGGGTGAGCCCCAATGAACCTTTCTTTATATGGTCTTAAAGCACATTTCTGTCTGATGCACAGGGACCTATTTTATTTCAATTTATGTGCTTCTTTTAAGCAGAGACTGCTGCTTTTGCCAAACTGCTGAACTATATAATGATTCTGCAATATCCACAAGCATGGGATGGAATGAGATCCTCCAGCTTATTTACATGTGATGAGCACAATATTTACAAATCAAAGGCTGATAACTAACTCTCTTTACTGCATCTTTCCCTACTATTTGTGGGATTTCTGTACTGACATTGCCTTTTCAGCATGAAATTAGGAATTTAAATTAGAGAGACTTCAAAATAGGTGGAAATTGTCTTTGTAAAAAGACATCAGTAATATAATTGGGTTGTCTGTTGAAATCCAAGTTAATTTTCTTATTGCTCTAGCACTGACAAGAGAAGCAAATTGTGTAAAAATTTATTTTCTTCATCTTACAGAGGGAATATTAACTTGCCATTCAGTAAGCCATGTACATTACTTTCCAACTATATTTAATCTTGTTAAAATACATATATGTTTTATGTGAGACTATGCAAGGCTACTTATCCTTTCAAATAAATTTCTACTTTACAGTTAAAAAAAAAAAAATTGCAAGTTGTTCTTTGTCTATGTTCTTCTTATACATATTTTTTTTCAGTTTTCATGTAATAAAAGATCACTACTTAAAAAACAAGCACCATATCAATCCAGTCCAACAAACACCCAAACCCCTCTGTGGACCAGTTTTATGTGCTATAATTTTTCCATTTAGATGAAAAGATAAAGAATTTTTTCTGTTGAATAAACAAGATGCTACGGGTTTATAAGGTCATAGTTTTACTCTTACGAGTTTGCTAACTTTAACAATTAAACAAAAGCACATGACCCAGAGACCATTAGCTTATGTTGACAAGAGCAGTCATCTAAATATTCTGTCAAGAGTTCCTTACATATTATGTGAGGAAAGAAAAAGAGAGACCTCAGCCATATATTCATGATGTATTTTTGCTTTGTTTTTTGTTGTTTGATGGTTTTTGGTTTTTTGTTTTTTTTTTTTTTATTGTTGTGGTTTCACAGATCACCTTTCACTCCTTTACAAAACCAGTAACACAGCTTTGGTAGTTCGTCCAAACATAAATCTGTTTCTTTGTTTTTCATGAAATTGGAAAGTCAGGTATATTGCATTTAAAGAGTGAATTAATCAAGAATATTGAAGGAGATGGAAAAATAAAAACTTTCTTTAGCTCTAAAGTATACTCTGGAAAGGTCAGAAACATATCAGACTCCTACTTCATTATTCCGTTAGTTGATATTGTTAATGACCTCAGCGAAACAGTCTCTCTTTTAATGTGAAGATGGGACAATTTTGGTAAAGCTGTCTCAAGAAATTTTATTCTATTCAAAGGAAAGTCTGCATTAATGCATTAATCTCTTATTAGAAAAAACAGTCTAATTGCTAAGGTTACTTTTGTGTGTTAAAGAGGAAAACCTGGAAGTGAGATGTGGAAGGTGGGAATCTGCCTTCTGACTTTGTTTAGTGAAGCATGCGGAGATAGCTGCAGACTGTGGTGCCACATCTGTGCAGCTGAATTTGGTATGAAATTTGATTGACATGAATAGCTGAAAAGACTGACAGGTAAGACGTAGGGTTTTAGTCCTGCTAGTTTGATTCTATTAATTGCCAGCCTACTTGAAGAAATTTTTCATTGGGTTCTCTAGAAGAGCAAAGTTATCCTACCTACCTAATACACCAAACAGCACCATACAATATGCAGCACAGACGCAAATATTTTTGGTATATTCAATTCCACTATTTGCATAGCACTCAATTACTCCAATTCCATTTCTTTTGTAACTCTACTACCTGATTAGCTATGGTGAAAGTTGAGTTCAGGATGCAGTACAGCTGGTCCTAGTATGTGTCCCTGAAAGTACATCCAGCAGTGCTTCTTCTGGAGTCTTCCACTGAAGCATGAAGGATACATATTTTAGGACTGTGAAAGCATTTCCACATAAAAGATGTATTTTTTTCTTTTACTTTTGGATAAAGCTTTGCAAAAGCAGAACACCTTTTTATTAGTAACTTGCACTAGTGCATTTTTCATCACTATACACATTAGCAAAACAATCAGCTAGTTATGATATCAATCTTGATAAATCCTGATATTTTTCCTCCTTTTCTCCTGCTCTCATCCTTCTTTCCAGAACACATCACTGTAGGTCATAATAACAGGTGTCTAGCACAGACACATCATAATTTGACTCAAATTATTTGAAATTGCAATGCTTGATTTGAAGATAATTAAAATAGTGTTGTCCTGTGAACATACACACACAAGCAATAATTTTATTTTACATTATATATCTGAAAGTTGGCTTTTAATAAAAATATATTTAATATGGCAAGTACTATGCTTGAGAAGGGATTGCCAGAGAGTGCAACTGCAGAGCAGTTTCAGGCAACTAGAAACTCTTTGGCAGTAGTCCCGTGTGTGTACAATAAGCATATGTTTAAGGGTAAATTTAGTGGACCAGTACAGGTTCAGCAGTATGTAGAGAGTTCCAGTAAAAAGTACAGCTTGAACATCCTTGAAGTTGCTTGGGTAAAATCAAAGAGTTGCAGTGCAGTGTTTTTGTAACCATTCTGTATGAACTCACTCATTTAGAGTGCCATGTCAACAGGATCAGCATCACATGCAACGAGTGGCTCAAAAAAGATGGAGTGCCAGAGTCCTTATGCCTTTGGGTTTCCATCTTGTGCTCCTTTCCTAGTATACATGGAGTCTTTTGCACTTAAGGCAGAACTGAGATATTAAAGCCCCAGGAGTTTTTCAGGAGGCTTTCATTTGTAGGTATTTCACAGTGTAGCAAGAGCTGATCAGGTAATCCAGATAACCCACTAACAAGAACCTTTGGGTGCATTTGTATCTATATATAATACTTTCATCAAGTCACCATCTATTATTGTAACAGAATTATAAACTAGTATAATAAAAAATAACAATAACTTGAATTTTGTGGTGCATATTCAGTTAAGGTGATCCTATGTCTGTTTTATCTGTATTAGTAATGAATCTATTCATAACCTATATGAATATCAAGATGCTATTGTTAAAATGTAGGTTAATTGGATCCTACTTTTTTCCAAATAGCCTTTGCAAAGGATTAAAGTTAACCCCTGAGCTACAAGAAGTGTGACTTGTTAGAATTATTCAGTTAGGTCAGAGAAATGAGTAATCCAGATACTGGATTTCTTCAAAGGATCTAAAATTTTTAATAATTTAAATTAAGACTGACAAATAAATTTGCAAATGTTGAGAAAAATTAATTTCTTCTCAATGAATAAATGCCAGCAAGTCAAAATGATCTGCTCAGTTTCTGCAGACATTTAAACGAAAATATATTTAAATGGAAATTTTAATGAAATTTCTATGAAAAAAGTAGATGAGTTTAAAAATACATGCAATCTGAATACAAACAGATTGAAGAGGGAATTCAGAACAATTTCCTTGTATTAATAGTCTTTCATAACATTATGCACCTTTTTTTTCCACATTTGGCTACCTTCAACTTCCATATCTTTTGCTATGAACTTTTCAGAGTATAGCAGCTGTGTGCTCATAAATAATTACTAGAGAGAAAAGAGCAAAGTAATCTGAGCCTTTATGCAGTTCATTTATTTCTTCTTTAGGAGTTGGTTCACCATGGAGAAGTAGAAAATAAAAACTGTATAAAAATATTATAAACCAATGTTATACACACCAAGTTTTCTCAAGAAAATGCAGCCTGTAGCTGACTTGACTCAAGACAAACTGATGATATTGAGAAAGTTAAGTGGCCATGAGTGGGATGACATGAGACATCATGAAGAGCTGATCAGCCTAGAGAAAGACAAAGAAATAACTAGAAGTAATAAAAAAATAAACCATAAGTTGGTCCCTAAAACTCAAGTATGAACTCTAGATATGGACTTCAAATTCTACTCTCAGTCTGGTGCCTTTGACAAAATATACTATCAGAAGCAACCAAGATTTTATCCACGTACCTACCTGGAGACAAATTCAGTACCAATATGATGGCTCAGCAGTCTTGTGATTTGATGAAACTTTTAGACATTACTTCCTCTTGTAATAAAGGGAAAGTAAAGATCATTTTATTTTTCTCCAATTTATAGATAGATAGATGATAGATAGATAGATAGATAGATAGATAGATAGATAGATAGATAGATAGATAGATAGATAGATGATAGATTAGTGAAAAAGAAGCACAACAGAATAAACTATATTCCCATGATTAGCTGGATAGGATTTTTCATGTGATGAGCACAAATCAATATAAGGGTCAGGAAGCAAATGTTAATTCTGCTTTATATGCTTGTCTGAACCTGTTCCACACTGTTATAGAGTGTTAAAACACTCTAAGAGATAAGGCTATACATTTCCCTTAAGGCAGTTTGAAGCTGACCCACTTCTGGGATGAATAATTTCAGGTCTATTTTATGGCAAGATTTTCTTAATCCATATCTACATCTTGAGACACAATGCCCAGTGCTATATTCCTATGCTTATCTCCCTTCTGTGTTCAGACTAAATTCCATGAAGCAAAGCTTGCATTCTCTTCTGGTTTTCTCTGGAAAAGCCTATCCTGGCTTCACAGAGGCATCCGTTGAATGTTGTGGTTTGGGGGTTTTTGGGGGTTTTTTTATACCTAGTTTAGAGCTATTTATCAAAAAAGCCAGGATCCCACACCATATTTATTCCTCATGGACTATGTTTTCTTTTTCTGCAGTTCTTTTGTTCAGGACAACAACTGTCCAGGCAAAAACTGGTAATGGGCAACTAGTGAAAACAAAAAAGTGTTAAAAATCAAAACAAAAACATCATCATACCCATATGCAAGCATAAGCAGTAACAGGTTCTTTCAAAATGAGCAAAAGCAATTATCGGTCCTGACTAATTAGTAAATTCATTGTGCAGTGCTCAGAAAAAGCGGAATGCGCTTGTTTCCTTGAAGGAGAATCTGTTTAAAGCTCGATTCCTTGACCATTTAAATAGCACGTTGGGGAGAGTATCAGAGTTGTTGTATCTTGCAATTTAATTAAGTGCATGCTAAGAAAAACTAATTAGTTGGTAGACCTTCAATTTGCAGTCCTTTCATATAAGTGCATAAAGGCAAGATGGGTTTCTAATTACATCTTAACTACTGTTCAATCTATTTCATGTCTAAAAGAGTCAGATGTATGTATAGTTCCTTCATAGCTGCTATTCTCCAGTCTTGTTTGTATTTCTTCTATATGCTTGCTAGAGTAGAATTGCTAAATAAAGCAGCTCAGCAGAGCAGACCGGAGTAGAATATTGTGCTTTCCTGCTTTACATGTACACTGTATATCCAGTTTTGACATTGTTTCTTGTTA
Organism: Serilophus lunatus; assembly: GCA_013399895.1. Lineage (NCBI taxonomy): Eukaryota > Metazoa > Chordata > Aves > Passeriformes > Eurylaimidae > Serilophus > Serilophus lunatus. Next base: position 627,339 of record VXBA01005774.1, on the reverse strand, counting down.
TTTTACTTGGCTAGCCAAGGAGGAATACTGCTCCACTGAGAAAAAAGTCTCTTAATAAGTCTACCTCAATAACATTTTTAATGTCGGTCACTGGAAAACTGGCAGAGTAATTGGAGTTGGGAGTGAAATTTTTGCGCTGCAAAATGTTGAATGCTACAAACACTAAGTAGTCTTTATCAGGCTTTAGTTTTACTCTGAAATATGCAAGATAATTTCATCTAACTATAGTGTTTTAAAGTTAGAAATGAATCATAATATGTGTAATGTGCAGACACATGCTGTAATTTAACTGGTCTTTAGTACAATGAATCTCTAGTGTGAAATTTTCCTTGTTAATGATCAGCATAAGCTATGGCCCTTAATGCAATTATGAATCCAAGGCCTACAGTCTATAGGCAACTGAGTAACAAGATGATATAATTAGATTTTTCATTTAATTCACTCATCCTATAGGGAAAAAGCAACCATTACCAACTCACTTTTTCTATCATCAAGAGGGACCCTAGCATACATTGAATTACATAACATAGACTCTTCATTCCCCTTGGTAAATAAATAAACTGTTCCATAATCAGCAGTTTCTCTTTTAAATGGGTTTTTGTTTTGAATAACATTAAAGGAAAAAAAGGCAGTCTAGACAAGGAAGGAACCTTTCTCAATGCCAGAAGTAAGCAAGCCCTTCAGCCTCTCTGAAGAGACTCTTCTTTGAAGGAAGTGCCAACCTACCTTCTTCATCCATTAGCTAAGGGTTTCCTAAACAGGACCCTTTCCCTACCATGGATTGTATTCGCTAAGCCCCATGAGCTGGCTCCATCCCCTAGAGTGTTGCAGGAGAGCTTGGGTAGCTGCTTTCCACAACTTCTAAAGTCCCCAGGCATGCTATCGGATGATTTCTCCCTCTTACGTGAGCCAGTAACCTGATGGGAATTGTACTAAATCTTCCCATCAGTAGGAATGCAGCATTTCCTTGGGGTGGTCCTATGCTGACAAAAGCTTTTGAAGGCCTAGAGCAGGAGCATCATCTATTGATTGTCACATAATATAAATTTCAGCAGCAGATAGTCTGTGTCAAGACTATAGTTAAAAAAATGTATAATACATTTAGACTCCAAATATTTTTCCTACTCCAAGAGACCAAAGAATATTTGTTAGTCCCTCTGCTTAAAAACCCTTGTGTGATATATGTCAGTCCTATGATGATATTTCACCATCCCTATGATGATTTTTCATCACACCAAACAACATGTTTAGGAAAAAAAAAAAAAAAGTTATTTCTTTCAAAGAAGGAGGAAAATCCCTTCTACCTGAATTATCCTCAAGTTCTTGGTGAGATTTTGGCAATCATAATAGCTTGTCTAAGCAACACCATATGCAGTCTTGTGGCACATATATTACATTTCAGATTTTTAAAATTTGCACATAAAATAAAATTATGCTCACCCTTCAGAGAATAAGATAGGATTATTTTCTTCAGTGAAACTTTAGTTCAGGATCTACAAAGAAGATTCTCATTTCACCCCTAAAGTCTATTAGAAAAATTGATGGTTTCCAGAGATTTTAAAGTTACAGTCTGTTCATCACTTGCACTCTAAAATATGTGGCTTTTTTTTCTATAACAAATATTGAATTAGGCTTAGGTAGTAGAATATCCTGAGGGTGAAAAAGTAGCAAATTGACCTTTAGAACACAATAAAACACAATATATATGTCCAGGGTATGTAACAGCTTTTCTTCTATTATTTCTATCTGAATATCTTAATGCAATTCTTAAACATTGTAGAAACAGCTTTGTATTCCCATAATGTCAAAACTCAGGGAGAACAACATATTGTGAGAACTGTGCAGATATTTTTTCTTACTTTTTTTTTTAAACCTTAATAACATTATCTTTGCCTTTCCTAAGAAGACAACTGACATGTTTAACAGCTAATATCTTACACTTAAAGGAGGCCCCCTACAATCCTTTAATAAGATTCAGCCGAAAGTGTGGGTAGGTTGCTCTTAACAAAGATGAAATTTTTAATATCTGCTTGAGAGACTGTGCAGTGGGAGCTTTGGATTAAGGGTTTTTAAACACATAACAGCTAAAAGAAGGTTATTAAAGAGGAGCCAGTAGCTGGGTGGTTACGTTTTCACCTCTCAACACTCTTCTCCCAAAGTAAAATAATCCTGAAAATCTGGGTGTTGGGTTCTGTTGGTTTGTTTGTTTGTCTTTTTCTATCAGAACATTGGGATTCATATTTTGCCTATTCTTTTTCTTAAGACCAGATGAATTGAGGAAGTCAGTCACAGCTGACTCAACAGAGAAGTCCCAATAGCTCCACTGCTCAAAAATGAAAGATCTATGTTGCCCTTATTTTTTTTCACTTATCACATAGGACAAAATTTGGGGTGTGAGAGCACACTGCTCTTTCTGTGGTGTATATTCTTTTGGACTGTCTCTCTAAATCCATTTCCAAACTAGAAACTCTGAGTAGATGCAGAAAGACCTTCAGAAGATTTTAGGCTAATGAAATGTCAGATGATTCTGGTGGATGATTGTTTAATCTTTACTGTGAAATCTCCAGTGACTTAGACTCGGTCTGGCCTTTTTAGGCCATCTATTTTCTCCTTTATAGTCAGCATATTTTTTCATTGTCATCTAATCTATGTCTTCTTTGCTACTTATTAAGTTTGTTGGTTCCTGTCTTATTCTTTGGAAAAGTCTATTGCCTTTGAACATGTACCAACCAGGGCTTCTTATAATTGAAGACTCTTATTACAACTTTTCTTTGTGCATTTTCCTCTAAATTAAAAAACTCCAGGTCTTTCTATCCCTTTTTTTCCTTAGACCTCTGATCCACCCTTGTTGTCTACTCAGAATTCTTTATAAGGTCACAGGTAACCCAAACCTATTACTTCAGCTGCAGCCTTATTGAAGTGGAAATACTCTGAGCTTTACACATTTTATAGACAGTAAGATCTGCAAGCAGCATGACACTGTTGATTACTACTCAGTCTGTGATCCACATTATTCACTCTAACTCTTCTTCTATTTAGACATTTTACACTTTGTATGTGTTCTTAATTAATTTTGTTTTATCATTTACAAACAATTTATTCAGTTAATGACCGGACCTCATGTAAGGAAAAAATTGCCTGTAAAGTGAACATGTAAACTGATCATCACATGGTTGAAAAGAGGAGTGCTTGCAAAGTGACCTGTTCAAAACCTCATGTAGTCAAGCTGCCCCAAATAGAATGTTTAATTCAATAGAATATCTCTTGGTGACTTCTACATCAAGTTTGAAAAACAGAGGGTAACATTGGTGTTGTAAAGTGACCAAATTTGGTACAATACTATGTTCAACCAAGGGAAGAATGCTGTAACCATTAACACCATCAACATAGAATTCTCATATTGAAAATATTCATCTGGCCTCCCTTATACAAATTTACTATGAATAATGGGATTTTACCGCAGTACCATGAGGCTACATTTGTCACGAAAGACTGTTGATTCAGATCCTAATGCAGTGAGGGGATAAGAAGACAGGAAAGCTACCATCCACAAAGAGATGTGTGGATGGATAGCAGTAAATATTTTGGTGCCACAGGCCCCGTAGTTTGGCTCATCGAAGTACTCACAAATGTTTCTATCTTATACTGAAGCTTTTAGATCTCATCTTATCTTAAAAGTATCCCTAATAGAGTCACACAACTGTTTTTGCACAACACCACTCTTTCATTTCTCACCTCTCCTCAGCAGGTGTATTTATCTTTTAAGGGAATGTTTCAGCTGATAAGCTCAGCTTCTAACAATTTGCAGTTGTCTTTTTTTTTTTTTTTTTTTCCCCAGGAAACTATTGTTTCCTGAGGAGAAACTCAGCACCTCTGCCAGCATGGATGGTCACTGGCAAAGTCATGATGTTGCTTCTTATGCCGGGGGGACAACTCCCTCCTGACATACCTCTGACATGTTTGCTTCTTTCTAGTTGAAATGTGCCCTGAGGTTTACTCTCTAGGTTCTGTCCTGCTATATGGAAACTCCTGTGTATGAATGACCTCTGAGAGGATAAACAGAGTGAGTACACCATAATAATTTCTAGATTTACATAATCAAAGAATAAGCCCTTTCATGTTTACAGCACTGAATGATTGATGCTCCCAAAATCTGTTTTAATAGCCTCCTTGAAACATGTCTTCATTATTTAATTCTTTGTTTTATTTCAGCAGCTAGGTGCATATAATCTGATGTCTTTCACCAGTATTTGATAAATGTAGATCTATTAAAACATAGTTCATTTAAAATAAATTCCATGCTTCCATAAAGAATGCTTTGGCACTATGCTTTTACATAAAATGGGATGAGGTGACTAAAAGCCAGTATCACAGTCAGAAGTAAGGAGCATTCAGCTTTTCATATGTGAAATAAAAATATTCTAATGCCTATGTCTACTAACTTGGACATGCTGAGTTCCTGCAGATAAAGTTTCAAGCTATAGTGAAGCACTGAAGATTTGCAAGATGGTGTTGGGATTTAAATGCATTTGAAATCAAAGGATACAGTCAATGTCATAGATACTTATACCTTAATGACAGTGTATATACCCTAGACTTGAGCCTCTGGTGTTTTGACGTGTGAATTGAATAGTTTCAGTAACCGTTTCCATCGGTAGGGACTGAGGATGCAAAATATCCAACAGAATTATAATCATGCCATCACAAGGGTAATTGATCTAGAGCAGAGAAAATATTGTAGGAATATTTCTGTTGAAACTGATATAATTTCTCAAAACAAAAGAAATCACACAATTTTTTTTTTATTTAGAAGTGTTTTCTTTCATTTTCTCAGTGCCTTATTCTTTTTTTGCTACGTTTTAGTCTAGGAAAAAAATGTAAATTCTTGCACTAAAACTATTTTTAATAGTTTAGCAAAAGCTTCTGATATTATTAAAAACTAGATATGAAAGTCTTGTATAAATGCCTTAAGGGCCACAGATAAAAAATCGAATAACATGGAGTGAAGGGGAGAAGCAGCTTTACTGGTCAATGCCCAGTGATACAAAGAGAAAAATCATAACAATCTCCCCATTTTTATAACATTTAGAGTGCCCACCGCCCCTACTATCCAACTAAAGTCCATCTTACTTCCATGTTCCCCAAACATCCAACAGAATTGTCCCTTGTTACTTAACCCCACCTATGTTCAGCCTCCAGTAGGCCTGGAAGCCTAACTCTATGTTTTTAACTTATACCCCACTTATCTATACACAAGAATGCAAACACACTGGCACACAGGCTCTTCTGGCCCTTAATATTCCAAGTTATCCAACTACCTAGCTAAAGTGAATTCTCCAAAATATTAAACATACCGTTTAAGGCATCAGTATAAAGTAACTTATGGTAAGTCAAGTCATACAGCCTTTGTCACTACATATATTATTGTAGAATCGTAGAATGGTTTGCATTGGAAGGGGCCTTAAAGATCTTTTAGTTACATCCCCCCTACCACGGTTTGCTCAAAGCCCCATCCAACCTGGCCTTGAACTCTTCCAGGGATGGGGCATCCACAGCTTCTCTGGGAAAACTGTCCCAGTGCTTCACAATCCTCACGGTGAAGAATCTCTTCCTAATCTTAAATCTAAAACTGTATAATATTAATGATTCTATGCTAGTGACTCGATTTTCGTGTCAAGTTACCATTTAGCAACACTACGGCTGTGTACACTGTAGTAAAACTATTAATAATCATCCTATCTAAAGACTAAACACCACACTACATTGGAATACCTTGAGAGAAAACTCTGCAATTCCTAGTAAATCCATTGGATAGTGAAGTGACCTCCTAAATCCAGAAGTTTTGTAAGACAATCAGGAATAAACAATTACAGATTGACTTTGTCAATTGGAAGGACTGTAATAAACATTTAAAATCAAAATAAATGATTTTGTTTGTTATATTTGAACTGATTTAGAAGGAACCAGGAGAATCCCTGAGACAGAAAATGATTAATGTAAATAATGCATAGGAAGCTTTTACACTGATGTTTTCAATTGAAGAAATGTGATTAGCATTTCACTCCTCAGCTGGCAGTTTTAGGTCACTGGCCTAGTCTAGCATGAATAAAATCAGCGAATGAAAAATGGCAATCATGAAGCAAAAATTAAAGAAAGGCGATTTGGAAAGGGAACTTTTGCTACATCAAGTAAAGAAGATTAAATTTAATACCTCATTTAATGTCACTATTAATCTGTCATTGCACTTGGTCAATATGTGCAGAGGCAAATGGAGACAAAGAGGACACCAAGGGTAATGGGGCTTACGTGCATCTCCTTCACTTCAAAAGTTTGACTTAGTAAAGATTAAACAGACAGAAAATTATTATCTCTGCCCTTTGTGGTGCCCTTGAGCTCTGGGGTCCACCCCTAAATAAATGAGTAATCACAGGTTATGGCAATAGGCTCAGAAACACAACCCTTGTAAAAACAATACCCTAGCACAGGTAAACCCTCTTGACACTGGTTTTCAGGTTCTGGAAGAGCTGAGGATGTGGAGCAGCCTTCCAGGTGATATATTAAGCTCTGCTGAGAAACAGAAATAGTTTTTCAGCATCAGTGACCTGATGTGCTCTTAGTTCATACTCTAATTTACCTCTCTGAAAGTCCATGTTTCATCTATAGATAGATATAACATGCACATATACAAACACGTGTGCATATGTATATACACAAATATCCCCATTTATGAATAAATTTTTAAAAAGCACATCTGCCCACTCATATTCAGGAATATGCTTAGATCACTACATCCTAAGTGTGTGCATTAAATCAATCTAGAACTGGGCCATGTGGGGCCTTCCAAACTAGACCATGCTGTGATTCTATGACTCTGTGCTACTTAAAGTTGTGCATGTGGCTGAGAAGTTTCCATTGTTATTAATGGTATTTGTAGTAATTATTTATACTAAATCTAATCTTTTCCTGCACCTTTAAATTAGTGTACTTTAATACCATTTGCTCCTGCAAGTGCAAGCAAGCGTAGATCTTAATTTTCTTTACTTTTCACAGGGATTGACTATCCTAAGAGTCCTAAGTCAGCCTATATACACATTTAAATGGGATTTTCTTAGCATATGATGATGGTGATAATCAGAATTTTCCTTACACATATAGCTATAAATCCAGAAAGAAAAAGATTTTATGGAAGTCATGGTAATAAATTGGAGGTAATTGTGGGGAAAAAATGGTAGTAAGCTGTTTGAGACAAGGAAACTTTAGTAATTTTTAATGGCTTATCACTTTAACTTTTGAGCTTTTCCAAGTATTAGTAGCATGAATGTGATTGCATTGGGTTTTCAGTACCCCAGGTTTTGGTAGCAGTGAGGGAGCTGTAGGGGGGGCTTCTTCGAGAAGCTGCTGGAAGTTTTCCCCATGTCCAGCAGAGCCAGTGCCAGCCAGTTGCAGGCCAGACCCACCACTGACCAAGGCCAGGCCAATCAGTAGTTAAAAAGTAACGCCTCTGTGATAACACATTTAAGAGGGAAGGAAAAAAAGTTCAGTAACGTGAAGATGGCTGCCAGAGAGGAGCAGGGTGAGAACATGTGAACAACAACGCAGACACCAAGGTCAGTGCAGAAGGAGGGGCAGGAGATGCTTCTGGTGCCAGAGCTGAGATCCAGCTGCAGCCCGTGGTGAAGACCATGTTGAAGCAGCTGTGCCCCTGCAGCCCATGGAGGAGCACAGGAGTGCAGAGATCCACCTGTAGCCCGTGGAGGAGCCACGCCGGAGCAGGTGGATGCTGGAGGGAAGCAGTGACCCCATTGGAGGCCCATGTGGGAGCAGAGTCCTGCCAGGGACCTGTAGCCTGTGAGGAGAGGAGCCCACACTGGAGCAGGATTCTCCTGATAGGACTTGTGGCCAGCAGGGGACCCACGCTAGAGCAGCCTATACCTGAAGGACTGTACCCTGTGGAATGTGACCCATGTGGCAGCAGTCTGTGAAGGACTGTTGCCCATGGGATGGACTCTCACTGGAGAATTTCATGAAGGACTGTCTCCTGTGGGAGAGACTCATGCTGGGGAAGTTCGTGAAGAACTCTCCCATGAGAGGGAGTATGTGGAGAGGAAATTTTTATACATGTTAGAAATGAATGTAGTCTTACCTCAGAGGACAGATTTGAGGCAAGGTCAGATAAACACTGTAAGATACTTTTTATATAGTGTTGTTCATTGTCTTGGTAAATTTTGGAGCTTTACTATATCCCTTTGTTGCTAGGGCCTCAAAAAATTACATTGTACAAAATTTCCATTTTTGAGTATCAACAGTCTCACGTTTGACAAGATGCTCTCCAACTTGTATCTCTTTATATGTGGGGAAAATAATTTTTTGTGCTTTTGTGCTTTGTTCAAAAGGAAAGCAAATATAAGATTTTATAATGGTACTCTATCTCAGTTGTGGCTGTATGGAACAGTACTGAGAAGAGTCTCGAGTGAGAGGATGAAAGGATTAGTTCATGCATATGACCTCCTCCCTCCCACCTATATCTTGTCTGCATGACTGAAAAACTAAAAATGTTTTATCCTTTAATACTGAAGAGAAAGTCTATGATTAAAAACTTTGCTCTAAAGTTTTGTTATTTTTATTTGGTACTTTGCTTTCTCTTGTCCATAGGAGTTTTCACTGCTTTAAATTTGGTCAGAATCATTTGTTTTTTTGTTAATATCTTCATTATTGTTATGTTAATATCTTTTATTATTAACCACCACAGAAACACAGAGTAACTCCTTTGACGAATTCCATAGGGCTACCATGGTGAAAAAATACAGGGAAATCCCAGTTTTTGTATCTTCTGCCTTTTACACAACTCCAGGATTACCCTGTTAATCAAATAAAATAGTATATTCAGCAAAACTAATATCAAAAGAGACAGAAGTAACTTCACTTGTTCTGCTGGCCAAAATAAGCAGACACATTTCAGTGTCAGTTTTAAACTGCCTTGACTCCAACATTCTATGAACAAAACCTCTATTTTTTTTCCAAAATTATTCTCAATAAACTTAAATGTTACTGAGACACACTGCCTAAATTCATAAATATCCCTAGCATCACTCAATGAGCCTCTCTTTCTCCAGCCACATTATTTTCTGGGACCTAAATTGTAATTCAGGCACTACAAGAATTATGGCAGTTGATTTTTCCAGTAGGGGCCAGTATTGCTTATTTATCTATATCTGTAAATATCTTTTTCAGAATAGGAGTTGTCCCCTCTTTTGAAGTCTTAAGGCACTGTCATAAAGCCATCTGGCCTTGGACCAGCTCCTGGGCTCTGAACATCCTTTTCTACTTCAGTGAATGTGAACAATTCATCTTGGAACTTAGCCTCATGACATACATCGGAAATGTTAAGTCTGCCAAACAATTCTTTAGTAATGTTTTTCAGTCACTTTAGTGAGAAAAATACGAGCTACAACAGAAATATTTTTTTATTTTTTTTTTAGTCTTTAGACTCTTAGGTCCATGTCTGGTGCTCCTACTGCTCTTTGTGTTGACAGATGACCTGTTTCTCAGTTAATTTTCAAAGCTGGGGTGTCAATATTATGGTAGTTGTATACCCCTCCTTCTCCCTCCTCCCCAGAATTCATTTTAGGCATTTGATCTATAACCTGTTTTCATTTGTTAAGCCTAAATAATTGTAATTTCTGCATTAGTTAATCTTTATACATATGTAGTATTTCCCGTGTCTTCATGGATACTGTTTGTCCTAATGATTTTTGACTGTAAATATATCTGAACAGATGCATCAGCCTGACCTGCAAATACCATTCCCATTACCTAGCCTGTGGAGTTTGTTTTCATTAAGAAAAGAACATTAAATCCTTTCTTCAGTCTCTCTTCATTCTTGACTGTTTCTGGCATTCTTTCTTTGCTTTTCAGCCCATCCTCCTCGTTTTTCATAATAAGGTTCCAACTTCATTTTGCTTGCAATAATCAGCAAAATCCTATTTTTCTTAACTTTCTGCCTTATCAAGGAAATTAATTTGATCCCATATTTTTCCATTCATGCCACAGGTCCTTTGAACATGATGCTTCGTTCTTTTAGGCAGAGGCAGGACTTTCCACTTCTGCTGGAAACCCTGTTGCATTCAAATTGAAACCATTACAACTTATTTATGCAAAACTTACTGACATAGAAACAGTTTCATTTATTTTATACATTACACTTGCCTTGTGCATTGCATTTGCAATGCACTTGAAAAATACACTTGCATTTTCTATGAAAATGATAATAGATTGCAGTGCAAAAGTCCCTATCTTAAATCCCTTTTTAATGTGATTCCTGGTAATACTTTTATTTCAAGGCACATATTTGAAAGCTTTGAGTCATGGTTCTCTGATCTCTCCCTGTGTCAGCATGAACTAGATAAAATGCAAACAGAATCACCCTGTTACAAAATAAATTTAGGAGAAGTAATAATAAGTCTTTGACTAATGATGAGAGATAAAGAGACAGCATTGAAATGTGTTCGTTCTATATTCATGAAGTAACAAGCAATATTAAGATTATTAGGCACAAAAATGAGCCCTGCATCTTGCAAACACATTTTGCCCTGACCTGTGATACCTTCCATGTCTCTATCCACCCTTGTTGTGCATTGTCTGGTCCAGCAATACCTCTGTACCTAATAACTCTACCTTTACCCACTCCCAGCCTCACTTCCCCAGATACATTAAGGTTTTATATCTATTCTGCACTTTAAATCTCACAAGAGATCAGACTGGCTGAATCATGAAGGAAGAAAGCCACATGCTGGAAAATAACTCGAGAAACGCTTAGGAAAACAAACGTCACATATTATTATAAAACCCAGACATATTTGATAAACTGTGAATGTGGGAAACATTTGTGCTTCATTTCTAGAGCATTGGTTCCATTAACATATATATTGAACTTAAAAAACAGATTCTGAAAACAATCTGCAAGAATACTACCATAAAATCAGGTAGCATGGTTACATGAGTACACAGGAGATAACGGTTAAAAAGGCAAAACATTAATAATTCTTTTCTGAGAAGTAGTCATTATATTTTCTTTCAAAATTGACTCCTATATGGGAGACATGATTTTAAATGATTTCATCATGCCATCTGAATTAATAGAAGCGTGAACTACCTAACATAATCAGTATTTTTTCACTAATCTGCCTTGCTCTTTGTTCTTGATTGTGGTGGCAAACTCAGGATTTACTGGGTGCACTGAGGTTTTAGAGCTTCATTAAATGGTGATATATGTCACATAAGATATTTGCATCACCCAGTATAACACCCCCCTTCCCCTCTTTTAAAAAAAAACCAACAAAAAAACAAACACAACAAAAGACCCCCCCCCCCAAAAAAAAAAAACCAAACAAACACAAAACCCCAATCCAGAAAGTTTTCTGAATCTTGCAAAATACGGCATGTAAATTAGAGTTTTGCTGCTTTTGAAGGAGTATGGTAAATATTCCTGCAAGCATAATATTAAAATCCTAGAACTAAGTGGTGGCATGTGTTAAAGAGCTGTACCCTACACACTTTTCACTTTTCCTTCTCATTCTGCCCAACTGCTTCTTTTCCTCCCTATACATTTCTTTAACATTTCAACTCTAGGATGCATTTCCACTTAGGA
>VXBA01005774.1:599318-612674 GCA_013399895.1 Serilophus lunatus | reverse complement strand
AAAAAAAAAAAAAAGACAGGAGACACTGCATTAGCTTACTGTCTTTTCACAGGACTCACTGCCTTTTCAGCTTGTTCTCCCTCCCACTACAAGAAACTTCCAACCAACTATATCAACTTCTATAAAAGCACACTTATAATAATACATCAGACTGGAATTGCTTGTATGGGTCCACACTGCAAATACTTAATTCTCCTTGAAAATACCTTAATTTGATGCATGGGGCTTACTGAGCCTTGGCATGCACCTCATTAGTGGCATTTGCCTGGAAAGGCTTCACCACTCACTCAGAGGTACCCACCTCATAGTACATACATACACCCATTCTCCAACAGCTCATAGAAAAAGTATGCTTCTTTTCCATAATTAGCAGTATTTTTGAGGATGATGAATGGAAAGAAGGTCAGAACAAAGGAACAATTCTCATCAGATTGCGGTACTGAGCTGCATTGCAATAAGTAAGAGCCTGCCCCGAAGGCAGATAAACTACATGTCTGTGCTGAAGAGGACATGTCCCTGGTCTTCCTAGGACCTTGGTGTAGGGACACCATCATCTCCCTGGGTTATCCCCTAGACCTCAGATCTGATCAGCTCTCAAGGATATAAGCAGAAGTAGAGCTTTCAGATCAGTGTGGTCATGTGAAAAGGGGACTGAATTGAGAGAAAAGCCATTCCCCAGGTGCCAAGTTAGGGAACAGGAAACATATCAAAACTTCCATGAATTTCAGGCCCATCAGATGTCAGCAACCTTTATTTTGGTCCAGTACTAAACATCTTCAGACTGCAGAAGAGAAGGTTCTATTCAGGGACACCTTATAGCTGCCTTTCAGTACTAAGAGGGGGCCTATAAAGGCCTGTTGCCTGAACCTAAGAAAGAAGGGACAATTTAGCAGAGCCTGTTGCAACAGAACAAGGGATAATGGTTCTAAATTAAAGGTGGGTAAGTTTATACTAGACATAATTCAGAATATTTTTCCAGTAAGATTGGTGACACGCTGGAACAGGTTGTCCAGAGAGGTGGCAGATGCCTCATCCTTTGAAACATTCGAGGTGAGATTGGATGGGACTCTGAGCAGCCTGGTCTTGTTTATGCCCCTGCTCATTGCAGTGGTGTTGGACTAGATGACCTTTAAAAGTCCCTTCCAACCCAAGCTATTCTACGATTTTATGATCTTCGTTTTTCTTTCTTAAAGCAAATCCCTTCCTTCCCCAGGACCTTCTGGGTTTGCACTGACGCTTCAGTCACCCAAGCCACACAAATGAGGCTCTGCCTCATTCTTAAAGTCTTCTGGAACAAGTTCAGAAAGATCCAGGCCTTGGCTGACCACACCCTGATACACTCCCTGCGAGGCAGACAACATCCAAGCTGTTTTGCAGCTGGACACTTGTAGAGAAGCCCTCCAAAATAACAGCATCTTCAGAGAAATAAACTTGACTCTAAATAAATCAAAGTCTCACAAAATAATTGTTTACATGTTGGATTTGGCACTCAAAAAAAAGAAGGTACTTAAAACAACCTTAGTGAAAATATCCAGGAAGAGAATGTTTCTGTATCAATTATGACCCCATGGCTGAACAGAAGCCCTTAGTGCTAGCTGCTAGTTCTCTCTGCCAGATTCTCTTTGCCACTGGCTGCATCTCTCAGGCCAGCTCCTCTTCTAAGGACTGGACTGGAGATGCAGTAAAGCTTACTTCTCACAGAAGTCTCTGCATATACAGGGACACATTTCCTCATATCCTTCTATGGCCAAGCTTGTAACTTATATATTTTTCTAGCTTTCGTTCTCTAGAAGCATATATTTCTGAACGTGAATAGAGAAGAACTAAAGGAAACATGGAAGTTAATGGCAGAGGGGATAACATCAGAATAAATGATTTTGCATCTACATGAGAGGTTTAATACTCCTTTTAAATGATAGAAAGGGAGAACAGACTAAGAGAGGGCAAAGGGTCCCTGTAGTGATGAGGGCTGGCTAGCCTGGTCTGCTGCATAAATGCTTCTCTGACAGCTCAGCCTAGGAAAGACAGCAGAGTGGATGTGAATGCCCTTTTTTAACAGCACGTTTTGTCAGGACTGTTTCCTGAAGGCAATTATGGGCCAATATATCTGGAGGCTGAAAAGAAAACTATTTTCAGCTGAGAGCAGAGCCAAATCTATCCTCTTCTGCCACTGCTTTGAGAGACAGGTGCCAGGCTGAGTACCAACTCGGCACAAGTGAAATATACACCAAAAGCCAGGACAGCCCTGTGCTGGAGGTCAAAGCAGCTGCATAATCAGGAATTGGTGGGGTGATGGATGGTTTTGCAGAACATTCACATATTGAAAATAAATCTGATTTACTAAATATATTGAAGTTCCAAAATATTTTCTTAGTCCTAAAATGTCTGAAACAGTGCCTACAGACAACCAATTCATTCAAGTAGCACTAATGTGTTGGACACACCATGGGGTTGTGGAATATTTCTGTGTTCATTTTGGCTCAATACAAAAGTGCACAGCCTTAGAAATAATTGATTGAAATGCATTGTCACCGAACTTTTTAGAGACCCTCTTTTCCATTTTATTGTAATTCTGTGCTTATTGGTAGTCCCTGTGAGCATAATTATAACACAGTTCCATTTAGCACAATGTTAAGAAGTATTTCACTGAGATTGTTAAATGGTGTTTTCAACCTCTAGCTTGCTCCGCTCACTCCTTACATCAGGAGAAATTGATACCAATATGCTATGTGCTGGTTTAACATGTTTTCTTCCTAAAGAGCATTATTTGAGCAGTTGTGTTTACATTAATTAGGTTTATGCATTCTTTTAACTTTTCAGATCATGAAGAATAGGCCAAATTGGAAGTTTTTCTCCCCTGTTTTCTGTTTTAATGTTTAGTACTTTGTTGCTAAAATTATAGTCTGCACAGAATAAAATATATTCTTTAATACTGTTCTTTTTTGCTGGATTCAAATACATTGCAGCTTCAACATCTTCCATATATATCCACAAACTGCTAACAGACAAATTCTTTTTAAAGGGGTCCAACCCATTTCTGTTGGGACAATGAAAACATCTAATTGAATAATTAGAAATCATACTGGAATAAATGGTGTAGCTCACCAAACCAAACCATTTAGCAAAATTCCCCTCTGTCTGCTATTTATCAATTTCACTAAACAAAGTCTCCATTTGTTTGTCTTGAATTATATCTTTTAATATCTAAAACAGAAACAGTGAAATTTTTCCAATTTTCCCTTCCTAGTTTTCATGAAACACTACTTACAGGGATGGGATTGATCAATACTCTGAGAGCAGCTTTCTTTAGAGTAATTTCAATCCAACTGAAAGGATAGCTTCCTTTCCCTTGTTTGATGACACTAAATAACACTGCATGTTATTTCCACTAAGCCTTCAGAACCTATTGTTTACAACCACGCCTCCTTCTGCCATCTGGTTTTGAAAGCAAAAGTCCCTGTTGTAAGTAAATTTTTAATGTTTTCCTTTTCATTTTTTTTTTTTCTGGTACTTGTTCTTTAGAAGGAACTGTAAGAAGAGAAAAATTGGATCTGAGATTTCCACAGACCTTCTAAGATTATGTTGATAATAGTTCTTCCATCACCATCATTGTCAGTAATTTGAGAAAAAAGGTTATGGTAGGTGAGAAAGAAAACAATTAGTCTCTCTCTTACAGGATGATTAAAACCCCCCTGAAATAGATGAGATTACAGAGGTAGAATGAAAGTGAATGAATAAACCTGTATATCAACACACATGTTATTTAAAAGAGCATTTATGGAAGACTGACATCATCACTAGTTTTCTAAAACTGTCCATAGCATCTAGGTTTACTAATATATAGAAATAGACAATGCTTTATTCTGCGTTTTTACATTTCAACTCTCCAAGGCTTTGTGCTGTTTTCAAATATGCCATAATGCATCTGCTCCATGTCTCTTGCAAAGAAGCAGTGCTCCACGACATGCAGTTTGAACAATGATTTTTGTTTATCTGATATTTCATAGTCAACTCTATGGCCAAAGGGCAGTTCTGATATTGTCTGACCTCTCAAACAGATAAAAAACTGCCATTTTTTTTCTTGTCACCAGTACTGTGTGACATTTTCCCTCTCATCCTGCTTAAAAGAATCACAAAATACTCAGGTCCACAGCTGCTTTCCAGTTTTGGGGATGCATGCTGTAGTTTACCCTGCCTCTTCATGTGAAAGGTCTATCCTTACCATGAATCACTCATGACAAGAAGGAAGGCAGTGAACAAAACCTTGAAGTTAGATATGCAGAGCTGAGAAAATAGAAACAAAACCTGTGCTAAATCTGAAAATTGAAATTAGTTCAGTAGGTGAAATTTGAGGTTGAACTGCATAGCATCTCATGAATATTTATGGCCCTGGAAAGAATGAAAAGGAAAGTAAAAGGTTAACATGAAGAGATTACCTCTAAGAAAAGCAGCATGCTTTTCATGGTGGCCTGTTTTCTCACTAGGTCATCATTAACTTGTTCTAGTTAAATACATAATGACAGAAAAATGTTGACATCCAATTAACAGTGCATAGTGGCCTATATATAATGAGGATCTGGTTTCAGCCCAGCTCTTGTTCACAAGACAAGAAACAATCAATTTAATTGGACACCTGGCTTGCCAACCTTGATAATCTTTAGGACACAGTCTTTTGTTTCAATTGTAAATGCTGCAAGGGAGGTACTGTTTATTACTGTGTTTGAAAAGTTCTGCATGATTATCCTGGTGAGTAGTCTGTCACAGACTCGAAACGACTCACTGTGCTATAGTTATAACTGGAGACAAACAAAAGAGCTGGTTTTAACAACTATCAAACTACTGCCTTTGAAGAAGCACATGATATGTAACTGTTATACGTAAATTATTAAAAACTCACACTAAGTGCCAAGGTTTTTCTTTTGGTTCATACAGGTTCTGAATTTGTCCAAAATAGTTTGCCTATTTCCTGTTATCATGTAGAAAACTCTTTTAGAAGCAAACAAGTCTGTCTCTAACAGATTAAGAAGAAGGAAGTAAAATACAGATCTCTAAAGCCTTAGAGATCTATCAGCCTTTTTGTGCTCATAGGAGACAATACAAAACTTTGAGCAGGCTCTTATAGCATTCTAGGGAATCGTGTAAATACATCTGTGGGGCAAAAGATTGGTGGTTCTGAGTGACTAATGCCCATAAGCACTAATCAAACTAGATACACAACCAAATGTTTAAATCAACATGACTAAATAAAGAGGTACCAGAAATTAGAGATACTGAAAGAAGTTACCTACTGCATGCATGGGAATTTTCTGAGATATTTGTTCCTCTCTCCACGACAATATAACTCATTAACAAATCACCCGAGATACACTTAATTTTACTGGGCACAAGGGCTAATACAGCTAAATATGTTAAGCTTTGCTCAATCTATGCAAAGAAATTTTTCTCCAACAGATCTGATGAAATAAAACCACATCTAATAAACATCAGCACATAGTTTTTATGGCTGTTTCCCTGAGCTGGAGAATGAGGTGACTACTCAGATCTTGTGGTCTATATGAATTTGATGGAAGTGGCAGAGAGAAGTAGAGGGGAAAAAAGGATGGAATTAAAAAGGTATTGTCTGAATGAGAATGAGTCAGGGGAAAGGAGTAACTGTTTCAACATCAATTTATGACTGCAGTTGTCTATAATTTGCAAAGTGAGTAATAATCAGCTGAAGGAGGGAAGTCAAGGTAGTGGTGAGAGTAGGGCTACCTGCTGCAAACACAGAGTGAACAGGGTTCAAGGGAAGAGTGATTAGCTTTGCCGGCAGGCACAGTGGCCTGGACTGCAGGACTCATAAAACTCCTTTTCTTCTTGAAATTCATCTTCTGATGATACTTCTAATTATTTAGGTCACCACACTAGGGCATTTGCTATTTGCCATTATGAAAATCATTCTGAATTTGACAAATAGCATTTTTGTTTGTCTTAATCCCTTATCAAACAAGACCTGGAATTTTTACTCAGCTGCAGGAGCACTTTTCCTTGCCTTTCTGAAAACTCCGAAGAGCAGATATTCTCATAAGACTTCCAAAATATATGTGGCTTCAGAAATATCAGCAGAGACTTTTTCCAAAGACTTCATTTCAGTACCATAGATTTAACTTCAGAAACAAACATTTATATATGAGATGGAGGATATAATTACAAAAAAGCATGCTTTTTATAGGCATAGTGCCACAATACACGGCTTGGAATTGGCTTTTTCCAATTCTGGGATTCTTTGAATACCAAGAAAAGCCTGGGATACGAGAAAATACTGGATGTACTCACAGCAGCCAGAAGGTTGGAGAGTCAATATAACAAAGTTTTGGTCAGCAACATTCATTACTGCAATTTTGAACTACCTGCACAGACATTAATGCTCTATTTAGAGTCTGTGGGAGGTATTTGACAAGCAAGGGTGCTCAGAGAGATATTCCCTCCTCTCTTTTCCATTCCTTTGAAAGTGGCTTAAATAGATTTCTCAACACAACACTGGTCTCAGGCACCCACTCACCATTTATCTTCCCAAGCCTTTAATCACAATCATGTGCAATTTAGAGCAGTTCCTGGTCTTTTTTCCTGAAATGAAAGAGTCACTCTTGTCATGAATATTATTTCTCATGAATCACAGTGATTTCCAGTCATCAATTATAAACATGGTTAATTGGAGTGCCAATAGGCTGCCTCTCTTCACAGAGAGGCTTCTGCCATGAATTTTACTGGCCATGAATCACTGTATCATCAGAGACTCCTCTTCGCTTCCCTCCACTGACCTGAAGCCAAGGCACCAGTATTGGCTTCCTGAAATTATCAGGCTATGTAATGTCATAAATACACATGTAATCAGATAACCAAGGAAGATGCTGTCTCCCTCTGTGTCTGTATTGCTTTCAAGTCGCTCTCATGGCTATCAGATCTTTGCATTACACTGGCATCATCAGGGAAATTGGCAGAGACCTTCCTCTCTGGCCTCAAGGTCTCGTGCCAACTCAATACTCACTACGCTTTTTCCAGGAGAGAGATGGAGATGAGGCTATCTAAACTGTGACTCTGTTTTCTCTCCTTGGACACTCAAAAAGTGCTGCCTCCAAGCTCTCTGAATGCTTCTGAGATGTATGCTGCTGCACAAATGATAAGTAGTAGCCAAAATCTATCACTTTTGTTTCTCAGTGATAGCATTCATGGGAAATGGATCTTGTGGTGCTAGACTGTGAGCAAGGAAAAGACTGGGATTTTGAATTGTGCCTAGCAAAAAAACCAAGAAAACTGATTGCCTGTGCTGCCTGTAACTTTAAACACTACGCAGTGTGAGAGCAACAGAATTCAGTAACTCTTCTGGATGTTGTGCAAGAGAAAAAAGATTGAATTTATTTCCTCTTTAGATGGTGAAGTATCAATCTATAAGTGACAGAGGAAATGTACATTAATGTGAATGAATTCATCAACTCTTCCAACACTCACTTATCACCTACACAAACACAATACTTGCAAAACAACCAATTCTACTTCCACAAGTTGCATTGACACACAATCAGCCTGTCACTTTCAGAACCCAAACTTCCAGATAGGGACACTTCTTACCCCATTCCATGCTTCTGGGAGCTACAGTCACTTCCATCACTTTCAGCTGTGACTTTCAGCCAAATTTGAACTATCCCTCCACCTATTTCAGATGCACCGATTACTCCAAACAGAAGAACCAGCTATCACCACCTCTGTTAACCATGATCTTCACCAAACCATGA
The DNA here is from genome assembly GCA_013399895.1 of Serilophus lunatus. Taxonomy (NCBI): domain Eukaryota; kingdom Metazoa; phylum Chordata; class Aves; order Passeriformes; family Eurylaimidae; genus Serilophus; species Serilophus lunatus. The sequence continues at coordinate 604,902 of VXBA01005774.1, read as the reverse complement.
CCTTCACCATGGTGTCTGAAAAATGCTTTGAGCTGCACCTGCTTAAGAGCCATCCCACTAGGGACTCCCACTGAGGTAGACAACAGTAATTACAGACCAATGAAGTTGGAGTAGCTGGCTCATACAGGCAGCTGCAGGGCCATCTCCATCCTGCTGAGTTTGTCCTGTCTTTAGAAGCCTCTCTATGACTGCCTCCTTCCCCTTTAAAACTCATCTGAACATGGTTTACTTCTGGTCTTTAGTGTTCTATTGACTAAACTTGGACTTTTCTTGTCCCAAGTCTCCAATTATTAGCCCAATTTATTAGCTCAATCACTAATAAACTATATTCTAACTGCTAATCCTAACAACTAACTGAGAAAGTGGTCAAAACCGGGTTAACCACAAGTTAGCAAATTACACAATTCTGTATATCGCAGTAGACCCTTCAGGCCACCATGAGAGAGCACTGTACTCTTTACTATCAGTATCTAATCTTTTTAATTAGCATTAGTACAGGAAAAGAATTGTGAATAGATCTGACAGAAATATTTTTTTAGTCATTTTCTTCGGCAAATGGAAATAATTATCTTATGTGAACTCAAAACATGATCAAGTAAGAACTGCAAGTCAACTGCACGTGCATGTGAGAAGCACTCTGTACTAATAGGAGCAAACATGCCAATATTTCCAGTAAGTCAAACATTAGTAAGCTGAGCAGAGTGAGTAAAGACTGTCCATTATGAACAAAAGAACTCTCTGGTCAGCTAAAACCTTTTCCAGTACCTAATTTAACCACACTCTATGCCTTCCAAAGTGAATGAGACAGTAAATTGTTCACTTTCCCCAAAGACGTTCATGGAGGTACTGTAACTAAAACAGAATATGCAGAATATATGCAGAAATGAAAATTCATATGACCTTTTCCTCCATTTGCCTTGTGAATAAATAACCATTAGTTTAACAATATTGCAGATGATCACAGGCTGTTGCCTGTTTTCAATTCCACTGAAGCAATAAGCTTACTGGAAAAAAAATATTCTGAATTTTTTAATATAAGACATATGAAAACAAAATCATTATTAGTCTAGGGATAACATAAGTCCCATGCCAGAAATATTTTGCATTTTGCAAAAGAAAGGACTCTTGACTCAGTCTCAACAAAGGGTGAATGACCTTATACTTTATTTCAGATAAAGTCTGTCAAGATTAGAATAAGATTACTGAACATCTCCTTTCTCTTTCCTTGAACTGATATAGTGCATCCTGTGACACAAAATCAATAGTGTCTGAAAAATATAGAACGAAGAGTCTCCAAAAAATAAGAGCAGGAGGAATTATGAATGTATCACACAAAACTCCCAGTACGTGCAATTTAGTAGTAAAGGAGAATGTGCTTTGGTGCAGGGGTCATCACCAGGTGGAACTCGGTGGATTACACTCCTCTGGCAGGGAAAGCTGCAAAATATTGGACTGTGACAACTTCATTGGGAGCCTGGGAAGGAGAAGCACTATGACCTCTCCTCTCACTGATATTGTTGTTACTATCGCATACAGTGCCTGTCCTCTTAAATCTGAGATGCAGGAATCTCCAAAACTAACACTATCACTTCAGTATCCGCCTGCTGGAAGGTTTTAACAAAGAGAGAGACAATGGCCAATCTTAGCATTTAAAGATAAAGAATGCCTTATCCAATCTGCTTGAGTCTACACAGAAAATTGTTAATGATTATTTATAATATATACAGAATTATATAAATTATAACCATACTCAGATAATCTCCTGTGTAGAAGTGTAAGGAATATGCATCTCTGAACATGACTTGCTAAAATCTTATGTCCAGCATCTCTTTTTGTTGCTACCAAGTTAAATGTCTCCCCACTCCTTTGTTCAGCAGATATGCCTGGATCTTTCTAATGGATGCAGATAACTGTCATTTCTATGTTTGAGAACTACAAGCTGAAATTACTCTTTTGTTACTTTCTGTTTCTTTTCTTCCTTGCACATGTGTTTTTTTTATTTACTTTGTTCATCAAATGATTTTAGAAAAAAAAGGTTATGCAGTCAGAGCTGGTTTAAGGTGGAGAAGTGAGTTCAAAACTTTTTTAAAAAGTTGTCTGGGTAAAATTCAGTCTGATCACTCCTCAGTAGGTGTGCCATAACAAAATTTCTATCATCATAAAGAAATCCTGTATCTCCAGGTGGGCCCTGGGCCTTCTGGGTTTCTGATGGTGCCAAAGTGTGATTAAGTCTTGGTTTAGTATTTATTTTTCACTTATTATTACTTTCTTCTATTCCCTTTGGCTTAGTTCACCTGAACCATCAAAGACATTTACTTTCCTCACATTGACCACGCTGGTCTTATTACACAGCTTTAAAATTTTCCAAGATCAGACTTTTTGGTTATACATTTGAATCAGGACAGGTCCTTTTGTAGGTAAAGTAGCCAGACCAGTGGGGCTAGGATGCTAGCCTACATCTCCTCCTGATACTACAAGTTAAATAAATAACAGTAGTGTGAGTCATAGCAGAAAAGACAGCTTCTAATTGAAAAAAAGAAACCAGAGCAAGCAAAAAATGCACAGAACACTGCATTTGTTGATGGTGATTTGAATGAAGAAATGGCATAGAGTAAGTAGCTGTACCAAAAAAACCCCAAACTTCACTTACTATATGCACCATTGGAGATTTTGCAGATGTGCATTTTTAGAAAATTATGTCCTTAGCACTCCTATTTTTACTGGTGTTTGTATAATGAGTATTGTGTTCTAATTTATTTTTAATGCGCGACTTACCCCTTACTGCTAAGCCTTTCTCTGAATGAAATGTTGCTTCTCCATGAGTATTTCTGCATAAATATTTTATAACTGAACTAAATAAAAAATCACCTTATAACTACTTGAGGTTAAACTGCTGAAAAAGCTCAAGCAATTCCATTCTGCTTTCACATTTATTCCTGTTATTTTGTAAGGAAATCTCATTGAGGCAAACTCCCGATTTTACTCCAGTTTGCACTAAATGACAAGACAGTAAGTTCATTTTCAACATGGATAAGCATGAAACACAAATCTGTTACTAATACAGGAAACTTTTGCTATTATTTAAATTATGAAGTAATGGCTGCAGACCTATTTAAATCTAATATAAAGAAAACCACAGCTTTTAGCATCATAGAGGCTCTGTAATTCCTGAGTCCTTTGAAATCAGGATGTGCTAAAAGAACAAATAAATATAGAATGTTTTTATTTACAATGTGAGAGAAATTACCAGCATAGAAAACTAAAAAGAATCCATTTTGTGATCAAACTGAATACTGTTTCAACACACTATGAAAGAGTCAACTCTGTGTCTAAAGTGTGCATCTGTAATTGGTTTAAAACAGGTATTTGAAATGTGGGTCACTTACCATCTGAAATCTTGTTATACCAACATGAAGGGCACAAAAGAAAATTATGAAGATACACAGGTGTTTATTTGATACACCTATGGGGACTGAATTCCTCATTTACTTATGATTGAGAAAGTCCAAATAAAATGATTTCCAGAAAATGAATAAGAGAATAGGGACTGGTATAAAAGTTTCATTATGTAAACAAACCCTAGGAACACAAGCATACAAACTGTAATCAATATAAAAGCATAAAAAAAAAGCAATGGCTTCTAACCACAATTAACTCCAGTCAAGGAAGACTGTTGCCCACTGCTGGATGTGATCTTTTTTCATCATTTATCATCAGAATCAAAATCCCAAGGCTAATGTATTTAATCAGTTTTGCCACAATGAGTAAATGGCTTAAGGGTCTACGTAGCAACTCCTTTTCATGGGAAAGATTTACTAGAAGTTTGATTAAATGAGACTGAAATATATTTAGTTTTCTATAAACTATGTAGAATGAGAGCACCATTCTCCTCAGAAGCCAGCAGAAGCAAGGCCAGATGCTAGGTCTCAGGCCCTGTAGGCAAAGTCAACTGCCTTTTATCATGAAGAACCATAACAAACAGGATACTTTGGCAAATTTGCAAAAGTAAGGATCTGTTTAATGTAAGAAATCCACTTATAAAGAGAAGTCAGTTAAGCTCATCATGAATTCACTGTCTTGAAGAATACAAATCTCTTTAATCAGAGGAGAAAGCCTAACTGGCATGACAAAGGCTTACAACACAGCTCAGAGTGCTACTTAATATTATGCAGACAAGCAAACACTGAAATAAAACAGCTTTGTTTCACTGCCTGACTTGCTAATGAGCATGTTCCTCCATCTTTAATGATAACTGCAGCCTATGCCAGGACTTGGCTGACCTAGGTCTAACTTTGGTGTGTCTTCCCTGAAATGCCAAAGCATCTGTCAAGAGAAATGGAGAAAAATGTCCTGTCTTGAGAAAGTATCTGACTGAGTATGTGGCCAATCAGTTACACCCCATCCTTCCAACTAATGAGTAACATAAGCTTAAGCAGGCAGAAGAGAAGGTTTGTCCCTTAAAGAGAGAAAAATCCCCAACAGGAAAACCAGTATCCTCCCCCAAACTAAACGGATAAAAATTAATCTTCTTTCCTTGTTACAGCAAAGTACATTTGCTGTGCATCAGCCCAAACACATTTCACTCTGAAGCTGTATTGCCTATCTGCTAATACCAGCTTGGGCTTCTGGGCAAGGAATTAAACTGGACTTACTAAAACTGGACCATACTCAAACTGAAAGTATCTTCTTCACTTACCCTTTCTGATAACTTCATTCATTGCTGCCAACTGCTGCCACTAGTTCCTCTTGTTAGGCCCTTTTGACTGGTTATTTCTTCTTTATCTATCCCTGTTACCCACTTGCTGCTTATGTTGCTGTGTGATGATGCTGACTCTTCAAGGCAATTTCAGCAATCCACAGATGCTTTGGCCATGTAAACTCTCCTTCTTTATCATCTTCATGAGAAGTTAGCAAGCATTAGAATAAGTAACTGCTCAGTCCAGGCTCTCCAAATACAGTTGAGTTTACCCAGTGTTTTGACACAGCAAGAATAGTTTTTCTAAATTTATAAATTCTTTTTGAAGTGCAATAGTCCCATGTGAAGTGCAAATAAAACCTCCTTAGTTTAGCCCTTATGTTAATTTTCTTCAGACTCCTTTACCCCCAGCCACATATCCCTAGCATCTGCAGTGCCTCTCTGTGTGGGACTTTCTTTGGACTCTTTTTAATCATGACTTAAAATCACAGAATCACAGAATTAACAAGGTGTATTGGTTTTTCTGTGGCCAGGTTTTGGTGGCAGTGGGGGGGGCTGAGGGAGAGGCTTCTTCGAGAAGCTACTGGAAGTTTCCCCCATGCCCAGGCTGGGCCCGCTGCTGGCCAAGGCCGGGCCAATCAGTGGTTGACAGAACGCCTCTGTAATAACATATTTAAAAGGAAGGAAAAAAAAAAGTTGAGGGTTAGATGAAGATGGGAGCCAGAGAAGAGCAGAGTGATAACATGTGAACAACAATGCAGGCACCAAGGTCAGTGCAGAAGGAGGGTCAGGAGGTGCTCCAGGCACCGGAGCTGAGGTTCCTTTGCTGCCTGTGGTGAAGACCATGGTGGAGCAGCTGTGCCCCTGCAGCCCATGGAGGACCACAGG
>VXBA01005774.1:530742-599219 GCA_013399895.1 Serilophus lunatus | reverse complement strand
GGCTGCTGCCCATGGGATGGACTCTCACCGGAGCAGTTTGTGAGAGGAACTGTATCCTGTGAGGGATAGACCCCATGGAATGTGGCTGGAAGGACTCCTCTCCCCAAGCAGTGGCTGAGAACAGCGGCTGACCACAGCAACACCTCCCCCCCACCTCGCCTTTTCCCTTGACCGCTGCGGGAGAATAGGTTGGATGTAAGAAGGAAGGGGACTGGGAGGTAAAAGGTGTCTTTTAGTGTCTCACTCTTAGCTCTGATCTTGTTAGTAATAAATTTGATTATTATTCCCACATAGAGTCTTGTTTTGCCTGTGACGGTGATTAAGAAAGAATCTGTTATAGTCCTTATCATGAATAACGAAACCTCTCGTTATATTCTCTCTCTCCTCTATAGCTGGGCAAGGGGGAGTGAGAAGGTGGCTGTAGTGGGCCCCTGGCACCCAGCCTGGGTTAAACCACTACACAAGGTTGGAAATAAACAGAGATCATTGAGTCAAACCTACAGACAGGTAGAATTTCAGCTATTAATTTTAAAATGCGGCCTTATATATAGCAGTGTTGCCACAGCAAAACAGAGGGTGCAGGTCTTGCAATGTGTGGCCAGCTGTCCCAAAAAACTTGCTTGAAGCTACACTCTCACGTCACATTCGTACCTGTGTGTTTCAGAAATAGCCTTGGACTGATGGCTGTTTTGTCACCACTACACTACCATTACCATCATAAAAGTAGTTTCCAAACAACTTTCTGGGTGCATGTAAGACCTGAATATGCTTTGAGTCTATCTCCAGACCTTCACACATACTTTGGAAACATTTTGGAGAAGAGGTATGCAGCGGTGGTTTATTTTCCATGGATAATCTCCTCAACTTTGTAGGCATACAGGATTCTAGCACTCCCTAGATTACTTGCATGTATAGCTACCAAGATTTAGGGGCAGACACTAACAGAAGTACCACTGCTGCAGGTGAGGCTGTCTAGGCTGTAGAGTAGCTGGAAACCCCAGAGCTCACTGAGCAGGCTTAGCACAAATCTAGATGTTAACAGACTTGAAAGATAAGGCTCATTTGCTGCACCTTCAGGTTCCCAGAGTTTCTCCTTGGTGAGGAGGAGATTGTGAAATGAGGCTTGCACTTCTGAGGAAAACATATCCATAGGCTTTTTGCACTGAGGAAAGAAGAAATTAACAGCTGTAGCGCTGTTTAGATCTGTAGGTGCTGAATAGCATATAATGCTATTGGCACTTGAATGGAGGTATTCATATGGCAGTTTCAAAGCATTTGCTCTTTTCTGTATGTATGAGATTTTGCTCTGAATGGCTCAGAGATGCCAGTGTCCATCCAATCACTGCAGAGACTTATCTGGGTACTGGTGTAGCTGCACTTTTATAGTGAGGAACTCTCAGTTTCAGGTTTAGGCCTTCATTCCTGATCAATCACACCACTGCATGCTCTAACTTCATTTTGGCACACCAGTTGTCCCTCTGTGTAAAGGAAAAGGATGTGGGTATTTGATTCCAACTCCAGCTGCAATATGGATGCACCTACACTGTGCCAGTGTCCAGCTGGCTGGCTGCCTCAAGGTACCTGAGCAGGTACCTGAGCTAAAAATGATCTTCATACCTACCCCTCAGAACCGAGATGTTCAGCTCTGTGCCATCCCTGCTATTCTGCAAGCCATACCTGACACACTGAAAGCAGCCCTTTCATTTCATAAATTACTCACTATATCATATGTTTAGAGCAGAGTTAATGAAATATATATAAGATGAACAGTCTTCTGTGTAGTGCACATATCTGAAAAACTCTGCAGACTGTTCTTTTGTATGATCAGATCTCTTCCCAGCCCCACAAGTAACATTGCCTCTCACACAGCAGAAAATACCAGCTTCTCCTCACTATATTGAAATGAGAAAAGGTTTCTACTCTTCTCCATTAGTCTAATCAGTAAGCTGGTCACATGGGTACATTTCAGAGCAATGTAATTTCTTTCAGAGTCCTGAACAACCAGAAATAGCTGATGTGTCATCTGTTTCGAAACAATGCTTTGAGAATTCATTTTACAAAATATGATTTCAGTAATTTTTTTTTTATTTTAGCCTAGTTAAATCATGTTTCGAACAGATCTAATAAAGGTAATAAGTTTGATTGATTAACATTTTTGGGCCACTGAGGTTGTTTCTTATCTCTTTTTTAGAAGTCCTTAATGCTTCAGTTTGCTTCTGTCAGTTATTATCCCCACCTGTATTTCTCTTTTTCAGGCTTTGTAATAAATAGAAAGGAGGGGTAGATATCACAAGCAAAAGCACTAAACAGCTTGAGGAAAGCTTTGGACTATATTTTGTCACAGACATATCTAATTCCGAGGACCAGTAGACACCTATCAGTAAGTATTTCTGTTCCCAAAATTTGAGAGGTCAGTTTTCTGACTTGAAATTAACTCCAATATTGTGGAGATATTTGTAAGAAAGAAGAGGAAAGGACATAACCAGGGCACTGTGCATAATCCCCTGCAGCTCTGACTGTCATAATCCCATATATGAGGGCCCTGAACACAGAGGCACATTGGATGCTCATAAGTAAGGTAACTCAGATGAGTCAGGAATGTAATGGAGGGAGTGGCAGGTGGCAGAAGGAATAAAGGCCAACAGAGTAGCTACTGTACCAAGGTCTGTCCCTCCTAAAGTACGTCCTGCCTGACTGATAAGCTTCACATCCAGGTTGGTGCCAAGAGCAGTAATGATTTGCCTTAAATTTATGCACGTTAGCAGTGTAAAAGAGAATTTGAAAGGCTATTTGAATACAGAATATTTAATCAATAAGTAAAGGGAAGTTATCTGAAGTTTAATGGGAATCTCAAAATCTTTTTTCTACTTATTTTATGCTTTGTTTATCTTCAACATTTCATCAAACTAGAAAGTATACTTAGCGTGCTGCAAGTTGGCACAGAAAAATGGTACAGGCAGTTTTGCTGTTAAGGCAGATCCCAATGAAATACGGTGCAATTTATTCGAAGGGAAAAAAAGAATCTTTACCAGAGACTGTCTACCATTCCTCTACAATTGTGACTACGTCATTGAGCAGGGGAAGAGTAAAAGTCACTCCACTACTATCTCAAGGAGTTCCAATGCACAAGACACACATGCACACAAAATGCAAAGCAGAAGAAAAAATATTTTCCTTGGAATTATTTGACTTGCTCATCTCCAGCCAGCTGGTGCTTTTCACTCTCTTTATATGTTAGCATTTATATATTAGCAGAATATATATATATATAAATTAGCATAAATATTTATCCATTAGGCAGCTTTCTATACTCCAGAGTTTTCTCCCAGATTTAGAAGCAGAGGAAAGTGAGGGTCACCTGTCATCTAGAACTCTTCAATCCCCTCTCGAGACTACTAATATTGCATTTTGCTGTGCTGTACTTTACAGAGATTTTCTTGGTCACAGGCTTGCCAGAGTGGTCCAAATTGTTGCTAAATTTCTCTTCCTTAAAGTAAACAACTGTCTTATTGCCTGGATTGACATTGCATTTGTCTAAGGATAAAAAAGCAAACCACAACTCATCCTTCTACCCTTCAGAGAACATTCTCTACTTCATTGCCAGCCACTTTGTAGGCTTCTTCAGGCAAGAGGAGCCCAGTGTTCACTGGGCCTGTGATCCCACAGGCACAATTTTCCTGGGGCTGCTTTTCCATGAATTCTCCAGATAGGGATACATTTTCAGTGGAGCAACCAGCATGTTCAAAACAAGTAAGCTAGTTTTCTTTTGCTAGTTGAATCTCTCTATCCAGAATGATTTGTCAGTCTTGGAATACAGGTTGATTTATGTGGCAGCGAGGTTTTTGCTTCAAATTTATCCAAGTAATCTATATAGACCACTGATAATCATGTATATTAGCTGGTGTTTACATAGGTACGTGCTAAAGCCAAATAAATCTATTAAGCTACTGCAAGAATTTCCAAATGAGTTTTTACCTCAGTGTAGTTTTTTTAAACCAGTGCAAAAATATAAACCATTTAAACTGGTAGCATTCCAGTTTACACAAAACAGTTAAACATATAAAACAGATACCTGTAGTCTATTATCAACAAAAAAACAATTAAAATACTAAAAAACTTTCTCAGTCTTTGAAAGAGCTTCACTTTTACTCAGGTATTACCATGACACCAGAACATTGCCTACTAAGAGTTGAGGAGGAAGACAATTAGGAAAAAGAAAATTACAAAATAAGCAAGGTGACTCCAAAATTCCTAGAAAATGCTAGCAGCTGTCTTTTTTCTTCAATTGGACTGAAAATTATTGTCAATGCATATTTCAGGGGATATTTCACAAACTACTGTGAAGTCTGGCAGAAACTTCAGAAAACCAGTTTTGATTCCCTTAATCAGTTCTAAAAGCAGATAACATTTTTATAGGATACAATAATTAACAAACTCATTCATGAGACTGAAATTTCCTTTGAAATCCACTGAAATTTCCTTACATAACAAGGAGAAACTACTTATCAGAAAATCAACTTTCAAACTGAACTAACCTCAAATAAAAAGTTAAAAGTTTGAGGGATGAATCTTATTTGCAGCAAAGACACTTCTCATTTGAGTGGCAGTGCAAAAACTTTCAAATGAGTATGAATTCCATTACCTACACCTTAAAAGCTTTTTACCTTATCGAAATGTTATGAAGACACTTTCATATAAGCATAGCTCCAATTACTTAACCAAGCATCCTGCCTAACTGGGTCACATGATTTCTTTCTCAATCAAGTGAAAAAAGAATTAAAATGTCCAAATGACTGCTATTTTGCCTCTAAAATTAAAACTCAAATATTTTTGAGTCAAATATTTATGTCAAATATTTTGCTTGGTTTGGTGGGAGTTCTTTTACCATCCCTCTGTCTCCTGTGAGACGGGAGAGAAAAAGGAGAGGACCATGTTCTAGCATGTGAAATAGACTAATAAACATCTGCATACAAGATTTGCTGCTGGAGCCACAAGAGCTATATTCCTTTTTCTCTTAACAAAGAGTTGAACTCCAATTTTGATTTCTTCATAACCAACCAAAAGAAACTGTTTTTAAAAACTTTTGAGAAGAAAAGGTTTCAGTTATCTTACCAGAAAGGAAAGACGTCCTTTTAAGATCATGTCTGTGGGTTTTCTCAGGCAAGGGGCATGTCCCGATCCCTGATGCCACCAAATTGATGATTCCATTCTAAGGGATCACAAACACAACTGGACAACAGAGTGGCTATTGGGAAAGACCTCATTTCTAAGCACTGTCTAAGTGGAACTGTCAAGCTGGGTCTCTACCTTGGTACTGACATTTTATAAAGGTAGAAAATTGGCACACATATTTCACCGCCTGAACTTTAGAAAAAGGATTATTTACCTTAAAAAGAACTAGAGCTTATGTCTACAAAGATTGAATCTCTGCAAATACTTACATACATACATATTTAAAATTGTGTTTGAAGTCAGTTGGACTGCTTTGATGCATACTGCTGAGAGTACATCTAAGTGTTTGCAGTTACACAAGCATTTATCAATAGAGAGCAAGACATATATTTTAGAATATTTCTCATGAATCTTATATATCTGCTTAAGTTATTGTTTGGGAAAAGCAGTATACTGCTAATTTCAAGATATTCTTTCTTCTAATTACAGTTCCAGGCATATTTCCCTTACTAGAAGAGCAGCAAGCGGAAGTACTACGAAGACATAATTTTTAGAAGGTCACTTAAGTAACAAGAAGGCAAAACAATCCTCTAGAGTTTTAATAACTGATTATTCTCTTACCTCTTAAGGGGAAAAAAAAAAAAAAAAAAAAAAAGAGCTCAGTTTATCCTTTCATATCCCCTAGTATGCAAGCTTCACAATTCTCCTAAGGCTCAAAGACTTACTAATTATTTGTATTTCTAGTTCCTTTTTTTTCCCCCCCGAGACACCTCATCCCCAAATGGCAGTCAACTCCAAGAGTGCTGCAGGGCAGTCACTATTTTATCTGCTAACCAGAGAGATTAACACTAAAACAGTGCTCCAGCACCAGAATGTTAATATAGAATCGTAGAATATTCTGAGTTGGAAGGGACTCTAAAGATCATTGAGTCCAACTTCTGGCCCAAAATCACACTACGTGCTTGAGAGGATGTGTGAGATTGCAAGTGCAAAAAGGATAGAAGGACAAAATACCCTGACAGAGGTACTTAGTTTAGACATGGCCCCTCTGCAACAGCATTCTCTACACCCTTCTAGGCGGAGATCAGCAATTGTAGACCCAGATGGAGAGAGGAAGAAAATCATGTTAGTTCCCCATGTCCTTCTCCTACAAGAGTGGCAGCTATTTCTTTTTTTAAAAATTTCTCTTGCAGGGTTAGTCAGATGTCTTAGCTGGCCATAGGCAAAAAATATCCTCGAAAATGTTCCAATACATCATATTTTTATGGCCACAAAACCCAGGATGTACTGTTTTTACCATGCCTGGAAGATGTAAACAATGTATGAACTGGTGGTATAGCTCAATATTTCTTGGCAGAGATTAAAGCAATTTGAAGTTTAGATTTCCCCACATTTGCAGAAACTGAAGATCATACATATCTTTTTTGCACTTGAGTAGCACTCCTTTCCTGAGGAAAAAATCACATTTTGAGTGAATGACTAATAGCTGCAAAACTAAAGAAGAATTTGGACCTAAAATACTTGCAAGTTTTGCAAAATGCTGTTATGAGTTAAAAATTTTTGAGTTAAGTTCAGCATTAAAGTTTATCTTTACATAAAGTTTAGTATTTTTGCCTAGTTTTTGTGTGCAGTTGCAATTGTCATAGACTCTCATCGCCATTTCGGATTAAGTTAAAATGCTGACTGCAGGACTGTATTTGTTCTTTTCAGGAAGCAAATGAAGGAGTTTGCAATATTCTGACAAGCTCATCACTGCTGCTGACATACTACATAAGCCTACATAAAACAGAAACAGGATTGAAAGTAATAGACACCTTCCAAATAATCCCTGGCCATTACCATCTTGCAAGAGTGATGTACTTCTTCACTATGAAACAAATAGAAGTTAATTATATTGGTTAAACAGAATATATCTTTAGAGATAATGTCACTTGAGTGTCTGAAATGAAATATCCTACAAAATGTCCTACATTCATTATCATGTGGCTACTCTTGAAATGTTAATTTCCATTTAACCACTTGTCTTCAGCTCAGTGTAGCATATAGCATGTTGAAGAGTCTAAATTCCTTTAGTAAGTGTGGTGAATATTGTCTTACTGCTTGCATAAAATGTCTACTCATTCAAAATACTCATACTAATTTATATAACCTGTTTGCCTGTACTTATTTCTGGCTACACCTTCAAACAGTTTTGCAGAAAACATGCATGCTGCAATTGCAGGGTGGAAAATGGCTTTCATTAATATACATTATAGGAAATGCAATGATAGAGCTCAGAAAAATGGCCAAAAATAGTGTTAATAGATGCTAAAAAATGTTAAGAAAACAGCAGTGGGTTACCTCAGGGGAAAAGTTGCAGACATATCAACAAAAGACTTCAATTTTCTAGGTATATTTGCTTAGTATTTGAAATCGCTCAGCAATTTAGAAACTGCTTCTATGAATTTATCAAATTAATAATGCAGAACTTTTTGATACTCAAAGGAGAAAATTAGGATCTAAGAAGACTGGAAAAAATTTGATGATTCATCCAGGTAGAAAAGAAGGTAAACTATGAGACAGACATGCTCTTTTAAACATTTGAAAAGGGCAATTTGGGATTTTTTTACAAAAATTATCAACTTTCATTTGTGGGTTTTGAAAGAAAAATTTAACATTGTTTCTTATGGAAACTTAATATGCCATTTTGTTCCCCGAAAAACCAAAATGAAGCAATGTTTAAGACCCCTGAGTACCTGGAAGTTTTGTAAAAAAAATTACATGGAGACCACATAGCTTCTACAGTTGGGCTATTACAGTTTCCACAACAATTTAAAGATATCAGTACAATAATCCAAAATTTTTTATTCTGAAATTTTCAGTTTTAACAAAGTGAGAAAAAGCAGTGAAGCAGAGTTTTTTTTCTTTTTTTCCAGTTTGACTAACCCAAGCCAATGGTTTGCTTTAATAGGAAAGTTGCTGCTAAGATCTTAATTAGTTGCACTCTAGTATTTAAAACTAAACCCTGAAGATTTGGTGCTAATGAAGTCAGAGGAAAAGTTCAATTGATCTTATAGCAAAATTTTTGAGGAATGATAAGGTAGAAGGGTTTTGTTGGGTTTGTTGTTGTTTTTTAATCTATTCACCTATCATCTTAACACTTCAAATTTGCATTTGTTTGATCTCATATAGAATATTTCAGAAAAAATTAACATAGTACTATTACTGTCACAATTTTTACTGCCTCGTGAATTTTGTTCCTTCCTTTTACTTTTGAACCAGTGAGCATAAAATAGTCATCTTTTCTGTATACCCAGAGAAAGTGGAATAGGAGTAAGGCTATTTTTTAAAGCTTAGCTTCTTTTCTAAGAGCACAGTAAATAATTTGGAAAATCCTACATGAACACTATATTCACAACTTATATAAAGCAGTGTAGGTTTTACTGCTTTCTGCAACCGTTGCTCAGTTATTTTTCATATTATTTCCATTATTTTACTGCATGGTGTGAAACCAACAAAAAAGCTTGTAATCTATCCTAGAATTATTTAGCCTTCAACAATTGTATGAAGGAGAGCAAAGAGGTATATATCCATGCCACAGTGTTTTCCATTTGGACAGCATATTTGTGAGTTCACCCTTCTCTTGTCTTCTGCCTCTGCAAAAACAAAAAAACAACAACAATAAAACAAATCCTGTTTCACTTCTGTTGGCTTTATGTGAAAAGCCCTTTCTGGTAAAAAAATTTCCCCATTAAATATGCAAATTTATGGTTTGGGTTGTGGGATTTTTTTGCAAATGTCAAATTCTCATTATATTTCTACATATTCATTCTTGAAAGGACAATTATAAAAAATTCAATAATTCTTAAAAGTCTGCATATGAAACAGTAAATCACGAGCATGACCAGGAAAGGAAGATACTGTGAAGCTTATTCATTTACTTCTTACTTTTAGTAGAAAAGTGGAGTAAATCTGAGGGAGCATGTGGTACATGAAAGCTGATATTTTCCAATCATTGATGAGTTGCTGTCAGAAAACAGAAAAGGGAAAGGAGACTGAGGAATTATAACCAGATCTTTTTTCTCCAGAAGTTCAGTTCAGCAGCTTTTGCTATGAAAGCATTTGTAGTTACTTCATCAACATGAGTGTCTAAATTTAAGGACTGTCCCCCTCTCTTGTACTTCTTTTCTTGTCAAGGTTAGAACTGGCTGATTTTCTTTTATCATACTACCTACATTAATACAACAAAAACCAGAAATCTATTTAGACTTTCTAAGGAAGATTATTCGTATGCTATAGCATGACTGATTTAACTTATGACAACATGCTCATGGTACCTGTATTATCATTTTTCTTTAAGACTTCAAAACAGACAGACAGACAGACTTCAAAACTATGAGTAAATCCTTGCATACTCGGAAATATGAAGGATACTGAGGGCTAAACCTATATATGCCTCTTCTCTCAGCTCTGCCCTTGGATATTCTTTTAACAAACTTTAACAAGAGCTTCATGAGTAAATCCCTACGACTTATTCCTTCTTTGTCAGGAAACAGGTGATGGGTTTTTCACAGTGAAACCAAAGCAAATAACAGGCTTCTCTTACATTTGTAAATGCATTTTTGACATTTATTAATTTTCTGAATACAGTTAAAAGAAGCAAGGAAAAAGAGTTAGGAAACTGGCTGAGGCCTGCTGCACAGTAAATTCAAAATAGGTAGTGCTTTCCGGAAACTCTTTATTGTAAGACTATACATATATATTTTTTTTAAACTTATCATTAATAACAGCATGTATTGTTTTATCTTACAATCATATATGTGTGCTAACATTCCTATCAGAATTGGCATACCTTAATTTTCTACTTTCTGTTTTTAAAGATGGGCAGGTAGTATTTAGAGGATTAGATGAGTGAGTAGGCTCCAGGTAGGGCAGGACAGCAGAACTGATATGCAGACATAAGCGTAATTTCCCTTACCTCTCAGTCAAGGCTACAAAGTTTGCTTATTCCCTGATGCTCCCAGATGTCCCAACAGAAAAACTGTTGACATTGTTGAAGGCTGTGAGTTTAAAATTAATTGCTTAAACAATACACTAACATACAATATATGTTAATGATACTAAAGATAGGGTGGAGTTTAAGTATGCACATGTCATATTTTTGGCAACTGCATGTAATTTAATGTGCATAACCATGCAGGTATAGTTACGATAGGTATTTTCATTAAGACCTATCTAGAAGTTATTGCATCAGTTAAAATGAAACAAGATATTGGATGTGAAATTTGGAAAGTCCTTTCATACAAGACAGAGTACTTGGGTTTGAAAAATTTCATTACAGATAATTTTCTATAGGCAGCATTAAGTATTGTGGCCTTTTTAGGCCAAACAAACAAGGTAAAACATCCTTAGTCAACTTATGTTAAAGCTATGGTAGTCTGTTTGGACAAGCTTTTCCATAACTCAGGAGTAAGAAAGTTTCCATTAATCAGTTAGAGAGACATACTGACATTGGTGAAACTTGGAAAGAGGTATATGAATAGAAAGGAATAATAATTACAGTCAGAGAGACACTTGCAAAAGCCATGAGGAGACTTAAACAGCAAAAGTTGCTTCAGTAGAGGTTGTGACGTACCAGTTATTAATGGGCTGGGTTGGGCCAACCTGCACTTGTGGGAACACCACAATGGTGAGAAAAAAATTGTGTAATGGGTATATGGGGAACAGACTGACCAGAGAAATTACCGCTATCCCACTCAGACTGCAGCTAGGTTGGTTTAAGTGCAAAGTGAAACTAAAATGTTCTGTAGCCATCATTACGGCCGTATCTCAAACCTTCAGTTGCTTGAAGTGTTAATTTTCTCAGTGTTCCCATGAGGTGAAGAAAAGTGAGTTCTGTTTCATCAGAGGAGAACTGAGGCACAAAACATTTTCTTACCTCTCATCTCAGCTTGTAAGAGCCCAATAAAGTACACTGCAGTCACGGAGGTTACTGGTAAAGCAATATCTGCAAGCACTCCAATTGCAAATGAAGCTTTTACTGATACAGGACATTGCAATTCATCAAATTAAATAATACATAGCAGTTGAATTTACTTCCTTTTGACATCATTGTGCTGATGTAAAATCAATAGTTGAAAAAATACACAATTCCGAGCAACCTGTATGTGTGGTCTTATAGTCTCCTGTTGAAGATTTAGGCCCTGTTTGTCTTGTGAATCACAATCCCCCCTTTTCCTATATGCTTTGTGTAGATGTTCCCATCATCTGCTTCGTGTCACACCAAGTCATGCCAGAACCTGAGTGCACCAGCTCATTTCATAGATCTGGTTTTGAAGTACTCATTTTGTTTGTCCTCAGGGTCAGCTCTCACCTGGGCCACGTTGTGGCTGTAGGAAGGCAGCCGTGGGGTGAACAGGCAGGGACAGTGCAAGGGTAAGTTGCCTTTTCCAGACGCTGTGCAAGCTTTGATGATACTAAACTATCATATAACAGCACAGTGTTTTTCGACTAGCCAAGCCTCATCTTTTCTAAATACAGCGACTGACAAGTCTACTGGATACACTTTGACTTTTCCTCCAGAGAAATTAAATAACTTGTCCAAGGTCCCACAGGATGCCTGCAGAAGAACTATGAACACGACAGAAACCTTTTGCACTTTAATGCTTGAGACATACTCTGCAGAAGGCTTAAATTTCTTGTGCCATATGTAAAACTTTTATCACCCTCTATTTCCATGTCTGGAATATTTTGGTAGGGTTCTTTTAGAATGTTTATCTATGAGTAAAGCTATTTGAAGTTAATGATACAGCTAGAGAACTCCAATGGCACACCTCTAACTGACTTTACTGAAAGCATTCTGGTAAAAACTTCTGGGTTTATTGGCACTCTGAACTTATTTCGATCCATAGTAATTTTTTTAATGATAATTTTTTTAATTGTTAGAAAGTTGAATGGCAAACAGGAAAATCATTCAGCTACTATGTAAAGTAGGATGCATTTCTGACATGTGGTAATGAATCACTTGGGGGAAGAGCAGCTGCACATGACTCCTCTAGCATAATAAACCAAGGGTTCATCAATTCCAGGTGCTGCAACAATTTACAGTGTTAATATGTAATAGAACAGAGAGTTGATTTTGATTATCAAGGACTCTCTGAACTGTCTAAAAGAATAAGGGGCAACAGAACTGAAAATTTATTTTTGAAACCAGCTGACCAAGGAAGTCCAGATTGCTCTATAAATTACATGTGTTCTCAGACAGAAAAGGAGTGCTTTATGTGTAATCACCTCCTTTACTAAAAACGCACCATGGCCCTTCTTTTAATCTTGTGCTCAGTGAGTATGGAGCTAAAATGTTTTCCATCTGCTCCTTTTTCCCTTAGACAGCGTCAATGAAATTTCACAGATGGAAGTGCAGAGATTAGGCAAAAGTAACTTCAGAAACATAATAAAACCAACTCATTGGAAAAAAGTTTGAGAAGAAAACAATAGTAGAACAACCATGAATATTTATTTGTAGCCTCCTATTTCAGGTGCTAACAGTCACTATAAGGTATCATAGAATCATTAAGGTTGGAAAAAAACCTCTAAGATCATCAAGTCCAATCATTAGCCAAGACCCTCCATGTTCATCATGTCATTTCATTTATTTTCCATCAATGAATTTTTCTCCCTAGATTTCACTTTTCTTGAAAGTAATTTCAAAGACTTATGACATATAGTGAACACACTGGGCTAGAAGTCAGTGGGCTTGTGTGAGAAGTTGTACAGCATCTGTGATCATACAAAGAACTTCACTATTCTTACAATGTGAAATATCATAGGAAGTAAACAATTAAACAGCATCTAAGACCAAGTACTGCCAGCAGTAATTTCTGAAAGAACTGCAGTTCATGTAACTGGTGTCCAAGTTTCACATAGTTCCACTAACCATTCATCAACTTGCTCCCTTATGATGGCTTGACATTCTGGTGGAAGACATGGCTGTGCTGTCAGAAGTCGGCACGTTGAGCTGATGTGGGGGAAGTGTAGGTTCAGATATCCTCAGAAATGTGTCCTGCTGAATGTATACACCAGTGCAAGCATTTGAGGCAAAGAGAGGACACCATCAACTCTTCCTTATCTGGCATGTTCTGTAAAAGGAGAATATTTTTAAAACTTTCAGAGTTCAGCAGAACAGAAAACTTTTTTTGTTGGTGTTACTGCTATTCCTGGCTCTTATAGAAGCAGAAAAGAGCTTAGGGTGTCTTTCAGAGTAAGACTTAAAACTTCATTTTATGGGACAAAAATAGATAAGGTATTTTTATACTTCACAGTGTAATTCCATTCCATTCCAGCAAATGCTCCTACTGGAAGTTTATGACATTGGAAAAAGCGAGATGCAATCTACTCCATATGAGGTGGTCACAACTTTATTACTTCCAAATGACAACACCACCTGCTAATCTGAATAGATGGCTATGAATCTGATGGATCACATGCAGTTCTAGATGGTGTCTTGTGCTAGACAGCGCCTAGATATTACAGAAGGTAGGGGTAGCAGCTTGATATGCTGCCAGCAGTGGATGAGAGGGAGCAGTGTCGATGGTGAAGCTGCAGATTGCCATGCTCATCAGAGCATCCTGCAAAGCTGGAAAGGCTGGCTGCTCTTCTGGAGTAGCTGTCACTGTTTGTCCACAAGGAGCTTCTACCAAAAAAAGTTGTGGGTTTTTTTGCCTAGCAGCCTGTAGGAGGGAACCAAGCTGCCCTGCCTCTGACTCCCCAGTGAATTTCAGAAAGCAGTCCTGGAGTATGGACCTCCAGTCCCAATTGGGCTGGAATGGTCTGTGTGGGCTGTGTTGTGGGCTTATGGCTAGGGAAGTTCCTTTCTCCCCTCTCCACTCCGGTCAGGGGTAGGGCTGGAGTCAGACTAACCCAGGAAGGACTTGTACTCTCAGAGGGGCACCTCTTCAAAATTAAAACCCAACTACAAGATGCAAATGAGCACTGTGCAGCTGCACTCTTTTGTCTCTCTATGCCTCATGTCTGCCTTGGTGTGACTGATTGGTAAAGAAGGTAGGTAAACAAGCTACATGCCAGCTGAAATTTCCCTTTCATCATGAATATTCCCAGCTGGACAGATGCTGCCAGGGGCTGACTGTTTTATGCTGCCTAAGCAAAGTAATGGAACTGATTCAGTGGAAAGGATGTTGGCCTACATATTTGCTATTTAAATAGCTTTCAAATTTAAAAGCAGCCTCTTGATCATTTGTAAAGTGCTCAATGAATGTGAAATAAGTAATGCAAAAAATAATTTCATGTTATTAGGGAACTTCAGTGTGCACCAGGGATAGTGGGCATATAGTAAATTCACTTAACAAAGAACATTCAACACCAAGACAAATAATAAAATATGATGCCTGCAATTCCCAGGCTTCACTTTAAGACATTGTTTTGATAAAAAATAGTGCCACTTAGTTAAAATGTTGTCTGTTTTAAGTTCAGTATATAGCATCAATAGAAGACATTTTACTGGTAGATATTTAATTTTATAATGGGGTTTTTTTGGATTAAAAAAAGAAGACAGGAAAAGATTGGATATAATGGAATGCTTTATGGGAATATCCATTATTCCAACTATTAAGAGTGAAGGCATTTTTATGGTTATCTTTTTACATATACGTTATGTCTCACTTTTATATTCATTTTAAGAAAATGCCATGGATCAGCTATCCTGACTATAACTGACAAATTCCATGGCTATCTCTTTCCTCTTATTATTCAGCAAGTTTGGAATAACTGAGATGCCTCTTAAAGCCAGCCTTCTAAAGCACATTGTATCAACATTCTCAGCACCTGGCAGTCAGTTTTTATTACAGCATCTTCTCTCGGTGTGGCAGCAATTCAGTCCCACCCTCCACAGTTTCTTTACAAGCACATTTATATAAAAACTTGAACTTGAATTTATCTATCATGTAAAGCAACCTAAGCAATTACATCACTTCCAACACAGCATAGAAGATAGAATTCAAAACAAAAGAGTCTATGAGAAATTTTGCCAGACAAACAAAGGAAACTCATGTATGAGTTGAATAGTGTTTAGACAAAGAGTTGGAGAAGAGAAGATGGAGCTATAACCTAAATATTTATAATAAAGAGAAAATGTTGATTCTAACTTCTGACCTAAATTTTCTTTTGTAAGGGTATCCACAAGGTTAGGGACACTACAAGGGAGAGATATGTAAGAATACAAAGTGGAAGCCACACATGGGAAAACGGAGAAAAGAGCTCATTCTGGGATAATTGAACATTGTATAATCAAAGGGGAAACATCAGCACATTTATTTATGGCAAGGAACACATATTTGTTTCTCAGACAAGACTTTCCTCAGTGCCTTTCCCCACACAGACCATCTTCCTGGAAGTTTTCTGGCCAGCACACTCTTCCATGAGCATTGAGATAATATGCCACCATACCTCACATCTCCTTCTATTTCCAGCCAAGCCAACTCCATTCATCTGGGAGCTAAGAGGATGGGTTGCAATGGCTGGATTTGGCATCCCACATCACCTGCCCGCAGCTCATACCCATACTAGCCACTGCTGTGTCCTCTGTCTTCTCCTGTAACACTGGCTGCAGCTCTGTCTCATAGTGCTGCCCTCCTTCCCACTGCCCACCCATCAGCCAGCAGGCCCAAACCAGTCTTCAGCAGCGTTGTCAAATGGGCAAACACAGCCCTAAGACTTCCCAGTGTGGTGCAGGCACTTTTGCCCACAGCTGCTCTTTCTCCAACAATGACAACGGATTGAAAGGATTTCCATCTCAGGCGCCACCCAGAGCTCTCTTGTGCCTACCTTTGAGCTAAAGACAACATCAGATGCACTCTGCTTTCACAAGTAATTTAATTCATGAAAAGCATGAATTCTACTATACTAAATAAAACCAGGAAATAAGTAGAAGCTCTACCTCTAATGGTCTACATGAGTCACTTTATTTCTTAGCCTAATTTTGGATGCTTCCTTTAGTTTTCTTCACATCTCGAGCTTAGTTTAGTTCGGTTTATTTCTTACTTCATTGATTCTTTAGTTGACATAACTTTACTTTGCAGATACTTCCTAGCACAATGAGGCATAAGAAAATGGTTCACTGCAATCAAATACGATTGCTTACAACAGTCAGGACAACACGTTCTGAAAATGTGTTGGTTTGGGTTTTAAGGGATTAAATTAAAGAATCATAGAATAACAAGGATCGGAAGTTACCTGAAAAGATATCTAGTCCAATCTTTTGTGGAAAAGTGAGTCTAGTTTGGATTTTCTAGCACCTTTTCCATTTGTCCTGAAAAATTCCACCATGTCCCAGCAAGGGTTGTTCTGAATGATTGTTCTTAGTGTAAAAAATAATTTTTTATATTGAGATGAAACCTCTCCCAGTTCAACTTGTATCCATTTCCCCTTGTCCTCTCCATGTGATTTATGGTAAAGTGAGAGCCTCAGTCCTTGTAGATGTCCTTAAAGTACTGGAAAATTGTGATAAGGTCTCCCCGAGCCTTTTCTTCTCTGGAGTGAAAAGACATAACTTCTTCGCTCATTAATCACAGGGCAAGTCATCCAGCCCTCCTTTGGACCCTCTCCAGTCTGTCCACATTTTTATAAACTATGGGCATCAGATCTGGACACAGTACTCCAGATGAAGCCTGACAAATGCTGAGTAGAATGGGATGATCACAAATCTCTCTCAGCCAGCATTGCCCCTGTGGATGCAGCCCAGAATCTGATTTGCCTTCATTGCTGCAGTGTTGCACTGCTGGCTCACCTTCGGCTTGTTGTCCACCAGGACAAGTCCCTCTCAGCAAAGCTGCTCCCCAGGCACACAGAACCTGGCCTGTGTTGGGCTCTTTGGTTATGTCATTCCAGTGCAGGAATTTGTACTTGTCTTTGGTAAACTTGATACTCTAATTGCTAACCCACTTTTCCAGCCTGTCGAGGTCTCTCTGCGATAGAAGGCTTAGTTCTGAGAATAGAAAGGTTGCTTTGGATTCCAGTACTAGAAGCATGGAGTTCAGCTGGGATCAAGCTGTCAAGGTAGTACAGCTTTTCAGAGTAGCTCTTGTTTTACATTGTGGTCAAGCAGCAAGATGAACTGTTGGTGCCTCCGCCATCAGTGAACCCTACTGGAGTGTGGTGTGTTTACAGCCTCAGTCCACATAATGGAAAAGAGATTAATTTATCAAGCAAATGGTCACAGCATAAATCAATGCCTGTATTATTTTAGCTCCTTTCACACTCTGTGAGCTCCAAGGGAAGGGTCTTACACTTCTGTACTTTATTGATCTCTCTCTGACAGGAGATGTTTTGCAGAAAAGTTAAGTCATCTTGCCTCTGCATTTTCTGAAGAATAAACAATATTACAAGAAAAAAAGTCTTACATATCTACTGCAAATAAAATAATTCCATGACAACATTGCCCATCTTAAAACTTGTCTGCTCCTTCCAAATCAGAGCGAGATCAAAAAAGAAAAAAGGAAACAAGTTTCAGACTCTGTAAACTGAAATTCATAGCTTGTCTAATGGTATATAAAACTTACAAGATTTATGCTTTAAGTCAGAGTTTAGAAAGAGTAATGAACCTAAAATGAGACACACCATCCTCAGAAATAGTATGATTTTTACTTGTCCTAAAAACTGGCAGGATGTCATCTCATTTTTCCTTCCTGATAGAAGCAGACAGAGGATTAAAACAAGGCAAAACCCACTCTTAAATAAAACAGACATGGCTTTGGGCTCAAACCAGAGACAAATCAGTTATCTTGTGACTCCATGCTCAAAGGGCTGGTAAATAGAAACATGTTAAACCACTGTTTAGTACATGAACTTTGAGCTTGCAAAAACTGTCTCCAAAAATTCCAGCCTTGCCTTTTCCTTAGAATATAATTTTTTTCTATGCTTATCTTTTTTAGGTTTATGAAACCAAATAAATAGCTTAAAAGAAAATTTATAGAGTGTCAAGGTAATCAATATCCCTCATCATCAGTTTATGTACATGTACCCCTTTCACCTCAACTGAGAAGTCTAACCACTTCACAGTTAGTCAAATGTCTTGCAAGCACTGACATCCTGCTAACTGCTCAAGTTCAGATGCACCAGTGAATTTTAGGATAAAATGTGCCAGTTACAGAGGTTGCTGTGGCAACGGCTAAGCTTTAAAACTGAAATGTTAGTTTCATCATAGACTCCCTTTTCATTTTCTGGTTATAGCCAGTAACCATCTTATCACACGAATGTTTGGAATATGCTCAGAGGACTGATTTAATTTTGGTGGTTTACACAGCTTACATAGTTTACATATCCTCCCAAGGATCCCTGAATTCTGTTCTTTGTTTTGAACACAATGCAATATACCTCTGACCTGTGCATACCAACCTCATTTATGTTATATATTTTGATATAGTGTTTTGTGCAGAGTCCAAAATACAATAACAGCCTGTTTTATAGATCTAAGTTCAAGCAGAAAGCTTGGAAAACTGTGAAAAAGAAGAACCAAACAGTTCTGAATCATTTTTTCTTCTGACTGTAATCCCCTGCTCTTTCAGAAGCCTCTGAGAAAATCAGATAGGCAGGTACTGCTTGGACTTCAAACCCACCTGATTACACCTACATCCCATTTCAATGTTTTTGTTCCTTGGCAATCTCTGTATTATTGACACTCATATCATTAATGGTTCTTCTTTCCCTCACAGATCACTTGAACACAAAAAACTGTCTTCTGTTTCCAGCTGCTTAGTCAAGCATTTTGTCTAGTGTGGATAACTGAGAATTGCAATATTTAGTAGAGTTTAATAGAATTTAAAATTAGCAAAATTCTGATAAGAAAACTGCATCAACTCCCTCAGGCCTTCCAAGTAAAGGCTGACTCAGGCAGTCCACAGCATGCCAGCAGGATTTGGCTATCACTAATTGTCCTGTGTACATTTAGCTCTTCTCATTTTTTCTTTCTTTCCCTTTCCTTCTTTTCTCACTCTCCAACAGAAATCTGCCAAATACTGCAGCTCTCAGGCTGGTAAGCCCCAACCACCACAGCCACTTCTGCTGCAGCTACAAGGAGCTCTGCAGGCCCAGCTAAGGTTTGTCACTTATCTAGAAGAAAAAAGGCAATGCCTCCAGCATCCCAAGAGCAAATTCAGCTCCATATGCAAGCTCCTGAGACTTCTCTGCCAGTACCTGTGTTGTTAAGATCTGAGAAGAGGGAAAGCCAATGACACTCAACAACCTGCCTCTCTGAGCAACATTAATGTAATTAATTCTTTTACAATGAGAGGAACATTAAGAAAAATCATCCCACCCATCTTAATTAATTTACCAATCTTTGTATTAAATTATTAATCGCTCTAAATCCAAGTGTCTTTTACTTCAGATTGAAAGTTATTTTTAAAATGCTCACATTCTGCTGATAAAAACATTACATTGTGTTTCTTCAAGATGACTGGCTACAGCAAATCTATTAATAACTTCTTAATGAAGTGAGAGTTTTTTAATATGCCTTAATCTAAACTGTGCTAACATTTCAGTGTGAGCGGAATTAATTCAGGAACTTCAGATATGGCTTTCATTTAAACAAGATTAAGTGAGTGATCCAAGATTCATGCATCAACTCAGTTTTCTACCCAAAAAGGAATTTTACAATATCAGATTTCACAAAGCAGATTTCTATTTTATTGTTTATTTACCTTGAAGAAACAGAAGCTATCCATTAAAAAGATATATTCACATTTTTTGTCAGGAGCTTGAACACAATGTTCTCACTCTTCCGTTTCCTTCCCCCAAACAATGCTCTAGACACTGCTGATACACAGCTACGGCATTCAGAGGCATATTAAAGTTATTTACAAAATTGTTGGAGGCAGAGAAAGTCTGGAGTACATGTCCCAGAACATATTGCCTTTAGAAACTCTAGTTATAAAGTCATTTCCTCTAGTTTAATCAGAGCCCTGAAATGTTTCAAATGGCACTGTATAAACAAAGCAAAATATTAAACAACATCCTCCTGGTTTCCCTCAGCAAGTGAATAACTCTGTATTTCCCAAGGGAGAGAAGCTCCCTAAGACCTGAAAGAAAATGAAGTTCAAAGATTACAGTGGGTCCTTAAGAGAATAACAACAATCAGGGTATTGCCACACTGCATTTCAGCTTCAATTAAAAACACCTTGAAAATTGAAAATATAAGACTTGTGCCTCACAGCTGAGTGCTTGCAACTTAAAAATACTGCTGCATCCCATTTTTACTTGTTCAGTGGAATTATTATGAACACAGTCTATTAATTCATATATCTGATCTGTTATGCGAGAGGAAAAAACAGTTTCTGCTTGTAAGATGGTTTTATCAGATGATAGAAGAAATGGCAAGGGGAAAAAAAAAAAAAAAAAGAAAAAAGAAACAAACCAAACCCCTACAGATAAATACAAAGAGCCTTCCAAGAAAGCTTATGTGTAAAAATAGATTCAGGAAAAAGCAGACCCTACAGTCTTCATCTCTGTTCAATGGATCCAGCCTGAAACACACTCTCCTATCAATTTAAACAAAAGAAAAAAAAATACAACAAACCAGCAACAAAAATCTTTAGGTCAGGTGTGACACATAAGTTCAATTTTTATGCAACCAGGATGGTTCCAAAGCCATTTTTCTCAATAAGGAAATCCTGAATATGTTGCTTTCATATTCTTTGGCATAATTCAAATGTGTGTCAAAAATAGAAAGCAAATGCCACATGGTGCCGCATAGCTGATATTAATGAAGCCTCTTAATATTTACTTTTTTATTTCAAAAACTGTTTTTTCAATATTTTTGTGTTAAGGGAAAATCTGTCAGAAAAACAAGGAAAATTTTGAAGTTGCCCTTTGCCAAAATGCATCTCTTCATGTGGTTGTGAATAAATTTTCAATGATGAAGTGGGAAAATAAAGTCAAAATATTTTTTGCTATTTTGGGAACTCACAGCATCTTAATTTTTCTACATTAAAGGAAAATTATATCTCCCGTTATAGAAGGGTAAATAAGTCAGTGCCAATAAAGAGACTCCCAGCTTCAAGACCACCGATCTCAGCCAATAAGCTTGATCTCAGTAAGATTTTGTTCTTACCAGAAGTCAGTGAAGAAGTTGCAGTACACATAAAAGATAAACAAGGTAGAATGCAAGACCAGACCTTTCAGATGACACAATTTTCACCCACAACTACTACCACAGCTGCTGACTATAATTATTATTACTGTGTATCTCCTCAATGGTGAGCTGTATATTTACTCTTTTACATATCCTACCTAAGGAGGTGTAAATGTAATGCAAATATTCATATACTACCTTATTAAATGGGGTTTTCTGTTTGGGGGAAAGTAAATAGTCACCTTTTACAATGCTCCTGAAAAGTTATTTAAGATAGAGTAATTATCCTTTTCTCTTTAGGAAAAACTGCCGATTCTGTAATCCAAGATGATCTGGATGTGAGGAATTAGAGTAGTTTGTACAATTTCATTGATATAATTTAAAGAAAAGTCAGCTGCGATTCTACAGAGAAAACTCACCTCCCCTGTTCCATCTATCTATTCACATCTGTGAAGCTACCAGTGACTAACACAGCTATTCCCCACATCATGCAGAGCACATCACAAAATTATTTAGCCCAGTTACAGGCAAAATACTTTCTGCTGTCTGGAGAGAAGTTATTCCAATACATTTTCACACAGAAAAGGCATTTTCTGTGCTGTTATCTTCCCAAAAGCTTCTGTCTAGTCACAGTTACATGCTAAGTCTTGTAGAGTGATCCCCTGCACATTCACCAACAGGTAACAGAACAACCACTAAGTGATTTTTACCCATATAAACCTTTGGATATGAGTTTCAAGGAAACTTACTGTGTGTATGAAAAATCTTTCTACATTCTCACAGGTATTTACTGGTCTTGGAGAAGCAGCACCTTGGACAAATGTGAGCAGGGCCACATTCTTAGTACTACTGCGCTGCCTTAGAAGCTGTGCAAGTATCGTGACTCACTCAGTACTCAGATGCAGAGCTTTAAAGCTGAGCTTCTAGGGCGTGAGTTCCCAAATAAGAACCTAAAGTAAATGGCAGAAATTTGCCCCCCAAAGTGTAATTTCTTTCCATTCACTACAAAGAGAATTTATTTTGTAAAGCTCTGAAATAAGTAAAATGAACCCTTCTGATTCAGTAATTGTGATTCAGTCATTGCAGTAAGAATGTGTGGACTTTGGGAAGTTCCTGTCTTTTTATCAACTCACAATTTTCTGTACACTTGCAGATGACCTGAGTGTAGTGCTTTGCTGCCTCTGGATACTGTTGTTCGAACACTGGAGACAGAATATCTTCATTAGCCTTATCTGCTACCAGAGATAATTAGGACAGGCAATTCAAAAACACAAACTATAAACATGGCCTTTAGGTCAGAAGTTTCAGTGGCCCAGTTTCTCAGGCAACTAAAAATTTCATAAATGTAGTCTTGAAACCTTTTTAAATTCTTCTGGCTACTGCCAGACTCAAATATTAACATTTAACAGTTACCTGAAAGGGGTGAGGAGAAGAAGTAGCTGCTTTTAGTAAAACACCAACAAATTTTTATTAATGTTTTGTGCATGAAAATTATGATAGCATTGAAATTATCTTCTGCCTGCCTTTGAGGATAATAAAAAGCACTACAGCAGTTGCTGAGTACTTAAGATATTCTCTCTCTGCTCTGTAATTTTTCATTTCACAGACACTTATGAATTACTACAGTTATTTCACAGTTTCAGTACCTGTCCTCAACCATAAGGAAGGAATATAATTTCTAAACCCTCTGGTATCATGGTGGATGTGCACTTAGAGGGGAGGGCATTCTAGATATTTCTTAATATATTGGTGAAGGGTTAACTTGATGTACAAAAGAGTTTGAGAAGCAACACAGCAGTATAGTATGTCTTTCTCATCAGAAGGGGGAAAGTGTCAGACTCAGAAAATACACAGAAATAACACAATAGCAATACGTCTTCCCAAATTAACCCAGACAAACAGGTCACTATACCTGTCTCTTAATGAAATTCTCAGCTGGAATAAATAGACAGGATCTACCACAATCTACTTCTGTCATTTTTTTCCCCCTCAGCAGTGGGCTGGATCCTCACTTCTAGATTAATGTTATATTGTGTCATCGAATCTATCATATTAGTTAATCATTTACCCAAAGGGAAAGTATAAGTCTCGCAGTATACTGTCACAAGGGGAAATCAAATTTCACAGAACCACAGATTACACTGGATTAGAAGGGATCCACAAGGATAATTGAGTCCAACCCTTAGCCCTGCACAGGACCATCTACAAGAGTCACACATCTTGAACTCTGATAGACTTGGTGCTATGACCACTTCCCTGGATAACCTATTCCAGTGCCCACACACCTTCTGAGTGAAGAACCTTTTTCTAATAGCTAACCTAAACCTCCCTTCATACAACTTCATTTGTCCCATAACATCTCAAGTAGAACACCAACAACCCTGCACTAAGACCAAGAGAGAATTCATAACAGG
Source organism: Serilophus lunatus (assembly GCA_013399895.1). Taxonomy (NCBI): domain Eukaryota; kingdom Metazoa; phylum Chordata; class Aves; order Passeriformes; family Eurylaimidae; genus Serilophus; species Serilophus lunatus. The sequence goes on along the minus strand of VXBA01005774.1, from coordinate 575,516 downwards.
GTAAGATACATAAAAATGAGGACTATTACTAGGATGAGATTTCTGACAAAGATCCACTTCTGCTGGAATGCATTGTAGTGAAACAGAAAGAAAGACTCACTCATGTATTTACAGTCATTTCTTTTTAATTTATGGTCAGGGGCTCAGTGGTTAAGTACCTTTCCACCAGTGTACATGACAGTTTTTGGTAGCTCTGAAGTTAGTCACTGTCAGAGGTGAGGAAGGGGAAAGAGATCTGTCCACCAGAGCTGCCTTAATGAAGATGCAAGAGCAAGATCCAGCCCGTGTGATAGAATAGGTTGGAAGAGACCTCCAAAATCATCGTGTCCAACCCATACCCTAACACCCCAACTAGACTATGTCACCAAGTGCCATGTCCAGTCTTTTTTTAAACATGTCCAGAGATGGTGACTCCACCACCTCCCTGGGCAGACCATTCCAGTACTTTATTATTCTTTCCATGAAGAACTTTTTCCTAATATCCAGCCTGTACCTTCTTTGGCGCAGCTTGAGGCTGTGTCCTCTCGTTTGTCAGTTGCTGCCCGGTGGAAGACTACAACCTGTCAGGAAGTTGTAGAGAGTGATAAGGTCACCTCTGAGTCTCCTTTTCTCTAGGCTAAGAGTTTGTTTGTGGAGCTACTCTGGTTTTTTCATCTTGGGAAACAGTAAAATAACACATATTCTGACTCAGAGGCCTCTCTAATAGAAGTTGGTTTCTTGGATAAATCCAATATTCAAGAAAACATGCATTCAACACCATGGAATATGAAATTTCTAATATCAAAATGTTTAAATATTTTTTCTTTCTGCTGGTGGAACAGATTTACAGATATTTTCCCTTTAGCTTCACAACATTATTTCTGTTATCAGTAAAGGAATAGATCTTTAGTTAAATCTTTTTAACAAGGTCTTTCTTAATCAGTCTTCTTTTAAATTTAGCACAGATGTATTAAGGTAGTAATTTCCTTCAAAGTTAAACAAAAATATTTCTAAATCTTTATTTTCTCAAGAGCTCACAGTAATTACATTGGAGTTCTTATTTGGTGAGAAATAATTGTGAGGATTTGATAACTTAGGACATAGTTTTATGTCTTAACTTATCCAGCACTTCACCACCTCAGACAATCTCTGATTTCAGAGCTAAAACTCACCACAAAAATGTCTGTAGAAACTGGTTTTAGGCATTGATATATCAATACTTTTCTAAGAGATACTGGAATTTCATAGTTGTATGAAAAGATAAAAGAAAGCAAAAATATCCACAGAAGTCAGGGACAACATGCAAACGTGATAAATAAGCCTAGTTGAATAAAGCCAAAATAAGTATTTTTCAGCTGCGCTGTTTTGAAATCTGTTTTACTTAAGAGTCATCAAGAGAGAGATTTCTAAATCATTAAAAGAATGAGAAGTTTAAAAATTACAAAACCTAAGAAAAAGGCAAGAAATATATAAAGCATTCAGTAAAATTGATGGAGCAATTAAATCTTTCCACCTATGCCAAATTATAGGCCAAGTAGAGAGAATAAGATCTTGTTTATAATATGGAAAAATGGGCACCCTGGAGCCAGACAATGGATTTTAGTCAGTTAATTGGAGCAATTCCCATACAACATTTTTTATTTCCTGAGATTTCTTTATGAAAATATTGTGGAACTAAAAATCTTCATACAGCATAACAAATTCAACTTTAGTAGGTAGTGCTTGAGAATGGGCCCCTTGGGAAATGTTTACTTCACATTTAAATGAAATTCAGGAGAACTTCTGTTCATTAAAAGCTCAATTAATTGAGTAAAACGCAACATTTTTTCAAAAGCACAACTACTTGCACTGGAATCAACAAGCTGGCAATTAAGTAGTTATACCTTCGTCACTACAATAATAGATTATATTTTAGTTTCCTAACAAAGGGATATTTTCAATAAACATGAAAAAATCATAGTAAGCTCTATGATAAAAACATAATTATGGAGAAGATTAGTTAATAAATAATTATCAAAGCTAATTTTCTTTCCCAAACATGAACTCCATTATATATTTCTAGTTTCAAAAAGGTAGCTGATTTGTACTAAAGTCTGAAAATTTTGAAAGCAACTGTCTTTTGATGATGTAACATCTTCCCATATCAAAGGCCTGATGATTTTGTATTGCAAAAGGCTGATTTCCCAAAACGCTTTGTTAGAACTGGAGACGTAGAAAATGCAATGAACATTAAAACAAAGTCCCTGGAAAGGTGGCAGAGGAGGAGGTACTCCTCTTCTCATCCTCCTCCTCCACACCAACATTACTTTCTAAGCCTCTCAAAAACAGAACACACTAAAAATGTCATAAAGGAAGCCACTGTGAACAGCTGGAAAACTGAAAAGCAGCTATTATATCAGTTATGGACCCTGGCCCAACTTTTACCATCAGCCATTAGTAGCCAAAAAAACCACAACTGAGTAACAGATACAGAAAGGGGGAAAATCGAAGTGCAGCCTGGTTTTCTGCTGGTTGTCCTAACAATGTGTATATGGCAACCACCTTTTTAGCAGTCTCATAAAAGATCACACCAAATTGTGTGCACTGAGGTAGACTCTGTGCCACATTTAGTGCATTTAAATTACAGAAGCAAAGATGTCTGGCTTTTCACTGGCTGGTATTTTGTTCAACAGAAAGCTGTCTAAAAACCATCTTCAGTCACTGAACCTTGCAGACATGTAAAGACAAGCAAATGACAGGTAAAGCAAAGGGAGAAATTATGGTGGCAACTGGCACCACTTCATGGCACTGATATTGCATATTTTAGGATAAGAAACAGCACTCTGCTACAGCAGCTAAACAGGCATTTTTCTCCATTTGGATAAAGTCAAAATGACCACATTCTCGTGGGAAATAGATGATGTGCCAAAGCAGGGACAGTAAAGGGGGGACAAGTTTTATATTTTTGCATGCAGGGAACCTCAGGCAGACAAGAAGTACAGTGAATTAGAGAGGGACATCCTGGGACAGAGCAACGGCAGATCCCAGGTGTCTGCACTTCACACTTCTGTCCTTCACAAGCTGGCGGCCTCGGGCCAGTCACAGTGTCATATGCTGTTTCTTTTGTCTTTCCCCACAATATCTGATCATACCAGATCCAGTCAAAATTGCTACTGCTATTATAAGCATGGCTAGAAGGGGGCTCTGTACTTAGCAGGTGAGAACAATTCTTGGGCCCAGTTCAAGTCAGATACCAAACCACAAAACAGACTCCATGCTTTGGAATAATGAGTCACTTTGGAATAATCATGTAATGTCTGATTTCAACAAATCAATTTCAACATCTAAATCATGATAGCACAACTTCCAAAATTAACAAGTGATTTTTCAAGTTTTGTAATAAACTCGAGCTCTGTACCAACAACAGCCAACAGTAACTCTGAAAACACAGATGCAGTGATTTGGGAAGAGTAAAACTGAAATGTCTCTTGTTACTAAATAATGAAACTTCACATGTTATAATTTGAAAAATTCAGTGCTGTTACAGAAGTCTAATGTGAAGAGAGGGGAAAATTTTCTCTTTTCCTTCACCCCCACTAGTCTGGATTGCCAGTCTTGCTTTTCTTTTATGCTCTTAGTGACCTAAGCAGGGCAAATGAATAAAAGAGTAAAGTATCTGCAGCAGATAAAAGTTGGCTTGTAGGGTGGTTTGAGGCCTAAGTGAATTATTTATCAGTGACTCAGCACATCTCTTCTCTGAGAAAGAATAGTACAGCAATTAAAAGGGATACTGATGCATTTTGCATTTAGAAAAAAAAATCTTGATTAAGATAATGTTTTGTTTTTAGCTGGGATGGAATTAATTTTTTTCAGTAGTTAGTGTGGGGTTATGTTTTGGTTTTGTGCTGAAAATAGTGCTGATAACACAAGGTTCTTTTCCTCACTGGGAGCAGTGCTTGACTTAAAGTCAAGGCCTTTTCTGCCTTGACTCCTCCTTACCAGTGAGTGGACTGGGAGGGTACATGAAATTGAGAGGGGACACCCCCAGAACAGCTGACTCCACAGCTGACAAGAGGGATATTCCATACCATAGGACATCACACTCAGCATATTGCATAGGGGGAATGTGGAGGAAGAAAGAAAGGGAGAATGTTTGAAGTGATGGTATTTGTCTTCCCACGTCACCACCACATGTGATGGAGCCCTGCTGTCCTTGAGATGGCTAAACAGCTGCCTGCCTGGGAAGCAGTGAATTAATTCCTTCTTTTGCTTTGCTTGCTCATGCAGTTTTTGCTTTACCTGTTACACTCTGTTTGTTTCAACACATGAGTTTTCTCACTTTCATCCTTTCAATTCCTTCTCTCATCCCACAGGGAGAGACAGTACATGGGCAGCTGAGTGGGAATTAGTTGCCAGCTGGGGTAAAACCATGACATATAAACAAGTTAGAAACAAAGTTGCTGCTTACCTCCAAAGCTATGAATAACATCTGCAAATAAGCATTTACTGACAATGTTCCTTGAAGATATTTTTAGATTGTTTATACTATCCCATTTAATCTGAAATTTATCATACTGCCATCAAGAATACAAAAGGGTTAATAGCACTAGCTTTCCTTAAGTTTGCTGATGTCACACTTGTATTTCTGGGTAAGGGTATGTCAAAGTAGGAATATTCCATAAAGTCTTTAATTAGTTGTGGAAATATCATTGACCATCTCAAAGCAAAAGTTACTTTGAAATTTGCTTTGCTTTCCCACATAATACTGAGGCTGTTTGAAGACAGGGCAACATATACAAATACTCCAACACAAGTCATTCCTTTTCCAAGTTAAAATGGAATGTCTTATCGCTAAGAGATATGGAGGCTTTTATCTATATATCATACATGCTTTTATCTTCTATGACCAAGTACAATTATTCCCTTGGTACTCAGATACAGTACTTGGCCTTCCAGACCTGGAATTCATATGAGGGTTCCTTGAAAATGGGCAAAGCTTGTTATGTTATATCACTTCCTTCAAGAGAAAAATCAAAAAAACTCAAAGCATTTTTTAAATCTGTAATACATATATGGAGGAGTAAAATGAAAACTTAAGGAGACTGCTGTTACAGAATGTCAAGTAAGGAACTTGCCTATGCTCAAATCACTTTGCACTATGGTAGTCTTTTTCCAGGGATCAGGTAGTCAGCAATAACTACATGTGGCTAAGCATACAAGCCTGTTTGTGCTGTCTCACCTCAGAAGGTGTTCAGATGAATTCTCACAGTGATACAAAAGGGCTGGAACATATTTAGGAATGTTTACCAGAGAGATCCCAAAATTTGAAACGCTGATTAATAGATGACCTAGTTTGCTTAAAGGCTGAAGGGCCATCTTCACTCCCCTCACAGGAACAGTGGATGTACCTGGTACTGCCATCACAGACACCACTGTATCTAACTAACACTGTGATGGAGTCCCAGGAGTCCCAGTAACCTGGAGTTTCACATCACCTGCCAAATTTTCTTAGAAAAAAATGTTAAAAAAGGCAGTAATAAATCTCTTGTTGTCAGGGCAAGGACTATTACTATAAGCAATCAATTCATTTAAATTTATCTTGGGCGTATCAACTGTTGTGATTCCAATGTACACACACTTCTGGTTTTTAATCATGGACAGCAATCCAAGACCACAAATTATGCAATCAGAAATAAGAAACTTCCAGCAGTGCTTCTGGCCACATACCATGATCCCAAACTGACCGTTTGACCAGAACAGACAGAAAATCCACCCTAAAGAGCCAGATGAGAGCTGGTGCTCTGAGCAAGCCTCAGATGCTTTATATTGCCACCTGGCCTCTGACACTAGCTGCAGACATGCAGAACAAGCCTCTGTTGGCAAGGAACAAAATTACAAAGAGGAAAATGTATCTTTGGGAGGTGCCCATATCCTCCATCACCATTCAAGAACAGCATTTCCTTTCCATAGGTTAAACAAACATATAGCAAAAGAACACGTCTTTTTCCTGGTAAACTTATGACCTAAAAAGCCAAGACAAAGACAGGGAGAATAAAGATACAGAGGTAGGTGATTTACACAAGGAGGCAGTAACACTGTTGTTCCTAACGTGTTTGAAGCTTGCTGGTTTTGATTTAAACCCAAGTAAACACTTGTATGCCCATAGTTTGTCCCTTCTCTGGTTAAATAAAATCTACTTGCATACAGATATGCACACTTTTCCAGATAAAACTTGCACTAACAAATTAACTAGGAAAATCCAGTAAGGTCAAGCAGGGATCAAAACCTTTTCTCGCTGAGACTCTAAGACCATATCAACAGCTTCTCACATTAATCATGTGTCTTTTAAGGTGGTCTACAGATACTACTGAGGAGTGAATTTATATTGTGACTCAGATCTCTTTTTCCAATAAAACTAACTGTTCAGGGGACTCTGTGTGTAGGAGTGAGGGCTGTTTACCACTGTTATTATCTGAATAGCAGTGAATTGTATGCCTAAAGCTACACAAAATAGAAGGATTCAGCTGTGGACAGAAAAGAAAGAAGAGCTAAGCTCCCATGTGAGAAACAAATACATTAGTGTGACACACTCAAAACAAGCAGTGATTACATCTGTTTGCAGCACAGGCTTTCTTGCTGTGCAGAGCTCTGGTGGTCCTGCAGCTACTGTAATGATGGCGATCATGTAGGCACACTTTAAAGCAGACAATTTGGGCACTTGTTGGCACTGTAAGCACAGCAGTACAGAGCTCAGCCTAAGCTAATCTCCTTAGCACCTACACAGCTTCTCAGGTGAGTTTTATGGCTAACCCTTGTTCCAGCAGCACAGAGCTATCAGCAGCTGGGAAACTATTTTAAAGCTGGCTTAGCTACATCTCCTTGTACTGTTCTTATTGCTTCTTAGAGGTAACTTGAGCTTGACAACAAAAGATGTACTGCAAAAAACAGAAATCTTTCAGGAGCTTTCAATCAGCTCTCAAATCCCCAGAGTGTTGCAAAAAAAAACCAAGCTAGGACCCCAATAAAACTGCTAGTGGGATTTTGTGGAAATTGTTTAAAGTGCAATAGTACCAACCCAAAAAATTGTCATGGCAGGACAACGATAAACTGAAAGCAACAGAAGAGTTGAACCATCTAGACAGAAAAGGCAAGGATTAAACCAGTGAATCAATAACTTTGTGAGTTATTGGACAGACTACAAAAAAATTAGAACAAAAGGGGGAAGTCCCTACATTTTACTTTTAAGTAATACTTGTGGATAGAGCTGGTGAAGTAGGTATCCATAATTATGCAAGCTTTCTAAGTAAGAGACCATTACGCCTTCCAAAATAAATACCAGATTGATAATTATAACACGGTGAATTATGCAAGAATTTCTGGATAAAAATCAAATTAGGCACTCAATGATGATAAAGGGATTCCCAAGGAAAAATCTTTTTTTTTGGAGGATCCTTTTTTCATTGTTGTTGTGTTTTAGATGCAGAACAACAAACACACATCAGTATAAAGAAAAAAAAACCTATTAGGTGATCATAACAAGTACCACTAGCTCAGAGGACAACATTGTGTTGATATGCTATATGTCACCTTCTGTTTTAAAAGAGCCAGTTTAAAAGAAGCTTTGCACAATATGATTGAGGATCTACACTGAATTAGGATTGATTTCTCTAATGGCCACAGCCAAGCAAGAAAAAAAAAATGATTTACACAAATGAAGGTCCACTCAACCAGAATTACGTTTAACAATACCACTATGTACCTATAGAGTGCCCCAACTTGCAGGGAAAGCCAGTAATAGTTATCAATTGATTTTTATATGCTGAAATACCACTTACCTACTAAGGGCACCAGACTGCACTGTAGCAGACATATTCCCCACTGTGAGATTTGTAATCCTCCCAAATAAGTGAATTGTCCTGCATAGAAAATGTCTGAAAAATCAGCACAAATCATCCATAGATCAGGAAAACTTAAATATCGTAGATCGAGATCATTCACCATAAGAGATTAATCTGAAAAAAAAAAAATCAATCACAATTCAAGCATAATTAAGGAAAAAACATTCATTAGGGACAAATAACTCACTCCATCAGACAAACCAAGAAAAAATTACAGCACAATTCTGGAATACATTTCCACATCCTCTCTTAAGTGTATAGAATAACCAGAAGATTGAAATATTCAAGGGCATGCAAGAAAATCACTATTTTTTAAAATGGAAGCAGAAGAGAAGTTCTCTTTTAAAAGAAAAGCTGGAGAAAAAAAAGGAAGCTTGACAAGGCTTAGTTGGCTGTATTTTTTTCCACAGTCACTGGGAGCAGTCTAACACCATCTCCTCCATTTGGGAATTAAAAGGGGGAAAAAGCAAGTAAGTGAATTTCTTTCGGGCAATTGATGTTTGTTCAGCATTTAGAAAGACAGCATAAGACAGGATCTAGTTTCTAGTGATCCAAGTAAGTGTTTGTAAATGAAAAAAAAAAACACACAAAAAAACCCCAAAACAAACAAAAAAAACCACAAATAAAAACCAAAACCAAACAAAAAACCCCACAAAACTCAGAAACCTGTCAAAGGGAAAATGTTCCCTTAAAAAAACAAATCTGCTTGGGCATCTTGTTTGAGACAACGAAAGCTTTATCAGAATCACAGAATATTCAGAGTTAGAAGGGACCCATCACTGTCTTTAGGGAAATCTGAAGCAAATCTGTCCTGTGTCAGGGAAGCAGGACTCTCCTTTGCTCTGAAAAAATACTGGAGGCCACAATCAACATATTTCCTTCACCTGAGATAACATAGAGCATGCTGGAGGGGTTGTAAGGACTACAATGGAGGATAAATAAAAGTCCCTAAACATAAAGGTTCCTCTAAACCTATGTCAGTCTGTTCACCTTAAAATAAAGCAAAACAAACAAACCCACAAAAAAACCTACAAAACCCACAAAGCCAAAACAACAACAACAAAACAAACAAACGGAAAAAGAGCCAGAGATTAGGCATTTAAATAAATTTACATAAAGTACTTCATCAAGTTGTCTCATAAGGAGCTACACAGTTTTGTTTGTGGTTTTAATCTGACTGTCCAGACAACCCGCACTCTGCAAGCAATACATAGAAGTATGCTTTACGTAGTCGGGATTTTTCAAAAAGGTCACAGAATTCAGTGTTAAAACAACGCGGGATGACCAAATGACCTCTGCCAGTAGCCATAAACACGACGAGATCATGTAGTTATTGAGGCATTTGTGTAACACTTGAGCTACAGAGAAACTCTTAGTGAATAATGACCAAGTGTTTCCATTTTCAGCTCATTAGAGTAGATTTTCACACTGGAGCTTTGCTAATGGTTTGTCAAGTCTGAATGTTACTCTTGGATATTACATCAACAACAGCCCTTCTTTATAGCATGGCTTCTGTAAAATACTTTTTATCAAAGCAGACTCTTCACAATGACTAGTCCTAACAGACTTATGCTATTTTGGATACTCAGCTTGGGATCAGTCTGTTTCATAGCAAACCATATATCACTTTCTAAAGAATGATGTTCTGCAGATCTCTGCAGGTGGACTTCTAAGCTTTTATACCAGGAGTCATTTGCGAAAAACTGTTATCCAAAATATTCAATAATGGGTACCTACAGAAAGGATCTACCCATATTAACAGGCATAGATGAGCAGGTCTAGGAACTATGTTGCTAATTCCTTAGACACAACGATAACTCACCCTTTCTATAGGAGCAGATCATCACACCAGGTGTATGGCTTAACAATGATCCGAGTAACATCATCTGCACCTTTGAGAGGAGGGTTCGTGGTCCAAAATCATGAATTATTCTCTGAAATACCTCTTCTAGAATTTGCAGTTGTGGCAGCATTTTAATATTAAAACACCTGTTCACTGGCAATTAGACAGTTGATGCATTAATTTTATTGAGGCTGCTGCATAGACATCAGAATGTAAAGGTTTTTTACCACCTCTGACTCGGGCCAGGTATAAACAGCTGATCTAGAACTCAGTAGTTCCACTTTACATTAGCATATCTTTGAAATGTACAGATTTCTCAAGCCTGCATTACCTTTTTCTAATATTTTCTTTATTTTTACTTAAGAGAAATTCTAAAAATACATTGTGAAAAAAAGAAACAATCTAAAAAATCATGTTCTAGGAAACAATTGCTACCTAACTACACATGTTCTCAAAGAATAGTGAGACTGTTTACTGTTATTTCCTAGACAACAATCATATAAACAGAAATGCTACTGAATTCTTCTGAATTAGGCTTAAAAATATACTAAACATAATCTACAGCTTAAGTCATGCAGTACAAAAACTAAAGGAATTAATAAGGTGTTCTTAGTAATTTTGATAAGGTGCAGACTGTACCACCTCAGTGACTTAGAGGAAAAGGATTTTTCCTTCCACTCAGTCTCCTTCAAATATACTTGGTGCTGAAAGAGGGATTTTTTAACCTCATAACAATGACATTTAAAAAGTACAGATAGTTATAAATAAGGTGAGAAAACCCTACCAAATGGATTTAACGGGAATACTTGCAAGGTGTTTTTTGTGATTTTTTTTTTTTTTTCAAAAAAAGAAGAGCTAAATATGTGCTAGACAATTTTAATGAGGCAGCACAAACAGGAACTATCTCATAAGACATTCACCCAGAGATAACACAATCCAATTTCTGTTTGGTTCAGAATTTAACTCACAGTAGCAAACACTTATCCTGTTTAATTAAAAGAAACATTCGTATAAGGAACATGAGGTTCTTGAATATGAATTTAAATAGAGCAGCCTAAGAAAGCAGTTAAGATTCAGAACAGACTATAATTACAAATTAAATTATCTTCAATCCCGACACTTCAGAAAGTTCAATAGCTATACAAATATAATAAGCTTGAGTGGTCAGACACCAGAACACAGATCCAGAGGCTGTGGGAACTCCATCCTTGCAGTTATACAAATCTCAGCTGGACACCCTTGTCGAACTGGTCCTTTTATGAGTAAGGACTGGACCAACTGACCTCCAGGAGACCCTCCAAACCACATGATCGCTGTGATTCTGTGTCTCTAGCTCTGGATTTGGCAAATAAAAGACCTAAATGAGGTACTTCTCAGTGTATCACTGCTTTGGTGTTTCTACCTAAACTGACTGCAGAACTGTTTTATAAAATTCTGTTTCATTTTACTGTTAGAAATGGGCTTTGTCTGCTGAAATGATAATTGGACCCTCTTATCTGATCATGTGGTGTGTTTTTTCTTACTGCTGCCTCCTAACCTAATTATGTAGAACCATCACCGTCAATAATGAGAAAGACTAATACGAAAAGATTCAGAGATGCTTGCAGAGCAACATGAGAAGTTTTGGGGAGATCTTGGAACTCCACATATGCTTCCTAAATCTTAGGGTAACCTTAAACTTTAAGGTGCTTTTTCTTCTTCATATTGCAGGAGGTGGACATAATTTTAAAATCGTACAGGAACTTCTGAAAACATACAATTCTCTCAAAATACCCAAGAAGCGGTAATTTGGTGGCAGATGACAGTGTGTGACTGCCATGGCCAGGATGTAGGCCTAGAAAATGACATTAGGAAAAAAAGGTGATGCATAAGCAAAGGCAAGAAATACCATGTGACACCACAAATATAAATCCCCATAATATACTTTTATAGAATCAATTTCCAGAGTCAAGTTTTATTTTAAGCTTTGTATGTTGAATCAGCCAACCAGTCAAGGGTGCCCATAGACTGACTACAGCAGTTCCAAAACAGGAGCCATGGTTTTTAATTCTGCCTTTCAAAGGGCTGACTGGAGCAGCCAAATGCATTTATATCCTATGGACAAGGCCACATCCCTTTTACTGCACCAGATAATGTGAAAGGCTCTTCAGTGTATAACAAAATAAGCTTCTAGCTGTTAACTAGCAACGATAAATGTTTCGAGTGCATTACCTGGAATACATTATCCTCACTCTCTGATTCCCACAATAAATTAAAAACTAGTTCTCTTTAAATTGTATGTGTGTGGAGAGAAAGCTCAAAATCAGCAAAGTGTGACTGTATTGTAAAGTTAAATTTGTAGGTAGTTCTCATTTAAAGTTTTATGAGCTTGCAAAGATTGGATAATATGTCAGAACAGTTAGGAGGGAATCGGGAATCCTATTTTCAGTTCTCCACCAGGCTCACTTCTCAGGCTGGTCTGCTAATAAAGGCAACCCCTGGACCATGGAAAGAACTACTGAAGCAGAGCAAGGTGTAATGGCCAGATGCAGTATTAATATCAATTGTGAATTACATATTATTTAGGGCAAGCAGTGATATAATAAAGTATATTTCCAGTGCTGGCTAAATGAGGAGAGAGAGAAGGAAATTGCTGACTTTAATCATGACTTGGTATGCTTGGTTTCCATGTCTATGAATAACAGGAAAAAAATACGCATTTCTCACTTAAACTTATTGATATGAAAAGGCAGATCAACATCTCAATAAATATCAGGGTGATACATCAAAGACTGGTGAATGGTTTCAAAAAAGATGATGTACTACTAGGAATTCAATTAAAGCAAGACAGAGTCAAAGAATGGTGGGAAGTGGAACCAGGACAATGAGGACAAAGCTTAGAGCTGTGTTATCATTTAAATACCTGTAGCAACTATAAAGCATATGTACTCAATATGTATGATTTACGTTAAGTCATAAGTGTGGGGTCTTGTAATGAATCTCTTGGCCTATGATTTGAGACAAAGGAAACATCATAAACCAACATATTTCACCTCAGTATACTATACTCCAGTATTTCACATCACCCAGGAAACACAAGGCTCCCCTATAGAGTATGGTCTTAGTACTATGTGATATTAGTAAACTTAAAAGACTCTGCCCGTGTACAAAAAGGGATTTGCACCAGATTTTTATAAAAAAAATATTTTCAGCTCTGAGCAAAAAAGATAGCAGAAATGCTATGGGATAAAGATTTGAAACTGTGCACAAAGCAACAAAGCTATAAAATCCTAGTTAATATACATGAGAAAATAATTAGTATGCATTGAAGCCTTGGGAAGAAGGCAGATGCACTAGCATTTTTACTGTAGATAAATGCAATGTGGCTGCTGCTGAATGTAAAATACAGAAGAAAACTCTTTTCTTCCTATTCTTTGCCATGCTTGATGATCTTGCAGCAGTTTGGGATGGTAATTAAGTAGCAAACTCATGGAAATGAATGTTTTACCTAGTACATTTAATCTCATTTTCAGGATGTGACTGTACAGGATGGAATCAAATATCCCTGTTGTCTGAAAAATATTGTTGCTATATGCTAAGAAAAGATGTAGACATAATGATTCTCCACATTTAGGATATGAGAAAATTGTGTGAAGGATGTGAAGAGGTACTAAAGACCAGTAACTATGTCAATCCTCATCATTGTTATAAAAAGCAATAATTTTAATAAAAAGGTAATAATAATAATTTCTTTTGCTTTTACTGCTTTCCTTGCTTTTACTCCACTGTTCACATTGTTCATCAGCAATCTTTCAAGGGAAGTTCAAGATCTCACAGACTGCTAGCATTTTGAAAGAAAAGTGGATAAATCACTCTAGCACCCTAAAAACTTATGGAGAAGACAGGTTTTTTACCTTTCACGGAAAAATAACATGCAGACTACACAAGGAATAGATTTTCTGAGAAGTTGATAATATCTTGATATTTGAGCTTACTATAGATATTCATAATATATGGGGTCAAATATAATCTTTCCCACTTCTCTTGACTTGTAGCTATTTGATCTACAACTAAAAAGTGGTTAAGCTGTGATAGCCCCCTTCTCATTTGGCACTTATAGAACATGTTAAGTAGAAGAAAGATTTGCCTTGTTTCAAGATTTAAAGTGCAAGAAACTCATTATACGGAATAGTAGTGGAAAATTTTAAAAGCAGGTATAGATCTGAAGATGCAGTCTATGGCACACTGAAACATTCAAAAACTCTTTAAGGTTTTTCTGATACATAGCACAAAAGAGAATTAAAGGTTTGGTCTATTCTTTGTCATCATTGAAGAGACACTAAAGAGAAAGCAAATTTAGGGCCAGACTGTAGCTTACACCGACAATTAAGGCGATTGATTTTATATCGTTTCTAAGTGCTCATGTTCTAAACTCAAATTAAGTCTTGAGGTGAAGAGCTTTCAGCAACTCTCTTCTTGTCTGATGATCCTGTGCAGCATCCAGCACACCAAGAGCTCAGCTCTCCTCATGCATGACTGATGGCAGCGCACTGGAAGAAAGGTAAAAGCCAGCAAAGACAAAGGGCTTCTCTGTGGAGAAAACAAAGTGATAAAATACGATTCTGTGACAGGTTGTTCAAATCTGACCACATCTCTAAATTCTCAGCAGCCCTGGCAAGGGGTGGAGCATCAGAGTCTGAATAGACGATATTGCCCAAGTCTTCCTGTGAAAAGATTTGTCAGCGCCACCCACAGTCCCCCTGAAAAAGCTCTGAAATTTAACTACTTGTCTTGCAAAAGGCATCTTTTCTCTGCAGTAATCCAAAGCTTCCTTCTCTCTCCCCTTGTCGTTAAGTGAACATTACAAGTCCATTCAGCACATTCTATTGTTTCCAGAAGTGCATTTCTGCTACTGAGTTATACAGCAGAAGAGGTACAAGTTCAACCACCTTACTTTATACTCCCTCCAAAAATAGCACATATCTGAAACCTCATCAGTTTCCAAAGCAAATTATACATCACTTCTGACATATCAAAACTGAAGCAAAGCTCAGCAGGACTTATCAATTCTCAGCAAAGACTAAATAGCAAAGTGAGATATTTCTAATGACTGTTTAAATATGCATATGTACAACTTTACATAGAATTTTTCATCATGAGTAACTAAAGGCAACTACAGTTGTCAAAATCAAAGAACAAAGAATATCTTTGGAATTTTTAATGTTTTGTGATAAATTAGTCACTAGGACATAGCACATATTTTAAAATACATTGTACGATATAGGAGATTAAATTCTCTGCCATTCTTTGTGCACTTTCAAGTATCAGGACACATTTTCCCTGCTGCTCGGGGGTACAAAGAATTTTCCAATACCTAGAAATAAAATAAAATAAAATAAAAAAATTGGCAATTTTGATTCAAGTTGCTGCCTGACAGAATTAGATGAAAATGGAAGTTCAGTAGCTCTTCCAAACATGACCTAGTGTGCGTTTGGTCTTAAAAAAAACCTACCTCAAAATATCAATGGGAAAAAAAGATAGAGAGCATACATATTTAAAAACAATGTCTCTGCAAACAGCATCCATTCCCCATATTGTCTGCACTTTGACATGGGAGGTCTCCTTTGGTTTTAGGCTTATTTTTAGAATCTTCAATCACTGAGGGAGAAGGGTGAGAAAAACGAATTTCTGCCTGTTGGAGATGTTCCAACCAGTTTAGTCATAAAGAGGAAGGATACCTCTTCTGATGTCCCTCATCTCTATCCCAGCATGTGGTGACTGGTCTCCCAAAAAGGACTGTTTTTTTCTTCAGCTATACTCCTGAGCACTGCTACTCCAGGGCACAACACATTTGGTAAAATTCAGATTAGCATTTAAAGTTACAGTAATTTTAGCGTTACAGTCATACCTGTGAAGTGTCATTCTAAAATGGAGGACAAAATTCATATCTAGCATCCAACTGTTTCTGCCCAAAATTTATTTTTTAAGCCCATATTCTACAGGTAGCCACGAAAGTCAAGGTGGGAGGATACACACATGCTCATGTGTTTGTGGGCACACACATTGCCTGGATGTAACCCCACCCAGCTGAGATGTTCTCTTAAATGAAAGACTGTAGTTTGGTCCTTTGCAATTAGGTTCATAGAAGAAAATGTTAGGAGCTAGCTACAGTTCTTTTGGGCCAGAGAGCATATTCTTCACTTTGGTCCAAAATTTTGTAACCAATTTACATTTATTGCTCATCTTACACCTCGCACACATTAACAGCTCTACAACATCCAAAATAAAATCTTTTCACTGACTTTAATCCAGTTCATACTCAACAATGCAATCTGTATTTTTCCCTCAGATCAATAAAACACAAAGCAAAATATTCACCATGTAGTGTAATCCATCCTGCTCCAGCTCTGTAGCAGACAAATGAGATGTCCTTTATTGAAGCTCGCAATGAATAAATGAGACTCTCTACAAGTTTTATATGTTCATCAATGTTCATTACTTCTCAATTGATTTTCTAAGGTCTGAGATATTCTTCTAACTGCATTTAATATATGTCCTTACTTTAGTTTTTTTTGACTGCAATTGAAACTCTCCTGGCTCTGATTTGACGCCGAAAGTTCCTGATTTTTTATGACTATAAGATGAAATAGTACTAATTGCATCCTCTACTAAAGAAGAGTGGATATCTTGTAACTCAACAAAATTTCATAGGCAAATGAATGAGTTTACTGAATTGAATATCTCCAGTAATGAAAAATTCCAAATTAATATTACAGAATACTTGAATCCAACCTTTAGAGTTGCATTTTAGAAACCCCTTCCTATTAATTTTGTGCATGGAATCAGGCAACAAAAATGGTGGAACTATAACTCACATATATAATTTAAGTGACTCAACTGACTCAAATTCATCATGCAGTCCTGGAAAAATATTGTATTAGAACAGTGAAGGTTGTGGACACGGGTATAGTGAGCAGGAAGAAGAAGACAAAGGAAAATATGCTATTACACCCTTGAAAACAAAATCTGTCCCAAGAAGTCAAGGAAGACCAGTAGTCCATTTTGTATATTTTCTCATTTAGACTGAATGGAATTTCTCCCTCCAGATGGTAACTAATTAATACGAAATAAGTGTCAATAAAGGTAGTTAAAACACTTTTTGGAGCAGCCATTCCTCACACAAGTTACCCTTTTCTTCTACCACTACCCACTTAGACAGCAAAGCTCATTGGATTTTAATTTAGAACTTCACTGGAAACTCCACGGTATAGAGGGACTGGAAATTTTCAGGGGCTCACCTTTGGTCTTGGTTTGATGCTAGAACAACAGAGTCTTAGTTTCAGTTGGAATGTCTAGGTATGATGAATATACAAGTAACTATGAAAATATTAACTTCAGTAATAATAGTACCTTTATTCCGATTGACCTCAGTCCAAGAATACAAGTCCCAGAGATACCAGAGGAAAATTTAAACACTCTTTTTTAAACAGTACTGTTTCTTGTTCTGAAAATAGACTCACACAGATACTAAAAATACATTCAAATATAAAGCTGTAGCATAATGGTCAACAGTTAGTAGCATTGATTAGTGAATAATTTTAGCTATGCTACTGATTCTTAAAAGTCAAATAAGTTTTAATTTCACTTCGTTTTGCTTGGAAACAGTTTTCAATATAGGCTTTGGGGGTTTTCTTTTTGTTTTACCTTTTTTTTTTTTTTAAGCATTGCTGTTTCAGGTTTTGCTGGCAAATAGTGCTGAACTCATTCAGTCTGTTTGCCAGAGTTAAGGTCACTGCAGCTTTAGTTTTACAAAGAACACCATTTCTCTGTTTCTCTGTTAATCTTGGCCTGAAAAGACCACACAGTACCCTTCCCAATTGAACAGTTTAGCCTTTGTTCCTTTGTTTGGGTTATACTATTAATCTGCTAGGTCGATAGCAAAAACGTGTGAACTGCTAGTGTACCAGATGATTGACAGGCAATTAGCAGCTTCTAGAGATCCCTGCTTTGAATTCCACAGATATGTGACTGTGTTGGGAGGCACAGGCTGCTGATCTGACTTTTTTGTAAACTTTTGCTGCAATACTAAAAATCGGATCTTTGAAAGAACTAGTGTAACTATTCTCAGGGGCTTCAGCTGCATGAGACCTACAAAATCGAATCAGAGGTGTGAAAAGCTTAACTGTAAGCAAATAATTAACATGTATCTATTCATACTTCTCAGAAAATAAGGTTTGCAGAGAAGCAAGAGTTTTAATCTTTGCCCGATGAGCAAGGAAAATTCCTCATTAAAATACAAATCTGAGAAAACATTGTTCCCCAATTGCCAATTTGTGGGAAAAGGTGTGTAGCCCATGAATAATGAAACTTTCACATTTACTCGTTTGTGAAGTCCTCATTTTCTTTTCCTTGTTTCTAATTTCTTATTAAGATGACCATCTATTTTGTCTTCTGTTAAGTTCTGCTAAAAAATAATAGCATGATCAACGTTCTAGAATGTAGTTCCTATACTCTTCACTGATATATATTCTTATTTTTTTAAAGTTTACATCTGTTTAATGATATTCCATTTCCCTGTATGTAGAGCAAGTCTAAGATATAAGAGTTATGTATCCTTCCCTGCCAACATATAGTATATTTTATTTCCCAAGAAGACGTTTTCCTGTGTAGAAAGCTTCATCAACTGGAGGGAGCAAGTGTAGGTAGTTTATCACAGACACACGTGTCCACCAGAGCACTGCCCAGTGACAATTTCACCATTTTTTAACGCAGTTTGCACTTGGTCAGCCACCAGCAGGGTAGCTGGCTGTACCTTTACCTATTTACATGTCATGCACACAAATCTGCACTGACGTAAGTAGGAAAAAATCAGACATCCCCTAGTTTCCAGTTGCGCTGACAGTATGGCAGCAGCTGGCCAAAGCTCTTCAGTAGCAGTGGTGTTGGACCACACATCCCTCCCACTTGGAGAGTTGCTGCCCACAGACATGCACAGGTCTGCAAATTAATGCAGGGAGAGAGGGAGAATTTCTAAGAAAACTGAAATGGCTCCCTCCCAGCCCCCTTTCCCTCAGCTGCTGCAAAGACTTCTTTTGTACAGACATAGAACAGCCAGGCTCTTGGTTTAGCTTTTGTCCATGAGACTTGAGGATCACAAGCTGCAAAATCATCAAATCCACTTTGCCAGGCTGAAGCCATGAGCTGAGTGCAGTTTGGAATTGCATCTTCGGTTCCCAAGAGAACTGGCATTTTAAAACCTGAGGCCTAAACCACCATGTTGTCACACTCTTACAGCTTTAGAAACAGCCATAAAAATAAGTGTGTTAGAATTACAAGATGTTTGGTAGGGAGTATAATGGCATTGCATTTTCGTCAGGTAAGGGTTGTTTTCAAACAAATGGAGCACAATCTGTTCACACTGCGGCTTCTCAGAATATCTTTGCCTTTTCCTTTTGCAAGTTGCATGATATTTTATGTCAAAATATCTCTGTGTTAAAAGATTCAGAATAATTCAGTAGTGTTTCATTTAATCCAACATCTGCAAACCTCTTCAGATGTTCCACAGTGAAAATAATTTTCTCTGGCTAGGACTTCCTATTTCGTTACATTAGTCCCTTTTGGCTTCCCCTCAAGCAAATTTTATTGATGCCATATTTTAAGTTGTTTCTACTTAGGCCTTGGAAGTTAAGTATTCTAAACATTTCCAGTAGAAATTTTTGATATTAGTTTAACAACTACTTTGTTGTACAGATTTACAGCAAGCATACTTCAAGAAATAACCAGGAAAAATCCTGAAATAAATTTTCCTTTTCTTGTAGCATCAAGGGAAGAAATGGGAACAGATAGAAACCAAGTGTATGTTTAGGAAAGAGAAGCACTATTTCTCAGTTGCTTTAACTTTTTTGAGACATTTTCATTACTTAGCTATCTGCTCATAAAGCTGAAATTGGTTCCCCCATAGTCCTGTTATTCCAAGGTAAGTATGAAGTTCAGTCTTGCTCCCTATTCTCTTAACTTCCAAACGACTCAAATGCTTTAGCTTTCTCTTTCCTATTGATGTGAAAAATAGATTAGCAGTAGAAAGGGGAAAAAAGAAACCAAAACACAAAACAGACCTATCAGCTAAGAAATTATTTGAAAAGAATTGAAGCTTCACAACCTGAATACACTTAAATATTTTAAATAATTCTAATATTATTAAATTTCCTGAGGAAAAAAATATAGTTTGTTCTCAAGGAAAAGAATTTAAGATTCTACCTCCTGTCACAGCAACCTGGAGACAAAGGTAAGTATTTTAGGCCCACAGTAGCTCTGAGTCAGAAAATACTCTTATTTAGGAGGACATTTATGAATCCATTCATCATTTTATATATATCAAGGCTTGTCTGCTACTGCAGAAATTCTTTTGTACCCCACTGTACCATTATGATTTATCTCAGTTACAGCTAGTTTCATAGTCACAGCAAGAAAAAATACTCTGCATCTAATCTTGATCTGTAGCAGAACTGAGTAGCATCCCAAATCCCTCTGTGCCCTGCCCACCTTCAGTGTCATTGTTCATTGCTCATTTCCCTTCAGGACAGGGTTTTAATTATGGTGCACAGTACAGTACAGAGAGATGCTCAGAAGGTGTGTAGTGACCAAAGGCACCTATCAGGGCAAAAGCATCACAGGAAGCTGAAGTTCGGTTGGAATGAGTTAAGGTTTTGAGATCACAAAAGCCTCCAAAGCAGCTTTGCAGTCCAGCTGCTCTCCAGGAATTGAAACTAACACTACAGATCTTTTGGGTGTCTTGTCACCTTGAATATTGGCTTTGTGTGTGTTTCTTCTGCAGGTGGGAAGGTCACTTACGTCTCCCATGTGTCTCTCATCTGGACCTGAGGCAGTTTGCTCCCTGTTTAATGCTCACTTGTGCTTTCTTTGTTCATTTTACTCTGAACTCCAAAGTCTTATTGACATCAAGCACACCTGGTTTTCAACCACAGGGAAGGTCCATCTCCTTTCAGTAGAGAATTAGATCCCCTCCAGAGTGCAAAAGGCAAACCGACAACTCCTCTCCTTGCTGCCCTGTTTGTACAGCCTCTTCAGTGTGACATAACATACATGTTACCACCAGTAACCACGATCAGATTCACAAACTAGTTCAGCTGCCTGTCCCAACATTCACTCAAGGTGTTTAGATCGTATCACTACTCAGCATTTGGCAGAAGGTGCTGAATTATTATATTCCCTCTCATAGGAGAGGGTGAGAAGGCTGCGAGGCAGAGAATCTGCAGTGAAGTCAGGAGCTGAACTCACCTCAGACACCTCTCCTGAAACACCAAAGTCACCATTTCTTTTGTCCTGGGATGTGCTGCTTTCACCAAGATGAACCCATTGTGAACATGTCCCCGGCTCCTATCCACCACTATTATCTGCTGTCTAACTGCATTCATTTAGGTACCTTCTTGCAATGGCAGGCCTAGTATGTTCATTAATTTATGTATCAAATCACTATAGTCAGGCCACACCTGGAGTGCTGTGTCCAGTTCTGGGCTCCTTAGTACAAGACAAACATGGAGCCTCTGGATCGGGTCCAGTGGAGGGGGACAATGATTATTAAGGGACTGGAGCATCTCCCTTGTGGGGAAAGGCTGAATGAGTTGGGCCTGTTCAGATTTGAGAAGAAAACTGAGAGGGGACCTTAGCAATGCATGTAAGTGTCTGAGAGAAGGATGTCAAGAGGATGGAGCCAGGCTGTTATTAGTGGTGCCAAGCAATTGGACAAGAGATTATGGAAAGAAACAAATGCACAGGAAGTTTCACCTGAACATGATGAAATCCTTTACTGTACAGTGAACAAGCACTGAATAGATTGGCCAGAGAAGTTGAAGAGTCTCCCACTGTAGACATTCAAGCATCTAGACCTGATTCCGTGGAATGTGCTCTAGAATGACCCTGCTTAAGCAGGGAGGTTGGACCAGATGACCCACTGTGGTCCCTTCCAACCTTATCCATTATGTGATTCTGAAATGGATTGGGAAAAAACAAAAGAAAATGGACTGAAAAAGGAAGGCAGGAATAAAATAAGCAAAAACTTTTGTGATTCTGCTATTAAAATTCAGTACTTACTGAATACAGGTATTTCACTCACAATGTGTATATCCCTCATAGAAATTATGAGGTTTCTATATACCAATCAAACCAGTCACTCTAACAGTGGGCAACGGCCTACTGGATTACAGAACCCATTGGTTCATTGTGGGGAAACAATGTACAAACCATGCTCTCATGGTTACCTGCATCTAGCATTTCTCCTCACAAATGATGTAAGTATTAACTGAAAAAAAAAAAAATTACAAAACTTCCTGTAGGTTGCAGTGCTTGTTGCATCAAATTCCAGACAAACTCAGATTTCTGGATACTTGGAAGATCTTGGAAGTCCTCTTCAAAGCTACTGCCTGTTATAAAAGCCCATTGCTTTCGATCAAGAAACTGCCAAGAAGTCATTAACAGAAAAATCCTCTGTAACTTCAAAATACCACTGCACCTGTACATTTAACACAAAAATGTTGACTTAGGAAATACTCCTTCAAGGCTCAGAAATAAGCAAGCATTACATGTCCCTCTCCACAGGCAAAGCACCAAAATACCAACAAAAAACTTTCTAAATTCCCAAAGATTTAGTTTGGCTATGTTTGCCTGAGTTTGTATGCTGGAGTTTTCATCACCACTTGCAGACCTCAAACCATTTATTTCCACCCAGTGCTCTGTGGCTTGCTCCTGACCAAACTTCATTTTAGTACAAACTTGAGCTCATACACCACCTTTCACACATTTTTCTCTTGTTTACAACATACCATCTATCCAGACACTCTTCATCTGGTTCAGCAGCAGAGTGCAGACCTACTTTTGTGGTGGATACCAAACATGTTTTGAAATGCCACTCAGGACTGTCAAGATTGCCAAGACATCTTTGGTACATTGAGGGCTTGCATTCAGTGTGTTTAGGTAGACAAGGGCTGGGCAAGGCATCCTCATTGTATGCTTTATATCTTGCCCTGAAGCCAGTGGGCCTCTCTAACCTTGTGCCAACACGTAACAACACAGATGGCCTACAATTTGGGCACGAAAATAAGGTTTTTACAGTAAAAGCAATACAGTTTTCTGATATTACAACACTTAGCTTTTATTAAGGTAGTTTGAGCTCTGTCACACCAAGAAACCTACCCTGTGCTACTGCTTTATGGCCAGGTGATATACAGGATCTTGTCAATGAAACCCCTCCATCTCCCCTCTCACTCTGTGTATTTTGATATGACTTCTTTAGCATGAAAAAAACTGAATACCAGGTATCTTCATTAGCCTAAGCAAACTGTTCCTTCTCAGCATGCCCAACATTTCAGCTGCATGCATCTCTTACTCAGAGCAAAACAGGCACATTTTGTTAGTGTAACAATTTTTTTTTATTTCAGTTACTTTTTCACATAAAATTTTATGTAAGCTACAAAAATCGTGAAATGCAGAAATGGTATTAAAACTGCAAACTTAAAAGTTTAGATAAAAAAAAATCCATCTTTCCCTGCTAACAATGACCATTTAAAACAAACCATATTGTGATGGATTCATTTAATAAACATACCATACACTTCTCAAAAATAAATAAAGAACAACATCAGAAAAACCAATACTATCAACAACATGAAGCATTTAGTCATCTTTTTTTTTCTTGAAAGACATAAATGAAATGTCTAGGCACAGTTTTAGGCATTATAGAGGACACAGAGGCAATAGGTTAGTGTGCACTGCGCTGTACAAAAATACAGTCTGAATAAATTACATTGCTAGCCATAAGATTAGACTTCACTTACCAGTCAGTTCATTGCATGTTTAATAATATACAGTTACATGCTAATCCATATATATCATTTATATTTCAAACACATAGGTCTCTCTATATTTGTTTTTAAAATTTACAAAAGCTAAACGAAGTTGTGCAAGAAATCCAGAAGAGGTGCTAGGTACTTGTCAGCACCGGACGGTATACTTCAAGCTTAAAAAATACAAATAACTAGCCCTGCTTGCAAGTTTGCTATATATATATATTTATTCATACATATTTGGAAGAAAAAAAATGTATTTTTTGTGGGAGAGGATCATTCTGCCAGTGAGATTAAGTCAAACAACTGAAAAAACAGTGATATGACACAAGCACAGCATATAAAATTATTTGTCACATGTATACTCAAGACACAGATATGCATGTTTTTTTGTGGCTAAAAAGAAATAAAACGGCATAAAGTTGTATTTTCTTTTAGTTCAGTGCTGAGAAATAGAATGCTTGCCAAAATTTGCAATGGTAAAAGGGAAAAAGACCCCACTGCAGTAGCAACCTAAGCTAAAGGTAGGTACCTATGTCCACATACTAGATGCCCAAGCACAAAAGGCCTGAGGAGTCTGAGAGTTGTGTTCTAATAGACTGCATCACCTTCAAGAGATGAAGTGAGGTGTTGAGACTGAAAATAAGATCTCTGACTGAAATATGAAGAACTTTGTCTTTAGGCATTCATGTTTGTCAATTGTTTTGCTTGAACACCTTTCACATTAACAGCCAGTGACTTGCAGAGAACATGCTGTTCATTTGCATTTGCCTTAGGCATGACAGTTGCTTTTGCTCAAATTCTACATGAAGAAAAATAATTTGATAAATTAGTGGATATGATAGGGGTTCAGCATTGTACCTTCTTGTCAGCATAGACAAAATGCCACACAATGTCAGCACCAAAACACTATCCAGTTAGAAAGGTACAGACATCTCATAGTGGGCTTCTCTACTCTAACCTAATTCCCATACCAAACTACAATGTTCTCCATGCTGCTAAATAAAAGCAGACCTACACAGCTGATCAGAAAGATACAGAGTTAACTCTGTATTTCATATCTGCCTTAAGTCAGTCTCAGGAAAAAAAAAAAAAAAGCAGAGTTACAAATGCTCTCTGGTGCCTGTGAAAGAACTAGACATAATTTTTCCTCCCATCTTTTTTGTTCTCCAGGCATTGCCATACAATCCTTTCCATGTCAAGCTATCATTTTGCTCCATCTAATCTAATTAATCACCACAGGTCTTGCAAAGAGTGATGATATGTAATATTCTGCCATGGTTGTAAAGATTGAACTCCAGAGAGCCTCAGACTTGTATAAGCCTTCCTCATACATCAGCAATACTTGCACAACAACCTCCTAAAGGTAGCCCTGTGTTCCCTGCCCACTGCAGAACCTCAGCATCCTGCAAATAGTGGCACAGCATTAACACTATAGATGCCATCTTAACATCCAGAAATTCAGGAATCTTTTCTGTGGAACCAGCAAAACTATTTTTGTAGAGGTGGATGTGCAGCCCCAGCATATCTGCTTGTGCAGAGGTCCACATAGAATATATTTTAAATTTCTCCATTAAAAAAAATAGTTATTTCTAAAGATTACAACTGTATAAAAATATGCTCATAATTAATTGAAAATATCCAAATAAGCAAATTGTAAACAAAAATAAAAGTGATGCGGATTAAATTCATGTGCAAGTTCTCCCTATGTTATCTTCAGTTTCATTTCATGAGTACAGTCTCTAGTTGCTTTATGTGGGAAACATACTAAGCAAGGGATAATTAGATATACATAATCATTAGACAGTCCATTACAAACTCAGCTTTTAAAAACAAGAGCTTTTAAAAACAAGGGCTAATGTTTTAATATAGACATGATGGGGTCTCGGCTGTATTGCTGATGATCATTCACAACCTAACTAGATTTTTTTAAAAATGTCAGTTCTTTAATTTGTAATAGCCTTAGAAAAGAATCTTTATATTACACATGGAATGGCAAGTAGTTATTTTCCAGTTCTACCTTGATGCGAACTTCTAAGCATTTCCCATAACACAGAGTCTGTACAAGGGCATACACAGAAGTAAAACCATTTTATGTTTATTTTGTAACACCAGCCAAAATTGGGGGTACCAATCCAAGACTTTCAAGAATGTGTACAAAGTTAGTATTTTAACCACTGCATCACAGCTCATATTATAATTTTAAAATGAAATGTTTCTCCCTCTGTATATATATATATGTGCATTATATATATTCATTTATACTAACAAATACCTTTCAAAAATATAACTGAACTTGTTCCATATGCATTCTTTTCATGATGATATTTGAAACTTAAATAGGTATTTAGGACAACTGCAATTCATTCATACATTTTGGATGCCTTAGGGACAGATCAGGTCTTTTCTCAACTTCCCCTTACCTCCAGCAAAATACTCTGAGCCGAGATAACTTCCAACTACACAGTCAGAAGCACATGTCTCTAGGTCTGGACTTCCTTCAACAATCTGCTACAATTGGCACAGTGATGTTTATTACCAATTCATGAAATCCTGTGCAGGTAGGTGGCTTGTTTGGGTTTTTCTTTATTATTCTCCCAAAAGACTGTTTAATGCAGGTATTAGACAAGTCATTAACCACTTACATTCACTGCCCTCAACACAAGTCACTTGCAACTAATTCCTTAATAGCATTTTTGAACAAGTAACAAGGGGCCAACACAGCTTATTGTACAAGATGCCATTGTCTGCTTATCAGACCTCTGAATCCTCTACGATACAGGGGAACTTCTAAATGGAGCCTATACCAGCTGCTCCCCTGAAGGCAATAGCAGATGCTGGCATTGCATTCTCATTCCAACTAGTCTTCTCACAATGATTGCTGTGTCACGTAGATCTTTTTGCTTGTAGTCAGGAAAAATGAAGCTTACGTATCAGCAGCTTGCAGCATCTGCCTATGTAAGATCAGCAATCCTAGTGTTTGCAGTTCTTTTAAATGGTTGTAAAAGCTGGTTATAGTGTTCACACTCAAAAGGCAAAGGCTATTTTATCAACAGAGCGGAGAGTTTGTGCTCCACGAGTGTTCTAAAAAAACTGTGAACTAGAAAAGATGGGGTAATCCTTTTTTTTATTTTTCTTTTCATTAAATGATTCTAGTAATAGTCTTCATAGTTCTTAGGGTTCAGGCAATAAAGAATGGCACCCCCAAATGAAAATATAGTTGCACCCCATGCCAGGCCATAGCCCCAGTTGAATTCATGGTATATTTTCAAGCTGACTGTTTCGATGAACTTGATTGGGTAAAGGACTAAGCTGCAGACCTGGAGAACAACTGAAAGAGAAAAAAAGATATGAATGTCAGAAGTCTTCATTCATTTCCCTAAAACATAACTGAAATTTACATTTAAAATACTCTTGGTGAATTTTTAGCTTGTAAGTATTGCCCTTTTTGAATCACCTTCATTTCACTCACAGAGAGCACAGCTCTTCCATATTCCCTCATTAATGAACAAATGTTATTGCTATGGCATAATGACAATCCTTCAAACATCCACCAAATAAACAGTGAAAGTAATATTTTTTCCAAATTCTTTTCTCTCTGTTTTAGTTTGCAGACACTATTCCTTCCATAAAAACAAAACTTGTTCCATTGCCATTATAAATAAGCCAAAATGAGGAGCAAGAATAAACGAATATTAAGAAATATAGCTGAGAATCAAATAATTTACTTAGCCTAGCAATAATTCATTTTAGTAGGTGATACATATTTATGTTCAGCAGAGACTCACTAAATTACATATTTCATATGCATTACTGTGTAAGGTAATCAGAATTAATGACATTGTCACACAGAATACCAAAGAATCTATAAAGTTTGACCAGTCACTAAACTTCAAACTGGCAAAACACTGCCTTGTATAAAGAATTTAGGAGGGGTGTCAGAAATGCTTTGTGATGAAAAAAGCTAATAAAACAGATAAAATCTGAGGCAATAAAAAGCTTCAAAATCATTACTTCCTAAAGCACTGCCTCTGCAGCCAGATCTGCTGCAGCCTGAGCCACACATTTGCAGGGGAATGCAGCAAAGCTCTTAACTACTGTGCTACACTAAAATCTCCCACACAGAATAACCTGAAAAGTATAAAGAACCTTAATTTTCACAAGGTTACCTAATTTTCATGGTCATCCATTCTCTTTTAAATTCAGATTCACTGTTAACAGAATATTGGGACAACAGTTTCTGAGGTAAGCAGGTGAAAATCACTCCTGGTTTCAAGACAAGAAGCTGTATGATGTAGTGACTCTTCAGGACTCTAGTTTTGCCATGCACAAAAGGCTAAATGCCACAGGAATGTACAAATCATCCTTTTTACCCTTCAAATATATGGTATGTTCTTATCAAAATGCTCCCTTCCAGCATTTAACTCGTGCACTTTTTAAAGACTTCAGCACAGGACCAGCTCTGAAAATCACCCCAGACCCTGGCTACAGGCAGCCTGGGCACATCCACACAACTAAGCATGTGCTGAAGTATTTTCAGGCCTGGGACTGGCTCTGATGAAAGTTCAGTGGTATGCAATGTAATTCCACAGTAACTAATTTCTTTAACACCTCCTTTTTATTAGGTGTTGTAAGTGGAACAAATGCTATTTAAAGAAGCATTACAAAGCCAGCACTAATGTAAAATGCCAGTGTATAACAGGGAGGAAGACTACTTCGGACCACAGAAGCCCTTTTCAAATTACACTGAGAAATTACATGAAAATAAAAAAACCCATTAATTATATTATCTTACTGTTTCAACACTTTTTGCACACTCAAAACCTTTCAGTTGCCTTCTCATTCTCACACGCATCTTCAGTGTTGTCAAACTGGCCCCTTCCACCTGGAGACTAAAACTCACCTGTCCTGTGGAGGGTATTGGTATGGGGAGATAACTTCACATGTTCATTAGACCCTTGGTGATAACATTTCATAAAACATTCATTGGAAATTCCTGTTTCCCCTGCCCCTCCCTGCCCATCTTAGCCTACAGACTAGTCTTTGGACTCTTATTTGAAAGTGGCAATTTGAATAGTGGATTTTCTAATGTGGATACCAAAATCCACAGGATTTTTTTTTAATTCTATAGTTATTGAAGTGTTACTTTATGTTATTACATTTTAATACAATTTTTTTGTCAGTCAGCTCACTGCACTGGAGAAACTCTGGCAGGGTATACTAGAAAAAGCACCTACTCTTATGAAAAGATTATGCATTCCAGTTCTGCATAATGAGAACATCATTACAGCCAAAAGCCCCTCAACATATGCTCAGCTTTCAACATATCTTATAGACCGTTCAAAACCAACAAGGATTTCCAAAGATGTACAGAAATAAATGGCTTTTTTAAATTGGCTTTCTGAACTGGGAACGCAGCATCTCTGCTGAGTCAATACATAAACTGTTCCATGTGTATCTGTGTCAAGTGCAAACCAAGGAAACTCTCCACCTTTCCCAGTGTAACATATGAAGCATCCTTAATTTCAATCTACAGATTGGACTTGTCAAAACACAACCAAAGCTGATCCTCTTGGAAGAGGAGAAACATATTGCTAAAACAGCAACACTCACAAAAGGGTTTTTTTGACATTTTTATAGTTCCTACTTTTGCTACTACTGGTCCAGCCACACTACTGTAAAACTCAAAGGAAGTGCTGGCAGCAACTGGCTGGTGGGAACAGCCACACTACAGAGCAGTGTCATCACTTTGCACTAATTTTGCCTTCTGTCATTGTTTTCCCCTGTAGAGCAGGAAGGGAGAAACAACAGCCAGTGAAGTTATGAGAAATGAGCAGTATGACCCAAAAAGATGTTGAAACCAATGCCTGCAAACTACTGATCTGCTTCTAATGGCTTTAAAGGAACTCCATTCTATGTTTTCCTGCTTAAGAGAAGGCTTTCTTCAGAAGCATCGGTAGAAAAAAAATGTAGAAGAAACAGGCTTCAAAGGAAATCTTACAAGATCTGCTACTTAAAAGCTATTCAAAAAAGATTAATCCTCTCAAACTTTGTTGCTCACTTCAAATGAAAACCCATTTTTATGACTCGCGCTATGATGCTTGCAACATGGGAACAAGAATACTAGTTTTATTCCATTTACAAGACATATAAGCAATTATATGTACTTATAATAAACATGCATAAACCATAGCAAATGTTTTAAAACTAGGAAAATAACATTTCAGCTATCTTTTTTTATTGGTTCAAATGTTTGACTATAGCAATTTCTTTGTCAAAAAACCCCCCACACTTACTGAGTGGCTTTCTAATTGATCTGTAATTACAAAAATGGTGGTGCTGGCTAATAAGTTCTGTACTTCTGTTCTCTGCACCATTCTTCCTGCTCATTTCACAGGAGTAAAGCAGTTCATTAATAACCAATTTCAGATTACCTGAAAATGTAGCTGCAATGATAATATCTAAAAAATCCCTCCTCTTTGTAGTGCCAGGCAATCTGGCAATAATGAAAATGGACACAAGTTTCAGTTTCAGAGATTCAGGATGGGCATCAGCGAATAAAAACATATCATAAGGAGAGTAGCATGGGCCAAGGACAACATGCTTGGAAAGGCTGTGGAATCTTCATGCTTGAATTTCTTCAAAAACTGGTTCAGACAAAGCTGTCTCTGTTAGTGATTGACCTGCATTAGCAAGGAGATTGGCCTACAAGACCTACAGAGTATCTTCCCTAACAGTACTTCTTTGATACTATGATGGTTTTTGCTACCCTGTAGCAGCTTACACTACATCTTACTGAAGACAGTCCTACTTTTTCAGACCATTCCACCAACTTCACAATATCAAATTCTGTGTTCCAATATATCTACGATTTTTTCCTAGCTTCACTGTAAAATTTGACAAGTAAACTTTCATTCTATCTTCCACATAATTTTGAAAATAGGTAGCTCAGAACTCAGGATGCAATCCAGATGAACAGTACTCTGTCAGAACTAAAAGACAAATCCTCTAAATATTCTCCAAATGTTATCTGTCACCATTTTTTATTATCCTCTCACCTATAATATTTTCACTTAGCCAGTGTTTCCCTAGCTTGCATGTAAAAGCATCTTGTGAAATGTTTTAAAAGCTTTCTAATTTCAATGGATTATTCTCCGAAACATTGTTGATGCACAGCACCAGAAGGCAAACATCTTTTTTCACTTTTTTTCTTTTATGGACTTCCAACAAGTACACTTTCTCTTTCTGCCCCTAAATTAAGACTCAGTTGGCACTTAGTTATCTGGTAAGCATATCATGAGACTCCTACACTGACAAGTTTGTGAGATGGTACTTTGAGGATGCTGTTTTCAGGGCCAGTTTGGTTCATGAGCACAAAGATATCCTAAGCAAGTACCTAAGTCAGTGATCACTAATAGACCAAAGAGCTGTATGAGCCAAGGTGGCTCCACACAAGTGTCCTGCAACTGCCTCTCTGTTCACTCCACATTTTTCCATGACCAGAAGTATTACTGTTCTCTCATCACTAAACTACATATTGTCAGGTCTATGAAAATACATTCACAACTGTTCATTACATGCTGACTTATTCCTAGTATCTAGGTTGATTTTTTTTTGTCCCTTTGCTTTCTCATCTCTTCCAGTCCTAGTCAGTCAATCTTCTCTCTCACCTACAGAGTTGTTAACTGCAACCTGAAGCTGAAAAAAAAAAAAAAAAAAAAAAGAGAGATCAAAACTCGAAGGAAAAAATATCCTGGAGCCAACTCTTTGGACTCTAAAGCACCTGGAAACCATTTTCCATTCTGTCCTTCCTCACAGAGACATTTTCTACCCGACATCCACACAGATCATTAAATGTCTCTGGGCAATTCATACTGTGTCCTTTGTCCAGAGGCAGCTAGTAGACTCCTAACCACAGTCATACAGAATATGTGGTCTTGTCAGCACATTCACAGCTCAAATCTACAGATGAAGGCTTGAAATCATGACAAGTTGCATAAGACACAAACTCCACTGTGGTGTAATCTTAACTTTTCCCTCTTCAGTAGAGGATTCCTTCCATAATTCTTTCAGGATATGCCATTTGTATTCACCTCTAAAGATTGCTGACATCAAAGATAAAATCTGTAGGAAATGACTCTAACAATGTCAGTGTCAAATCCTAAAAGGACTCTCTTCGATTTGCCAGACAATGCATAAGAATGGGGCCGGTTGTCTTGGCCTCATCATCTCTCTTCTCATATGTTTCAGGTCATAGCTACTTAAAGTGCACATGCACACACACACAGAGGCAAAGGGAAGAGTTGAACACTGCCATAAATTAAAGGACCAGCATGTTTTCCTTTTAGATGCAAGCAAGCATTAAACACTCCTTTACCACCGACCTTTTGTAGTAAAGGCAAGAACTAATTTTATGCAGAGGAGAAGACTAAACTTTAAGACAAACAGTAGGATTTAGGGAAATCTTTTCCTGGGAAAAGTTGTTTAATTTTTTAATAGAAATTAACTACATACTAAATGAGCAATATGGCAAGATAGGTGGTGTATGGCTGAATAATTACCAATAACAGAACATTATGAGACATTAAGTCAAAAGTCAAATAAGAAATCTCTGCAGAAATTCTGTAATCCTGTTTCCTTCAAAGTTAACCACCCAGCATGCTTTACAATCTCAGAATTAACTCTGAAACTTAAAACAATGGTGCCAGTACCCTAATTCATTCAACCAAGCAAGCAATGCAACACATAGAACAAAACCAGATGATTTCCTCTTGGGGAATCTGATCCTAGGTTGCTTTAATTTCCTAATAGCAGAAGAAATGAAACCTCCAAATACCTCTTGAGCACGTAAAAGTGCATCTTGAAGGACTCTGTGGCTACATCAAGGTAGCATTAACACCAGGGGGCAGCAGGAGCCTTCCCCAGAGCTGCACTTCATCCCAAACCCTGCAAATCCACGCTCTTATCTTCCCATATCCTTGTAAGTGGCTTTTTTTATACATCCCGAAGACTAGGTTCTGTCATCTTCTTCATTACAGGCTATCAGAAGGGGCTTAAGCTGCTGGCTGCATTGCAGATATGAATGACAGGATGAAGGCAGATCATGCTTGGTGAATCTCAGGAGAAACTAAAACACCAGTGCTGACAAAGTCCCAAAACACCAGAATATAGAAAATGGAGATGATTTGATACTGTAATTATACCTCGCCGGACCAGTCTTGTAGACAATTCAGATTCATAGGTCTCCCTTAAGATTTTGCAACAGTTTATATAAACTGTTCCATTTTCATGTTTTTAGAAATAAACAGGGACTACACTGTGACAGCTTGTTAAATTAAAAACTAAGTAAGATGACACAATGAAATTAATTCCTTGTGGCACAAATGCATATATAAACACCTTGCAAGATAATCCCATTTATTTTTACACATAGAGCTTCCCGGGTTCACTTTTAGGCATTAATTTCCCTGTTTTAAAATAAAAGTGACTTTGCATGAAGAATAAAAATGGGGACACCAAGCAGCTCAGAGATTAAAAATGGTATTTTGAGATTTATCCTCTGTAGTTTCCCCTGCTGCATGTACTTCATGAAACAATAAATATAAAGCAAATACACGTTTATGAACCGCTAATAGTGCAACTGCAAAAATTATTAATGCTGTGCAGAACCTATATCCTGAAAAACCACACCAGATTTAACACAGAAGTAAACCAAACACCTCTGAATTAGTATGCAGAACAAGGCATATCTTCCTTCACAAAAGTGAAGCTGCTCTCATGAAATCTTTTTAATGGAGCCAGTGCTTACCTGCAGCAAAGAGCATGACTGCAACTGGTCTGTAGAACCTCCTCCGAGATCCCACGCAGATAGAGATCAAACCAACAAGGAAAGCTATGAGAATAATGGCAGCACCACCCAACAGCAAAGCCAGAGTAGCTATCTGCCAGTCTAGGGGGAAAAACAAAGAGAGGGGGAAAAAAAATAATAATTTCAGTAAAACAAGCCCACAGGCCTGACAGAAACAGCAAAATATGAGGAACACAGAGGCTTAGGCAAATAAACAACTGTGACTTGAATTTCTTTTCCCCTAATTAGTGAATCACCTTTATAAAACAGATATAACTCAGAAGCAAAGTGCTACAACCTCCCACACTTACTCAAGGCTTAGTTGGCCTCATTGGGATTTTTTCTCAAATAAAACTGAATAATTTGGTCCCCTGGTTTTTATCCAATTTAGAATGAGAAAATAAGGCTGGATCAGGATCAGCTAGTGTGTGTTAGGTGACCTTCAGTCTGGCATAACTTTGTCACAAAAGAAAGTCAAACTCTGCTTGAGCTGATTGGGATGAGATGACATAGCAAGGGAAATGCATGGAGCCTCGTAACACATCTGTCACTTGGGAAGTACCAAGGCCACATAATATGAATAATAAAACTGAGGTAAATGAAGGAGATGCTCAAAGGAATTAAAAAAAAATCCAACACTAAAAAAAGGCTGGAAGCCAAGTCTTTATAAAGGCAGTAACGATCATTAGCTGCAGACCCAGTCAAATCTCAAGCCCATTGTAAAATGTCAGTTATCCTCAAGCATCATTTTTTCTTCCCCCAAAGCAACTTCTGCATTTGGCCCAGTGTAATTTCTAGTTATTCCCATACATAATGGATAAAGTTATGAGCAACATTCTCGCCATCTTAAATCACATAAATCAAAATCCAGTTGTAAACTGATGGCCATGATACATCTACACAACTTCCAAGATCAAATTTAAGAGCTCCTGTGGGATTTTATAAAGGCACAGGCTTTGTGCTGTCTCTTTTTGCAGAACAATATCTAAGACCTTGCCTCTCTCCAATAACATGCATCAAGAAAAAGAATCAGATCATTATTTACTGTTTATCACTACTATTTACTAATTCAGGAAGATGACAAAATCAGCTTATGGGAAAAGAACCTATGGATCTTATGTATCTCATCACTTTGAAAACACTAGAAGCCATGATATTCGGAATAAAATGTCCAAATGCATGATCTAGATAAAAGAAAGTAAGATTAACTACTTCCAAATTAGATTTAGAGCTCTTAAGGTTACTAAAATAACAACAACAAAAATGTATATTATCTTTTGGAAGAGTAAAAAGCACTCCTTCAGAAACAATGCATCCAGTTTCAAGAGGAATCTAATCTGTTGAAGATACTGACAGTGCAGCTGTGGAGTTTGGGAATGGAATGCTAGCAGTTATTACCACCAAAAAGCCTTCAAATATTTTATGAAAAAGGATGAGGGAGATTAAAAGAAGAAAGAGAACATAAGAGCTATAAAAGCATTGCTTTAAAAGAAAATAATTTTAAAGGTGTGTTTGTGCAAGTACATACATTTATTTTCTTTCTTTTCAGAAATCCATGCATGCTGTTTACTAATACTTTAATTACTAAGTACTCAACCTTCCAAGCTATTTTACTCCTTGTTTTCTTTCTGGACTAAAATCTAAGGCTGGGAACAACCTCATTCTCCTACTGTCAGCATGCAATCTCTAATGTCAGTTTGCTGTGTGTCCCACTGCTATACTGTCATTATTGGGCTGGAAATACAATTTTAGTACTTGATAGAGATGTTCTGGAGAGCACTTTTTAACGTTGACATGATGCTTCAGAAACACTAAATGGTTAGTGTACTGATGATTTAGAATGGATTCTTCCAATATCAAAGTGCATTACAGATAGAAAATGTAGAAATAAACAAAAAGAATGAACCACTTTGGGACAATATGAAACGAATCCTTGCACCAGAAAATTACAAAGAGATACAAAGAACAGACACATAAATCCATATTGCACCAAAGTTTAAAAGCCATACAAAATTGATGACATAAATCAAAGTGCCAGATGGGAAAACTTAGAAACTTAGATTTTTGAAAGCCACTACAAATAATCAAATATTAAATGTTATCTTTGCATTGATCAGACGCAAAAGTCTAATGCCAAGGGAAGGTGTGCAACACTGGAGTAGCAGCTAAATGGAAAAAAAAGTTGAGTATCCTACTGCTTTCCAAAATCACATTGGTAAGACCACCAAACAACTGAAAATAACTGAGGCAAAGCTGATATAACCGTGAGGTTAGAATATAGTTCAACTTCCAGGACAAACATATATATATATGGCTTTCAGAAAGGTTAAAAAATAAAAAAACAAAACCTTACTATAGTACCGATGTGGGAGGTAAAAGGACAAATGAGTGTTGGAAGACACCTACACTCCCAACTAAAAAAGAACTGACTTGGATAAACAAAATTAATTTATTAAGACAACCTACTCAGTGATGCTGACAGTAGCATAAAAACCAAGGCTCTTACTGTTCCTTACTAATACCTGAGGATCAGGTATTGAGTGTTGGATTCTGGGCCACAACGTCTGAAATTGCCTATTTATTTCAACTCCAGCCTCCATTCAAAGGAACGCACAATGCTACCAGCCTTTGCCTTGAGCTGCAGCTGAATGGGGGATTTGGTTGAAGAAGATTGTGAAGGTCAGATATTAGCACACAAAGAATACAAGGCTAAAATTTCCTATACTGCCTCCCCTGGTAACTGCATATTAAAATCTCATTGTCACCTTGGAAAAATCTTAACTTTCAATTCTGAAAGCCATTTGATCTGGTGACAAAATAAAGCTTATGTTGGATTGAGGAACTAAAATCTTCTGCATGGGTCATTTACTTGACAGTATTTTTTTTGTTTTGAGGAAAAAATCCAGCCCATTGGACTTTATACAAAATAAAAGAAGCATCCAAAGAAAATTGAATCACTACTTCTAAAGGCAGAACATGCTGTAAGTCAGATAGCTACAGCAATATAACCTCATACAGCAAACACAGTTTTCAACAATAAAAATCAGTAGTGTTCCTCAGACTACCCAAGAGTGATTTATAACACACAGCATCAAAACACCAGTTACATAGTGTTACTGGTACACAGAAAATAAACATCATAAGCCTGCTTCAAAGTATCCAGAGTACACTTGTACCACTCCTAGGCATTCACTAATCTTGCAAGTAAGTTACTTTATTCAGTTCAGGAGCCTCAGCAGTTCAGTGACACTGCATGTTCTCACAGAGACAGAAATGTGCATAAATATGAGCAAAATGGGACCTGATAGATGATAATTATTAGTTTTCTGTATTCAAAACACAATTTTGTTGCACTTTCAGAGTGCACATCAGTATTTTTCACTGTACATCACTACAGTTTTCTACTACACATCTACTATCTAGGGAGAATATTAGGAACATTTTAGTCATACTTACATTAATAAACTTTTACACTTTAAAAAGCACCTTAATTTCATAGTCACACCCAAATTAGGTTGCTTTGTTGGTTTATTAGAGTCTACAGAAAGCATTACATTAGATTTTTTCAGTGTTCCATCCTTTTAGGAATAAGTTAAGAATTACACTGATAATACCACCTATCCCATCTGAACAACTAGAATTAAGATTTTTTGACAATTGTTAAGTAACTTGAGAGATTTTTTAAGAAAAACCTCACTTAACGTATACTATTTTTAGGCCTGCAAATCCCTTAGAAGCATCACAATGTCTACAACCACGAGAAATATATACTACAGTTCTGACAGTGATGACACTGTTTGAATATTTTTAAATTATAACAATCTGCCTATTAGTTTAAGAATGTGAGTTTCAATATTTAGAAATACAAATAAATATGAACCTAGGTACTTAACACATTTCCAAAACATGTATGGTATAAAATTTAATAAAATTATCATCTTTAGGTCAAAAATAAAAGCCTCTAAACCATGATGATATTCTTTTCACTTAGTTCCTCATACATCAATCAGTGTCTTTTTGAAAGGACAGCTTGGTTTCCTTATTCTTTGGAAATTCTGCCTGTTTCTTAGTGATAGAGAAACACAGTGTCAATTGTACTTTGATATGTGTGACTCTCCTCCCTTCTTTCCCCCAAAAGAAATGACCTACAGTTTTAAGCTGTACAGTAATTTTTAATTAAGAGCAGCTCTATTTTCTCTATTTCTTGGACAAAATAACACTTCAGTACTAGGAAAAATCAGGAAAAGCCATGAAAAAAAGAAGACTCGTTAATGTTCTGAAAGGTTTATTTTAATAACTAGGTCCTTTTTTAACACAAAAAAGAGCAAAAAACCAATCAAGTATTCCTTTCTTTCATACAATGGTTGTCCACCAAGTCTTCCCCCCATAGATGCTGATGTAAGAAAAAACAAGAAGCTGTTGCATGATGAACACAATGACTGACCTTCTAGCACTAAACAAAACACAACACTCAGGTGAGTTTTTCTGATTCATTGCAAAGATTCCACTTATCACACACCTGCCCTCAGTCAACAAATACTCTTAGATACTGTCATATAACATTTAAAATCAAGAATAACGAATTTAAAACAATGGGTCAGAGAAAGCTGCAGCACCCACACATAAGAAATTAAATGACCCACTAAATACTGTAACAATCAACTTAGATAAGATAGCTAGAAATATTCCTAATTGCTTCATATTCAAACTTAGCTGCCAAATAACAAATAAAAGTATAAAAAGTGCAGTGATTATATAAAAACAAAGACAGAATCTAGTTTCTAAAAGCACATTGCACCATCAGTAAGATTTTCTCTTTCTTCAGGACAGTCAGATGCACAGACTTTGGAAGGTGAAGCTCTGCTGAATGTTATGGAAATGCCAAGGTAAAATAAGTACTTCAGTGGCCATTAAGTTCTCACATCAAATTGCTTCAGAGAGAAGTCAGTCCTTTGGAGTTTCACCTGAGCCATAATTACGGTTTTTAAGGAGATGCTTGATGAATTTCTGCTCTGGATGAAGGGGATATTGGCTAAAGCTGGGAATCCCAGTGTCTGCAAGTTACTCAGTCCATGCTTCTCTGCTCTTCTACAGTCAGCACTGCAAGTAGAGTCTTCTGAGACTCCATAACATACATGTCTTCACACTGCAGAGAGAAGCATTTCCTGGCAAGATCCATATCAAACCTCCATAAGCTGCTCTAGCCACAGCTTTCCACAGTGGAGCCTTGTACAAAAATCACAATACGTATTTTCTGCTTGTGGTGGATTAATACAGCGTGCTTACTACTGCTAGCTGCTGCACAGACATACTCTGAGTTTTATAATTTCCTTTTATTTTATGGATTAAATTTTCTTCTAAAATATGAAAATTACTAGTGCACGTGGATACTCAAGTCACTTAGACATTTAAAAAGCATTACCAGAGCTAAAGGAATGAGCCAGCTGTGGCTGAATACATAATTTCCTTAAGAGAGAACTCAACGCTTCACACCAAAGCTTTCTTCTAAAAGCCATAAACTTGAACACATGAAACAGCTATGTGAGGTCACAGATATGTTAAAAAGAAGCTGTTTGTGGACATGTCATTTTATCTGCTTCAACCAGAAATTTACCTACTGAGCTGTCCCCTAAGAAATAGGTCTTCATCCTCACACAGCAGCACATGGGACAAAGCCTTTGATAACACAAGTCTTGCACAACATCCACGGGTTTAACAGGTAGACTTTCCCATAGCTCTAAATCACCAGGATACACTCAAAGAGAAATTTAAGTATTTTATGCCAAAATTTGTAAGTGCTTCCTAAGAATAATTCAGAGGCTCCACATAAAGCATCAGTCATTTTCCATTCACTGTACAAGACGCTTGTAGGATGATTTAATGTTCCTGATGCCAAGTGGAGAGTCACTTAAAATCAGTCAAAGAAAAAGAGAGCAAGCACAGAGACATCCAAAAAACAGCTTACTAGGACAGACCCAAGTATTCTTGTGTCTTACAGAGATGCAAAATGCTAATGTATAACGGTGGCTGCCAACCAATGAAGGAAGAAAGGCAGATGCCTCATTAGCTGCCATATACCGGGGGCTAAAGAGCTTTTCAGAAGCTATTGCTTTCCAGCCCTGCCTCCAGACTCAAGCCTCTTTTCCCACTTCCTAGAGGGAGTTCTTAACTGCTATGATAGATTATAACTGTTCTCCTCTTCCGCCTGCTAGACCAATGCTGCAAAAAGATGAGCATGAGATGGTGACTCTTTTCCAGGTAAGATAACAGCCTACTGGAAGGATGCTCTGGACAGTCGATGCTCTGTCAACTACCCTCCTCAGCCTCGGAAGGACAAGCTTGATAGTTTTCAGGAGTAATCAGGCAGCCACTATGAAGAATCCACTCATCTTTCAATGGAAAGCAAAGACCCCCTTGCAATCCACCCAAAGATGCCACTGCGAGTGCAGAGGACAGTTTAGTTCCCAGAGAAGTGAGCAGCACACAAAACAGAAATGGTCTCAGCTTCTCAGGACGGTCTCTACAGCAGCTTTGCATAAGATACAGATTGCATTAACCTGCCACGTTCATCAGACTATGTGTGGCCCTGAGACTGCTGCACTATAATTTTCTGTGTGCTTCGACATCACCTCAAGTTTCATCTCCTCTCTCTCCACAGGAAATCAGACTGTACAACAAAACCAATAAAACATTGTAAGCAACTCTACTTCTGTGTAAGAGACATATTTGCAAGACAACAAAATGGACTAATGCCTAGGGGGTTACAGATCTATGAGCAATTTGAAGCATAGCAGGTGTTTGCTCATCTGCCCATGGATACACATCTCTCTTAAAGAGTAAAGCTTGCATTCCTTACTTATACAAAATACATACACTTTGCAGAGGGGTGAGGTGTCTTATACATCTGCTCCATGCTGTGGCCTGCCTTTATTTCCAAAATCATGGAGTAAAATCCTTTAAATGCAGCACAACTTCAAGGAAAGAATTAAGTGGTGCTATTACATAATCTTTGTCATTAAGAGCAACATGCATTGCCCATCACTTTTGTCAACATACTTCAAGACAAGCACAGCATTACAGAAAATCATGTAATCTATAATTCATTCACATAATAGTACAGCACGTACTCAGGCATTTCCTCCACTGGATACAAAACATTCTTCTGGGATTAGCTTGCTACTACGCCATTTTAATTACTGGATAGTCATTTATTCAACATAAATAAGAATAATTTAACAAAACCCAAACAACTGCACACACCCTCAGTTCCAAGAACTTCACAAAAACCTGGAAATCTTAGAATTATGTCATTAGGAAAGAAATGTGGGAGACGTGTTATGTAAGCTTTTCATGAGAAGCCCACTTTTTCTGACCTCTTCTATATATGCTACTCCTTCTTAGCAATCTGAGGTAGTATGCTCTGCAATTGAACAGGAATGTAATTATTTCCCACAGTTACCAATGTTCTTCAAGTAAACTGGCAATCCTCTGCAATTTTCAGGAGAAAAACAATTAGCAGTTAAAAGAGTTCAGGCAGTACTTCCCATAAAAACAATGAACTTTACATTATAGAATTGGAACAAGTGAAACACATAAAGCAGTACAGCTGGGTGGACTTTATCCCTTCTCCTGCTTGTTACCTGCAATCTTATGTGGTCATTTTGGGCCACAAATCAGTAACAGAGGCAGGGTCATTCTATGCAATTCTAAACATGAAAATCCCATCAAACATTAAAACTACTATTATTATCCCTAACACAAGGATCACCTAATTAAATAAAACTTAAAACAGTGGGATATATTACTGACTTCAAAATTGCAATGAACAACAGCAGTAACAATAACCCAACTTAGCTACAAGTCTTTCTCTTTTTGTTGTTGTTGTTTTGGGGGTTTTTTTCAAGAGAATTATCATTGATAAGGTGTTTGGTGCTCTTGACCTGACCAGGTAAACACACAGATTTCACGTATTACACACAGATGTGCTCTAGCCACAGTTCTTCACTGGTTGGACAAAGGTGGCCGGAATGGCAGCCTCCATCATAGTAAAAGGGCCAGACTGCTGAGTGGGAGTCTTAGATCTGTTGCTCTCACAGAGCATGGCCTTGGGAAGTCTGAGGCCAAAATAACTGTTCCATTTGTAAAAGAGGCAGCAGACCTTAAAATACTCTATCAGGGGCTACTGTGAGGGGTAGTTAACCAATGCAAGGCTCCCTGCACAGGTTGAAGAAGTGAAGTAGACATCAGATGTAGATTATCAGTCATCATAGAATCACAGAATTATTTAGATTGGGAAGGACCTCCGGAAGTCATCTGCTCCAGTTCCCCATGCAGAGTAGGGCCAATCTCCAAGTCAGACTTGGAGTCAGATCAGCTTGCTCAGTCTTAGGTGCAGAGTTCAAAATTGTATGATTTTATATCCACCTTCAGATAAAGTGTTTGGGGTGATTATTAGAGTAATACAAAAAATGCCAGACTACAGATTTCAAAACCATAAGGAATGTTTTATTCATTCTTTCTCACATTGTATGAGCCATTTTTTCAGGTTAGTAAAACTACATCAGTTCTTATGTTATTTTATAGCAAACTATCAGCCTTGCTAAGCTTTTTACGAATACATGTCAACATCAAATGTGAGCAATGATCCAGATCTTCTAATGAGGAAGCTGCTTTTTAGCTAGCAATTTCCCCTTGGAACAACTCCTTAGATTCCAAACAAGCAGATATCATCCAAGACTATTCAGGCATGTCAATTCAGATATCTGCATCTAATGTATAATTAAGGTTAAGCCCCTTGAAGTGCTACTGAAATGAACAGCCTCTGATGCTATTTTTATTTTAAGAACAAATTAGAACAAAATTGCAAGCATAAAACTAGACTCAAGTTGTTTACTGCACTATGCTGTAAACTAAGCTTACCTTCATGGTTTGTTCATTACAAAGTTTAAACACAGAGACCCTGTTGCATTTATTTCCTCGAGAATGTTTTGCCTTTCAAACAATCATGGACAGTTCTAAAAGAGCATAATATTCTACAAGAAAATGGAACGTTGCATAAGCAAATACACTCCCATATTCATCAGAATGAATACAGTTAATCAGTACAAAACCCTTCCAATGAACTCCCATATATGCTGTTTTCACAATAAAGTGAACTGCTGCAAAGGAGCCACTGTTTGCTATGAATAGCACATACGTGTATTGAAGTCAAAACACAATGTTCACTTGCGGATCAGATTCTATGGAGCCATTTGCTTCTTCCACATCATATTTGTATATTTTTTATTTAAAGAGCTATAATGGCTGCAGCCTCTTGCAAAAATTCAAATTTACTGTTATTAATTCTGCAGGAAGAAGACAAGTGCCTGTACAGGTACAGACACACTAGGCAGTTGTACACAGGATATATATAATTTCAATGCTGTGATAGAAATAAATATTCATACATAACTCTTGATAAATCTGTAAATGAACCATCATGAATTAGATATAATGCATCTCAAATAAGGTAAAAAAAATTGTTTACAGATACATCAATTTAAAATACAGCTGATCAAAAGAACAACTTGTGCATTAGCCAAGTTAATCTATGAACACAGAAGATAGTTTTATGCCCAGAAAGTTGGTGAAACTTCATAGTTTTACAGCTGCATTTCTGGATCTCAAGATTTGACCATGAAGCTTTCCACACTGGCAACTTTGTTCGTTTTTCAGCTCCTGAAGTTGCTTTTAATGGCAATTTTAGAATTCCATCAAGGGAAGAGGAAGATAAGGGTTATGCAAGCATACCTTTCTAGCCCCTGATATTACTGGAAAAAAAAAATTAACAGGTGATTTACATAGATAATAAAGACTCAAAGAAAAGCAAATTAAGATGAGATATTATATAACTTTCAGATTTCAAAACAACTAACCAACAATATTTTGAAATGCTTACGCAGTTTTAAAAGTATTATGCAAGGAAACAATTGCTTGCAAGTTATGAAAAAGCTATTGGAACAGTGAAAGGATGAATGTGAGAACACATACTCCAAGCACTAGCAATGCTCAAGCATAAATGAGGGATTATTTCCTGCCATAACAACCAATGCAATCATGTTCTGTATA
This sequence comes from Serilophus lunatus, assembly GCA_013399895.1. Taxonomy (NCBI): domain Eukaryota; kingdom Metazoa; phylum Chordata; class Aves; order Passeriformes; family Eurylaimidae; genus Serilophus; species Serilophus lunatus. The sequence goes on along the minus strand of VXBA01005774.1, from coordinate 532,025 downwards.
TTTTCTTCCACTCTCCATTACCAAGTTGCCCTTTTGACAGCAGCCAGGGGTCCTACACCTAATTACAACAAAAGTTTTTAATTAAACCTCGAATATGCTTTAACAGCTTCTAGCATGAGCTTGCCCTTGATAGTGCCACTTGAGGTGCTCTCCTTCAAGAGATGATGAAGTAAATCTCTTAAAACCATAGGTGAAGATGCCTTTTTTTCCTGTGTGTATTACTGCTTTTCACAGCTAGCTAGCTGCAAAGCTGCCTGCACTGGTATCAAGCTAAAAGAGCTTTCCCTGTGGGAGCTCTCCACTATCTCCAAAATACACTGCTTGCTAGATTCTCAATGTAGAAGGAAAGTGCACTTAAAATATTAAGGCAAGCACACAAAATGGTCTCAAATATGAGCCCAATCCAACTTGGTGAACTTAGTGGAAGCCTTCCTATTGACTTTAATGGCATTGCAACACACAAGCAGAAGGCAAAAGTAGAACAGTGCAGTTTCTCATATTTCAGGCTTGCTCAGAACGTAGCATTGTGTGCCAAGCATGGGGAAAGTGAAAGGTTTATTTCAGTCACCTCAAATAAAACAATCATTGACTTCTTCCCCAGTAGCTTGTGAAACCTGGCTCCACCAGACTGGAAAGTATCTGAGGAAAATGGGTAAACCTCATTCAAGGATCTTGAATAAAACTAGACAGGCAAGACTTTGTACACAAGACAGTAGAAAAAAAAAATCAGGAGAGGACAGATTTGCAACACACAGCATCCAACAAAAGTGCATTTTATTCCTATCCATCCTCATCCATTCATCTTCCACCTTCCCATAAACAGACAGGTGACCAATAGAGGAACAAGAGGGATTAGTGTCCTTTTATGCTGTTCTATAAGCTGTCCTGCTTTTCTTAACGTCCCACTTTTGTGTGTATGTGTGTACACACGCATGCGTGACAGGGAGATGGATTGAGGGAGGAGCCCGATAAAGTATGTGTGGAGTTGGGGGATTTGAAGCGGGTTCTCATTCAAGCCATCAGAAAAGTCTTTCTGCAATCAAGGGGATACTATTTCAGGAGACAGGGAGAAGGGGCAAAGGATTCACGTTGCTAAGGAGACACGTAGAAGCTGACATTCCTACATAAATTTCCATTTATACCAGGGAAGAAAAAGAAAGCACTCCAGACTTTGTGTGGATTCCCTGGTAACTGATTGATATTTCTTTACAATTCGTTTTGGTGTTATGCGATTTAAAACAAAATCACAACCAACCCTCAAATATTACTGCACACTATTAAAA
>VXBA01005774.1:501198-527865 GCA_013399895.1 Serilophus lunatus | reverse complement strand
CCCCCCCCCCCCCCCCCTTGGAAATTCACTTTTCTTTTTTAAACTCCTGATCTTTCTTCTAACTACAGGAATGTTCACATTAATTTCAAAAGGTGCAGGATTAAATTGTAGCGGTTTGGACAATTTCTTCCAAGTTTCATTTCACAGAAATGCAACAATCAAAGCTCAGTCTCCTGATACCATCGTAGGTGTGTCAGAGTGCATGTACGGACTGTGTGATGTTAGCAGAAGTTGGTGATATTTCTAAAGGGGTCTTTGCCGTAGATATCTGGGAATCAACTATCACTAGTCTGTTACTAATCCTAGATAAGAAATTAATTTCCTTGACCTATTACTGATAAAACTTGGAAGGAAATTAGAAATTTGAGGTTTGGGTTTTGTGGAGTTTTTTGGGGCTTGGTTTGTTTTGGGTTTTTTTGATGTTTGGTATAATTTCTGTAATTAGTTTGTTAGTCATGTCTCTATTGCCTCACAAATGTAAAATTAATTATTGGAAGAATGTAGCGAATACAATTTGGAAAAGAAAAAGATAAAGGATTTTAAAAAATTTACAAACAGCATAAGTGTGGTAAGCTAAAGACAATTTCAAAGCAGAATCATGGTTCTGTTCTAGTATTTTGTAAGAAAGGAAGATAAAAAGTAAACAATTTACTAAAATATGTGAAAAATTGTGATACTGTGTGCACAAATAGTATTGGCATCTACAGTTAATGTTGCCAGTACTTTCTGGCAACAAAGACTCGAATTGTTTTTACTTTATTAAACCTTTGTTCTTAGGGGTGGAGTTGCTTCTACGAGATACCTTCCTCAGGTTGATTTTTGTTGTTGCTTAAAAGTTGCAGCTAAAGTTCAGTCATATGTAGTCAGAAAAACAGACATTTTCAGTGTCTATAAAAAAAATCCCCAAAGACTTTTCTCGGTGAGAAGCAGGTGGTTGGCATACAGACATCCTCCCCCCACAACCACACCCAACCACAACCTGCACACCACAGTACACTGTGCTGTCTTCAGGAGAGATGTATTTGTATCTTCCATTCTCCAAAGAATTCATCTGTAGAGAGTGTGCTTCTGAATGAACGTTGCAGTGTCTGAATGAATGATGCATCAGCAAATGGATGCTTGGGCAGTCTCCAGCCTCCATATTCTGGCCGCCCACTGTTGGCAATATCCCTGGGAGGGCATGCTAGAGCCCGCACTGGGAATGAAAAGGAACTGGGAGCTATCTGCCCACTTTAAAGATATTCTTCTCAAGGAGCAGAGGAGAAACAGCCCCCACAACCAGGACCACTTGGTCCTAAGGCGCTATCCAGCATTGGGGGTTCAATGATTAGGAAAGCAGCCTGGATTTCACAGAGGGCAAGGAAGGCTGGAAATAAGAAGGCAGAGACAGCACAAATGTACAAGCGAGATTAGATAAATAGAAGAAAAATGGGGAAAGACAGCAAGCAAACACCAAAATAGCGGAGTTCATAACAAAGTAACAAGCACCATTGCCTCGGAAATCTCTCTTTGACTTCAGTATTGAGACTATCTCTTTTTCTATGGTGAATGGATATCAAATCAACTGGAAAAGTCTGCCCCGCTTCCCTGGGCAGTCAGTCCACAGAATGAACAGCTACTGAAACTATTAGTTCAAGTTAACAGGATCTCCTCTGTGTCACTATGAAGATCTGACCTTTGCTGATGACATAAGTTGTGGTTCAGTGCAATTTCACACAATGTACTTTCCTCTGTACAAAGATGTAATTATTTGAAATGTCTGAATGGCTTACCTTCCATTCAGGTTTGGAACTCATAGTGGAAAATTAAATCAATGTCATTAAAAGCTTGTTAAATATTCCCAAATACCAGGTGCAAAGCACCCAAATACCTCTTACCATCAGTGGGCAGTTTTGATGGATCTTGATTGGTCTGTACATGAAATCTCTTTCAGAGAACAGGAAAAATTATGTCATATCTAAATCTAACAGAAATGTTCATTATTGTTTATGAGAAGGAATGTGCTATAGTCACAAAGACCATAGAAGTCTCTCAGGAGAATTAATATTGTTGTATTCAATAAAAAGTCAGTATAGGGATAAAATGCAATAAATAAATAGTAAAGTTATAAGAACTATGGCCTGCCTGTTTTATTTCCTTGGACATGCAGGGATCCTCTGCAAACATAGCTCATGCTCATGTATTAACTAGTATGCCACCATTTATGTTATTGTGAACATATGTAGAAACAGCTGAATTAAACCAGTCTAAATCATGTAATTTCCAGACTTCTACGTGTCATGCTTTGGAAGAACAAAGTCTTTTAAATTATTATTCTACATAGAACTTAAAGCAGAACAATTCTAATTTAAAGGATTTCCAATGAGTAGTACTTTTCCAAGATGCTTAAAGATGTTTTTAAAGTGCGTATTGTAGTAGCTCATTTCTGAAATGACACACCATTTCTAAACAAAGGTATTTTTTCTTAGGATAACATTTCAGCATCAGCATTTACCCTTTCTCTGCTTTTTTTTTTTCTTTCTTTTTTTTTTCTCTGTGTTTTGTCTATTATAACCTTTTTTATTTTAAAATCTTTTATCTGACTTCTCTATTTTTCTTTTGTCGCTCTCTCTCTTGTCCATTTTAAAACTTTATCCATAGACCATAAACACAAAGAATAATTTAGTGTCCTTTCAGTGGTCATCTAGTCCAACCTGCTGCTCAAAACCAGTTCTAATTAGATCAGATTGTCCAAAGTCATGTTTGCTCAAGGCTTGAATGTCTCCAAAGGTAGAAATCCCACAGCATCTCTGGTGCCCTGGTGCCACAGTGTTTGAATGCATTTGTGGTAATAAAAGATTCTAATCTCTAGTCACAACTTGCCATGTTCCAACTTTTCTCTATTGTCTTGTGTTCCATCACCATGCACCTCTGCAAAGAGTCTGGTACCAACATTTTTGTGTCTTCTGGTCAGAAAGTAGCAAGATCTTGAGCCTTTACTTCTCTGGGATAAACAATCCGATCTCTCTCAGCTTCTTCTCATAAATAAAGTGCTCTGACTACCCTCACTGCCCTATGCAGGATTCACTCCAGCTTGTCTCTACTTTTACTTCACTGGGGAGCCAAAATTCTGGACAGAACACTCCAGAAATTTTTTCATAAATCCTAAACAAAGGACCTGCTGTTTGCATTTTTGCTGAAACAACCCAGGGTGCTGTTGGCCTTCTTTGCTCCAAGGGCTCATTGCCACTGCTTGTTCATCTTGCTGCCCGTCTGGATCTCCGGGTCATTTTTGTTCAGAGCTGCTTCCTAGATAGTCATAACCCAGCCTTCACTGGTGCGTGGGATAATCCCCTCCAAGGTGCAAGGTTTGCATTTGTATCCTTGACTTGGCAAGGTTCCTGCCAGACCATTACTTCAGCCTGACCAGGTCCTTCAGAATCCCCGTCCTGCCCTCCAGTGCGTTGGATCCCTCTATTGCCAATTTCTTGCAGAGTCAATAGGAAACGCTGTGTTACAGAGGTCCTCTGGGAAGGTCCCAGCCTTGAAACCTTTAAACAGGTATCCAAGCAAGAAAGATGTTGATTTCTGTGGGGCTTCTTCTTTTACACATGCTGGCTTAGGACTAGGCTTTATGATAATATCAGTAGTACTGAGGCAGCAGTTCAGTTATCTTCCCCTGAAGTGGGGTAGAGTCTGAATGATGCATAGGCTGAGGTCACTGCTGCTAACATGCTTGGTTTTAAATTCAATTCCAAAGTCAAATAGCACCCAAACTGAGAAGTACAGCACCACATAAGTGCTACAGCACTTCCCTTACTCATGGTGAACCTGTCACTGCGCAGAAGAAGAAAACCTTTTGTTGTTGATTTAGTACTGGCTGTCACACAAAGTGCACAGTCACTATGAAAAAAAGTGAGTCAGATACCAAAAAAAAAGTGAAAAGTTTATCTTAGTAGGAATAGAAAATAGCGCTATGTCCATGCAAGAAAACAAAATGCATTTCGGAAACTGATGAAACTGAATATGACGAATTAAAGAAAATAAAAAAGGTAAATAGAAACTACACTTTGCAACAGGTGGTAGACACATTCCAAAGGGGAATATATGGTTAAGCCAGTGATAAACAGAAAATTGTGACTGATTCATCCAAAATGAAGAAGAGGAGCATCATTGCTACAAATTTTAATATCCTTTTTTTTTTTTTTTTTTTTTTTAATCTTCTGCAGAGTCTGGGATTGTAGAAACATTATCTCCTGATATATCATCACCTCATATGGCCAAATGAGCTACTCTGAAACCTTCCAGACATTGTATCTGAGAAAGTGTATTTGTTCTGCTTGTTGATGCCTTTTGGAATTTCTTTCACAATGTTTTGAATCTTTCCCCAAATTGTTGTCATTTGTACATCTGACTGACTGCATTTCCTCACTCATATATTTTAACACTTTTCATATGCCCTCAAGCATCAACAGAAATGTACTTTTCATTGGCTGAATTGATGTTGCTGTTTTTTCCATTGCATTTGTAACATGACATTTGTTTTTGTTTTGTTTTGTGGGTTTTTTTCTCCTGGTACTCCACTTAAAATGACAAAGTATTTAGAGAGAGCAAGTTGGTTCATTTTATTTTGCTATATTAAGAGAATGTTTCTAACTGCAATGTTAAAGCTAATCTAATTAAAATTAATGATAAAACCCAGCATTTGAAAAAAGGGTTATATGGGAATTTATGAAATGCTGCAAGAAGTCAGGATTTGCACTATAGCTCTTCTCCTCGACTGCTTTGGTTAATATAAAGATCACTTAGAAAAACATTCCTCCCCAGCATCCATATTGTGGTCCTGGCTCTCCTGCTGGTGGGAAGGACAGCAAAGCCTGGAAGTTTTGCTGCTATTCCAGCTGTGACTGATCCCAGATCTGTGCTCCCTCAGGCTTTTACCTTCCTGTGGTCCATTTGGCATTTGACAAAGGCACTGGGCCTGTCCTCCAGCAGCAGTCCTGAAGTTCCCTCTTCCGAAGCGCCAGCCCTTTTGCGTCCTTACATTTCCTCTCTTTCTCCCTTAAGTAGAAATGCAGATGAGGAAGGGGAAGGCTGATTGTTGAGGGCAATCCTATCAGTAGTCCAGTGAGACTATTTTGTTATAATATGGGAGAATTGCAGCCATAGTCTTTTTGCTGCCTTCGAGCAAATTGTTCAGATCTTTCTCCTAAATGAGGGAAAGGACAGTCACCTGGTTGTTTTTTTTTTCTGAAAACCTGGCTGGATTTTTTTAAATACCCTGAGAATCTATAACATGTATTTTAAACCCAACCTATTTCTTGTAATCTCCTTTACTGTCAGATTAATTCCATGCATGTTTAACATTTAAAAATAAGAAAATTGAGACCTAGCAGTTCTTTTTCCTCCTGCTCCCTCCTCCACATTGTACACTCACCACTTGTTTTTAGCCAAGAAGTGGTGTTTTACAGCTCCAATTCCTTTGTTCTTCATATTAAGACTGCCAGTAAAAGAGTTTCATTTGGCTTCTGTCAGTCATACATGAAGTAGTGAAAATAAAAGAGAAGACAAGATTGCAGTCTGAAATACAGCCAAGAAGGGCTTGCAGTGAGAAGTCTTAAAAACTTTAATTCTTAAAAGAATAAAATACAAAGCTTCAGCAAATAAGGCAAATTTTTAAGAAGATTAAGAATATAGTTGGTATTCATTAATAACTTTTCTCTAGATCTATTTTTAAGAGTGTTGTTCATCAAATTCCTTTGTTGTCATAAAGTAAAAAATACATACATAATGAAGTTTCAGCAGAAAAAATAATTTTAGGTTTGATTAAAAAATTCAATTTGAGACAAAAAACCCCTCTTTTGGAAGGTGACTGTAAATTTTCTTTTCACATGTGCTTCTCTCCACTTGCTGGTTAGGTAAATTGCTCAATCCTTTAGTCCACTTAATTTGAGCAATGAAAATCCACTGTTAAAATCACTGTTAAAGCTACTTTTCCTAAGTCTCTTTACCACAGTCCTGTGTTTCTTTCTTCCTGGATGTCTCCACATTAGGAAATATGGAGGATGAAAGAGGCTGTCATGGTCTACTGAGAGATGTTAAGATACTTTTGATGTTTTCAGGATCCTAGTTCACTTGAAGTAAAACATTACTTATGAAATCATGGACTAAAGAACTGGTGAAGAATGTGAAATTAGTAGAAACAATGGTACAGTACAGCTTACAAAAATTAAATTTGTCATTCAAAAGACAAAAATTGTTCACTCTGATGTCCAGTGTATTAAATTTCCCTTCACTGGAGTACAAAACATGTACCAGCCAATTACTGACTGAGAGAAAAGCCATATGTCAAATACAGTATATGATCGATTGAAGAAAAATCACTCTGACTAGCATGAAAATTAAACCCAGTCCAAGATTCTTTGCATGCCCTAATCTGTTACTGAGTAGAGTAGATGAACACATTAGGAATGCAGACTAGTTAAGAACAAGCACTAGTAATAAGTAACCCATATCCTTCTGCAGTATCATTTCATTCCCCTTTCTTCCCTTCAAAGTTACTTGAAACATTTGTGTTTTGGTGTTGTCTTTTATAAATCAATAATTTTTTTTTAAAAAACAAGATCCTTTTCAATTTCATGAGTTCAGGAATACAATGAAGTTTCCCCTTTTCTTTTATTACTTACAGAAACATTATATAATCCCCAGAGCTTTATGTCCTTATGGGACCACAGTGGGATGACAGCCAGCTGCTGGCAGCAGTGTGACTGGTGTTGCCCTGCTGCTGGAGTTTTGGCTGTAAGCAGTGCATGCAGAGGCACACACACAGAACAGATGTCTGGGTACACTGCTCATTTTGAGATGAACCATTATAGACCTTTTGCACTCTGCGTCCCTCCATCTCCAAAATATGTATTAGAAATTGCCTTTCTGTTTTGAATAGGAGTCATCTGTTTAAAGAGCCCCTTTGGTGTGAAGAATGAGGGAACTGATTCACAAGCGGATGCACCCTGAATGTACAAGGAGCATTAGGAAACAGGGGAGCCAAGTGCTGGGTGCTTGCCTCTGCATGAAGACAGCTGCAGCTTGGCAGTGCTGGTCTGGGGTATGAGAAGAACAGAATCCTTGGCTGTGGTATATCTTATGTCTGGCTCTCTAAAAATGGCATTTAGAATCCAAAAACTGACTAGAAACAGTGACATTATACTGAAAACATATTAATACCCAGCACCGTGAAAGAAGGGCACTGTTTGGAGGAGTTTGTTCTTCTTTTCAGCTTGCATCAACTCTTATTCCACTGTCCTGCCTCGCCACTGAAATAGTGTACCTGACAGAGAAGTTCTCTGTGTAAATGCTAAAGATTTTACATCGGTGTTGGGTCACCCTCTCATCTGTAACAATTCACTTTACATTGTTTGGATAGAAAAGAAAATACTGTTTAGCTTCTTTTGTAGTTTATAGCACCAGTTCCCACTCTGGAAAGAGTATTCACATATTTTAGGTTAGATGTGTCTTCAGTGCCCTGGCAGACAGAGGCAGATGTTTCCCTCCTTGTGCTCCATCTGGCAGAGAGGAGGGCTGGAACCAGACTCACAGGCTGCCAGAAGTAAGTTAGCAGAGAGCAGAAACTTTTAAACATTGCAGATTTTGGCCTGAGTATTAGCAAAGAAAACAGAAATTAATTTCAAAGTATTTGCCCATAATTCTCCATTCCTTGCTATTTTAAGCGAGTTACTCTGTTTTGCTGTCTATGACCACTTAAAGTTTTAAATTTATGGGCTTGTTGTCGGTTTGGGTTGTGGCGTTTTTTTGTGAGCTGGGAGGGGTTTGTTTTTTTTTAATAAGTTTCAGCTTTATGGAAATTGTGTGACATCCTTGAAGGTTGGGATTGGATCCAAACTGTCTGTGCCATAATTATTTTAAAAACTTGCTGAATTTTGTGTCAACTTTAACTTAATGCCAGTATTTCTGTTTTGCATGAAAGCATCAGATGGTGCTGTGTATGAGCAAGTGTATGTGGACATGATAAACTAGCATCTCCATAATGACTTGGCATGACTCCATGTCCCTGGCTTCAAAACTATGCAAATTCAGGTTTGCCATAGTGAATTTTTCTCCTCTTCCCACCACAAGAAAGAGGCAAGAAGAATGTGAATTTCAAAATGTAGCAAAATGTGTTGTTTTTTTCAAATTCACTTCTTAATTAAAATTGATGAACTCTGTGGCAAGAATACTACTTCCCCCTGTGAGGGGGACATAAAGGATTGTTGTGCAAATTAGAAATAACCATGTAATTTGAAGACAATAATGTTTGTCCAGTATTCAACTGTCTTCCATTCTCCCATCCCTTTGAAATGATGACTTTAGCTCTATGCATTATTTTATTTCTTGTATTAATGAGCCATATGAGTTTGTAGTTGCTTTCGGTAGCTGTTATATTTGCATTTGGGAATTTTAAAAGACAAGTTAATGTGCAGCAGGGTTTTAATGAGGTTTTCTGAAAGCTCCTGGATCAGACTGACCTTTCATACTTAACTGTCTGGGAACTCTGCCGTTTCCATGATTCAGGACTATGTGTTTTTTTCTTTTGAAAAAGAGTACAGAGAAATTAAAAGAAAATACAACAGACTTCCAAATCCCTTTGCCCTTCTAGCTGATGAAATGTTGGGGAGGTAATAGAGAGAAATGCAATGGAAACTTGAGACATCTGGAGTGGAAACTGAAGATGGGTGGGGACTAAATGTCAAGGATATCGGGGCAGAAATTGTAAAAATAAAAAAATAGAGCACCAAGAATACCTACAAATTGATGAAAAGAATTACTCTGTTCAAGGACATATTCAGAATGTGCGAGAAGCGGCAGCAAGGTTGAAGTGCTAACATGGAACTGTGGAAATGTCACTGCAATTCAATGAGGTTTGTAATCCCTGTAACAATGATAAAGGTAGTCAGTCATGGAAACTCAGATGCACTCAGGTATTACCGAATTAAAAGGTTTGGATACCTGATAATCTATATGCTATTCAGGACCGACATGGCAAATATGGATTACACGTAAAGATGCAAAAATTGGTGCTAATTTAATAGGCATATCATATTAAAAAAGTAGCATTTAAAAGAGAATGGAATGAGCAAGAGAAAACACATGGAGTTTTTGGTGATGCATTTCATAGTGGGATCAAACTGTGAATATAGGCTTTAGGAAGGATATAGGCTAGGATAAATAGATGCAAGGCATCCTAAGTTGTCAGAGTAGAGTCTAATACTAGTGAAAGCTGTAATTCAATTCGAAACATAAAATACACCAAAACAACATAAAAATGCAGCACTAGATTTTATATGGTAGCATCAGAAGAGACACCGCATCTGATGACACCGATCCTGTAAATATGAGAATGACAAAACTGAGAGAAGCAATGGAACTAAGCTCATATCATGGCAATGAAAAGCCATAAAGTGGGAGGGGAAAGAGTATTTATAGGAGGAAAGACATCAAAAGCTGCAAAAGATATGGGAAGACACCAGCATACATTTTAAATAATATATATGTTGTGCAAAAAAGCCGGAATGAAAAAGATGAAATATCATGCAATAACATATCCGGTCACCTAGAAACCCACTGAACAGCCATGAATAAAATGCTTTTACTGGGGGATTATTCCATATTTCTTGATATGGTATCCTCAATAAAGAATGACAAAATTGAGACTGCATTTAGGTAAAGGCGATTAAATTTGATTTAAAATATAAAATTGCCATCTGAACAGCTGTTAACTACTATTGAAAATACCAGCATACAAAGCAGAAAATATGTAAAACCTCAGTGTGACTATTCACTTGCCCATTAACACATTAATTTTTTTGTCAAGCTTTCAGAGTACTAGGCCATGTGGCATTGTCTATAGGATTATCAGCCATATAAATTCTTCACATATCGCCCAGAGAATCTACAAGACAGTATAAAACAAAATATCCAAATGATAGATGTGCAAATATTTCATGGCTTTGAAAGAAGTAAAAAACAGGAGTGATTCTAGCAGCATTGTCTTTACTGCAAACTTACTTGATGCTTAGAATAGCAGTTTAGTGCTATGAAATTAAATATATTTTAAAATATTTTATTAAAGATTGAAAATTCTTTTTTATTGCATTTGCATAACCAAGGACTTAAAGTTAAAAATGTTTGTAGGATAAAAAAGAAATTATAAAATTAAAATGTCTTCAATCCTTGGAAGATAATTTAGTATTGATAGACACTGATAATGTGATGGATGGGAAGGAACAGAATAGGGAGTTTCTTTCTCACGGAAATAACAGCTATGGATAGTTTTCAGGAACTTCTTGTCTTACCAGAATGAGGCCTAGAAATAAGGACTAACCTTTTACCAGAAGACTTATTTCACTGTTTGAAGCAGACAAATAATAATAAAAAGAAACAGAACAATAGGAAATGAGGAATATTAGTGTTGTGTATTGCACATGCCAAATTTCTGGAAGGCACATTTAGGCTCAATTTCTGTATGCTGAAGAGATCAATACAATGAATACTTGATTTCCTTTCAGACAGACTATGAAGTCTAAACGACATTTTTAGCCATCTTGTATCTCAACCTTGTGAAGTTTCTGACAATAGACATCTGGAAGATGATGAACTGATAGACTCCAAAATACTGTAATTGAAAAAATATACATCTTATAGAGGCAAAGAAGAGGATAACACACCAGAAGTTTTTAATTAGAATTGGTTTATGTTGTATTAACAATTAGTTGAAGAATTATGAGTTCTTATATTTCATGAGACTGCTATATTATGCAGTGATAATACAGAGACAGTAACAAATGCTGATTTATTTGTCCACACTAGATCATGATACACTCTTCCTAGGAGCTGGATGTTGACTCTTCTTTGAAAACAGACTTGTGAAAATTCTCAGTAAGTAGGTATTTCTTCTACTGACTGTATGCCTTAAGAAGCTGGTGTTTGTTATTTACTGCTACCTGCATACTGAATAATTACACTCAATAAATTCTTTCCTGCTATGCCTTTCTCAGATGGTTGGATAAGATTAGTTACAGCAGAAGGTACCTTCATCCTTTTAAAAAGGCAATCTATTTTTTTCCCACGAACATAGGCATTTATTTAGATGAGGGATCTGCCTGATAATCTACTTTAAACTACAGCGGTTTTTTTAATCACCTTTTTACACATATACTGGTTCTGGAAAATAGTGTGCATAAAAGGAAAAATTTGCATTTCACGGTTTAATTTACCTTCTAACATGTGTGTATGCACATGCATGTATTATGCTTATAATCTGTATCTAAATGCATGCATATACCACACATTTTAAGTGGAGGAAGAAAGGAGTCACTGTCAGAAATTCATGTCCTTCTGTCTTGTTTATGATGTATGCATAATGTAGAAGTAATATGAATAGCATTGATCGCCACTATTCCCTTCAATTTACTTTATTGTGGTTCAGAATCAAACATTTAATTTAAGCATCAGTAAAAATGGATGTCTGCACTTCAGCAAAGAGGTTCTAATATAGCAACATGTACCAGTGGCAGCACCTGCTAAAGGCTTCTGTTTAACTACATGTCAAATTTTTGGTAATTGCATCCAGGGGCCATAACATTTAGTATAACTCTATTAACATTAATATAGCTCAAGATAAATAAATCAAAATATATAAGCATCTATATAAATGGAAAAACTTTTCACAATTGACTATAAATCATGTAACTTTTTATGTTATAATGTAATTCCTAAAACAAGTAAGATCAGATACTTTAGATACTCTAAAAAAGCTCACTTTGAAGTGAAAGTAAACTTTGGTTTTTTTTGCAAATGGGTTTATCATAGAGTTGCTACTATCCCTGCACATTTTAAAGTTGTGGGGTGGAAAGCCTTCCTGTGGGACAAGCTGAGAGGAATCCAATGCCTTAAATGACTCATTAATTTATTTTCTAGTGACTACCTTGGTACTCTAGTCCCGCTCAGATAAGTTTAGCCACAGGAAGTACAACTATTTGCTGGAATCCTGGTATTGTTACCTTCTATCAGACTTTGTCTGTCAGCCAAACTTCTTTTATAATAATTGAACTAATAATTTTAGTTTTGAACATTGTGCACAGATTGCTATCAAACATTGCAATAAAGACCAGAGTCCTTTTTGAGTTCTTTTCCCCATGTTAGAATTCACTAAATCAGAGATATAATAAAAAGTACTTTGACCACAGGTAAAGAAGGTCACAACATCGCCTCATCAGGACTTGTTTTTTTTTTAATGGCAGTAATGTTGTGCAAGTAATGGGGTATCCATATATTTTTATGTACCAGTGGTAGTTATATATAGTATAAATGGTAGGCTTATTAATATGTCTTTCCAAGATTTGTAATATTCTAGATATTTTTGCAGCTTCACACATCTGTTATTGAATCAAAACTAATCAATTAGCAGAGGCTTGGGAGGTCTCTGGATATCTCACTTTAAAATCATTTGATTGGGTGTCAGATACTCATTTATATAGTTAAAAATTCTTAACATTATTATTTAAATGCTTTCTTGTAGATATGTACAATTAGACTCAATGTAATTAGAGGTCTAAGTCTGCTCATGCTAATTTTAAGGGCAAAACCCCAACTGACATCATTGGAAAGAATATCAAGACCTGGTGGCTTTGCTAGAGCTTATGTATACACACACAGAAATTGCTTCATCCATCACTTATGTTCAGCTGTCATTGTCTGTCTAGAGCTGGCATCATCACCAGAAAAATGATGTTTTATTATTTGTCTTTAAGAACAATCCCCAGACTTCTCACTGGATTAGTGGTTGCTTTTTTATTTCCGATGTTATAATATCCTTAAGTGTACATCTTCCAACTTGAGATATGATGCTTTGTCTCAAAAAAACCCCAAAAAACAAACCAGCCCACAAAAGTAAAATAAAATTAATCTCTTCTGGAAAAACAAAATTATTTTTTTTCAATAGATAAAAATATAAGCAAAGAAAGTAACCATGTCTGATTTCATGAATACTAAAGCTGGCAGACAATGACTCTATTTAGTTCCCTGTAGAATGAGGATAAATGTGGTCAGAGAATTTTCTCTGAGCATTGTCTACATGTTGGGATTCTTCTTAAAGCTTGGCAGAAACAATTCTCCACCACCCCTCTGGGCAGCTTTACAATTACGGATTAGGCTTGTATTGAAGAGAAAGAGGAAAACTGGCCCAAAAATACTGTGAAGTGAAGACATCCCCATCCAGCCATGCAGACTGCTGTTATTCACAGGAGATCCAGATGATGGATATTGATCTGGTGGTTATGGCTACAGCCTCTGGTGAGGCTTAGGGGGTTACACGTGTGAAGGAAGCATAAATCCACTTTGTTGATAGAGACAGCTTTTTGGAGAGACTGCAGCAGGATGAGAAGATGTGCCACTCAGGTGCAAGCCCCTGCTCAGGGCTCTCAGGCAAGCAGACACACCAGCTCTGGGAAGGCAGCTCTTGGGGAGGCATCCAGCAGCACATAAGTTGCAGGACTGAGCCTCTCACAGCATCAGGCAGGACTTCCACTACTTGGAAAGGAAGAGTTTTTAAAAACCCAACTGTGACCAAAATAAAACTGGTGTATCTCTGTAGACACTTTTTTGTTGTTGAATTCTCATGTTGCAACTTTTACTGTTTTGGGTTTTTTAAATGTGAAGATTGCTGCATAATAATTATCCTTCATCTGCAGGCTTTTTAATCTCTCAACCTCAGCTCCACAGGGTTAGGTATTATCATTTACTGTTGTGATATTTATTTCAAATATTTCTTTTTTTCCTTTACATGTTTCTTCTTTGAAACCAGAGGAGACGCTCTTGACTTCATTTTATTCTGCACTAAATGAAGAGTAATACATTTAAGATTAACTGCATGTGAGGTCAGGCAGAGCAGCCAACATTCTTGACTTTGGACACCAGATGGTCTCTAGGAAAATGTTATGACTTATCGTCACATTTTAGTCTCAACTATAATGAGTTTAGAGAAAGTACTGTGATATAAGCCTGGGATTTAAAAGGAGAGCTGAGCAAAGTATAAACAACCATGCTGGCTGTTGACATCAGGCAATGCTCATAATCACTCTCTGAGATGGGAATTTGCAGTGCTGTCCAGCAGAAACCTCCATTTCCTGCCTATCATCTATAAGGTTTCCTGAAAATGTTTGAACTTGCATCATAAAAGATGCTTATTATTTCCTGATTTGATATTGTCTTTAATTTGTTATTTATAACATACCTTTCAAAGATAGAGCTCAGGACCTGAATTAAAGGTTGGTTATACAATTTCTAGTTCCTGCTTTTGTGAATTATAATAGTTACAGAGAGAATTCCAATTAATTTGAGGGCTTATCATGGGATTTTATGCTAATAAATCTAATTCAGTAGCGTGTTCTTCAGTGCAAATATATAATTGAAATTTCCAATATTTTGTCTGCCAGAGTATTTTGAAAGTACCCACTCAGATCTAAGAAAAACTAAATGTATCCCTCACATCAGGAGAAAATACATTATTTATAAAAAGTTTCATTTGCTTCCTGTGTCTAGTGTTTTCATTTTGACTACTTGGGAGATCTTTTTTAAAGCAAATACCTATCCAGATTGCTTTTTTTTTTTTTTTGGTCTCATTTAAAACTCAGCCATAGCAAAGGTGATTGCCATATATCATGGAGCACTAAGTTGGCGTTATTATTTGTCTCTGGAATTATTTACCAGTTGCTTACATCTGAAGAGAAAGCTAAAGGAATAACTGCTTGCTTTCTTTTTAGAAATCAAAACAAAATTAATGATTTCAAAATAAAAGATCAGAATTAGATAAAAGGAAACATTTCTTAGCAGACAAGCAATTAGATAATGGAAAAATGCTTTCTACTGATGAACCTGAGTCACCTTCACTAATGGTGTTCAAAAATAAGTTAGATACAATTCTTGTTGGCTTACTGTACAGGAACATCATGCTCCACACAGGAGGTCATACCGCATGATTTGAGAGGTCTTCTCCAGCTCAACAATCAAAGTTTTTGCAAGAAACAGAAATCATTACAGATCAGTGAATTTTCTTCCATTTTTGTCCAACTGGAGTATAGCATTTTGCCACAAATACTACTTGAAATAATCTCAGCATCTCTCTTTTGGCTAATTAAAAACTTTCACAGTCCTTCTACATGAATTCACTGCTTTCAGCTAAATTCCTGACATAAATTAAGGGGTTATGAGCTGTGGTATGATTCAGAAAAAGAAAATGGCCTACCATGAAAACCCTCACCATGTTGTACAATGCCTGCTACCCTCGCTACTTTTAGTGGTGAGAGTTTGCAAAAAAAGTTTGCAAAGAGGTTACAGTCAAAATTTAATATGCTAACAATTTCTGTTACTCTCATCTCCTAACTTATAAAAAGTGTTATATTTTTTAACAGCCCATGCATTTACAAGTGGGAAAAAAATAGAGCTTTGGACACTCAAGACATTTTCCTATTCTCTTTGTTAACTTTCATTCTACATCAGTCACTTAAAGCTTATCTATTAAGAAGAACGCTAAAATTACACAGGATGATAAGATTTCCCTGTGATAATAGTGTCATGGGGAGGTGGGGTTTTTGTTGTTTTTCTGTTACAGTAATACAAGAGTTATATTTCTAAAATCTTAGAAAAATTGCTTTTCTTTCCTCAGACTTTTGTATCTATGCATTTTACAGCCTTGTACCATGCTTATAAAAATGAATCGTGTGTACTAGCATGAGTGCTTAATCTTTTGTTACTTGGCAATCAAGAATTCAAACTGGGACTCCATGCAGTTTTTGTCTTCACATCGGGGGGAATCATTTTTAAACACTTTCCTCTGGGACTGTGTGTTTATATAAGAGAAAGTCCAAATATATTTGCAAAAATATGAAGTTATTTTTCAGTATTTTATAAGGTGTCAATTATGTGATTTTGCATTAAAACATCACTTTCTTTGTGTTCATTTGTTGTATGTGATATGTTGTGACTCCGTTAACTCTTACAATATGTACAACATGAGTGCACAGAAAAATAAGAGATGTCAACAGAGCTAAATTTTCACTGAAAACAGGGTCTTATTTTTAGAACTCAAGAAAAAAACAGCAGCCTTCTCCAGTTTTGATTTTTAAGTGAAAGATTGTCTTCCTGGTTTTATCTGCCTTAGTGACTTATAAGAGAGTAGGATATATATGTACATATATATTTATTTCTGCATAACTGTGAACTGAAAGACTTGTCCCACTTGAAGACTGAGGAAGTGCACTGAAGCTTCAAAAAGCTTTCATTTCTGCTTCACTATGTAAAAAAAAAATTTTGTCTAAAATCCTGGATTCACTGTTGGAACTGAGTAGCCAAACTGGCAATGAAAGGAAAATCAAGGTCAAGTAAAAGACTGAATTTATCCAGTGGGAAAATCAATCCTGTGGAAGCCAGGAAATAATTCCATCTCAACCAAAGTAGACTGGGAACATCCACACACTGGCTCTGGTGGGAGATGGGGACCTAGTGCAGTTGCCTGTCTACCTCATTTTTCAAAATTCTACATCCCCTATCCAGGCTTCACACTCAGCCTCTCCTTTTGCAGCACAACCACTGTTACTTACTGAGGGGAGACTGCTGCCCAAAGCCATGGTCTGGCAATAGAAGCCTCTTTCCTTTTTCTAGATCAGCCTCAGGTTAAGAAGTTGCTCAAAGCAATGAAACTCCTCATATAGTAGCTATCCTGTGCCTCCTGTGCATGTACCTGCAGATCACTTACCCTTATGTTTGTGCAGCACAGGAAACTGCACCAAGACACAAAATCAATGTCATTCAGTTGCTCATAAAATGTGGCTTCTTTTTAATGCACATATAACACTTTTATAGGCAAATGTATTATTTATGTGGCTCTGAGATTGAGTTGCATTATTTGATCTGTACTATACACATTGCCTTGCAGTACCTAGACTTCCAGATACTTTAGCAGCTCTGCTGAATCTGTACTTGAACATTCTTACTTCTGCTTTCTTTTCAATCTGAGGAAGGTTTTAGGCTAGGAACTACATATGATTACTTCTAGAGTAGCAATTTTGTCCTAGACAGATCCAGACAATGCAGTCTTTAAAGCCAAAAGCTTAAAATAGAACAGTTCAACAAGCAAACATTCAAAATAAAATAAAAATTTAAAAAACAAACAACCCCACACAGAAAACCAAACCAAACAAAAAAACCTAACAAAATAAACAAAAAAGCAAATAAAAAAACCCCAAACCACCAAAAAACCCCCACAACCAAAACCCACAAAAAATTCCCAAAACAAAACAAACAAAACCCCCACAAATCAGTGTGAATCACTGTAGTTTTGGCTGAGACAGTGTTAATTTTCTTCACAGCATGGGGTTGTGTCTTGGATTTGTCCTGGGAATAGTGTTGACAATTCAGGGATTTGCAGTTTTAATTATTGACTAACAAAGAGACAAAACCTTTTGTGCATCTCATACCACCTCACCAATGAGGAGATTTGTTACTAAAACACTGGCCTTGAGCTTAATCTGGTATTCAGGCTCTGTACTGAAGCCATTATTGTATTTTGGGTAGAGTTTGGGAAGACGAGCATCTTGATCGTATCACATTACTACAAACCTGCCATGGCAAGCACCATATGCTTACAATGATGGAAACTACTGGATTGAGGAAAACATACCCTGTGACCTACGTCACTGCCAGAAATATTGTCTTGGGCTTTGGAAAGGAAGTTTTATGGCAACATATCAGCCCTGAAAGATTTGGATCAGACAGTAGGACTAATTTCTGAAACAATCTCATTAACAGCTGGGCCATGGCCTTGAACTGAGTGCTGAGCCAGGCTCCAGGAAAACTGAATGACATGATTGACTGTTAAAAACTACACTGAGAGCAGTGAGGGCTGGGACATTGAAACACTGGGGAACCCATTCAGCAGAAGTCACTTGGCTAGTTAACACTACAGGATCTGCCAGTCTACCTGGCCCCGCCCAATCAAAATAAGTACACACTGTGGAAGGAGTAAAAGTGGCTGTAGTTTGTATGAGGAACTGTTGAGAAAAAACTTTGAGGTTGTTTGTTCCTCAAGAAAGGATACACCTTTGTGTGGGAATATTTTTGCTCAAGGCCTGGGTACACGTGGTGGGTAAGGCATAAGAATGAGAAAGTTCAGTTAATCGCTTCAAGGTGATTTAATCCCGAGGGGAAATCATTATTTGAATGGAGTGTTATGGGAATTACTGTAGGAAGAATGTTAGGATCAAGAGGAGGAGTTCATTGTAATGTTAAATACTATAACATGGGCCAAAATGACTGGGGTGGGGATTGTAACAGATATGCCTTTAAATTGCTGTAGTCTATGATTTCAGTTGCGTGTTACAGGAATTCCTATAACAGGAACGACCCAAACCAATGGAGGAGAAGCCTTACAAGAAGCAGTTTAAGTGCAGCAGTGACCTGACCCGAACTGACTTTGGTGTCCAGTAACTCCAAGCAATACACCACCTCTCCTGTCCTGAGTGATCAGCATGACAGACAGAGCCCAAAATTATGGACTGAATGAACTCCGTGAACATTTTGTGGACATTTATGAACATTTTACTGACATTTCAAAGGAGTGGTCCATAGACTAAGATAATGATAGCTGTGGATGATATCGAATGATGTGAAGGAGATAGTGATTAATGAGGATGTATTGGATAGCATGGGACCTGAACATTACATAAATGGTACAAAATAAGCCAATACCAGCACAACAGATTTCCTGAGAAAAAAATGTAGTAAGCTAGCTGTAATTTAAGGACAAATGTAAATTATTTTTCTTTAAGCATTTCTAGGGAATTTTTTACTTCTTTTAACGAAGTTATTCTGAGCAGGATGATAAGATCAAACAAAAATATTATTCATATACACATAGGGAAGATTAATCTCTGAATCCAAATCTTTATCTCCATATTTAGAATAAATTCATTTTCATATTTTCTTCATGTACATATGCACACTCATGCACACGTGCATGCACACAATTAATACCCATAAATATTTAAGTATTTCAGTATTTAGATATGTATTTGTCATATAACAACACTTTGCAAGCCATGTTAATAGAATTACATCTACAATGTAACCTGCAGCAGGACTGCTAATCAAATAGGAAAAGAAACCATCTAATATTTGGTGATGAAAATTGCTTCAGAGTGACTGATTGTGCTAATCAATCTTTGCCAAGTAAATCACCACTAAAATATAGTCGATAATTATAGGATCTTTCCTTTTAACTGAGTAAGAAGAGGAATAAAAATAAACTCTCACGGGAAAGCTGTCCTCTTCAGTAAACACAGAAGTTTGCTTTGCTTCCAACATGTTGGAAGGAAATTTGGATAATGTGTCCAAGTTTTCTTAGCTTTCAGAAATATAATTCTTGTTCTGATTGAGTTAACATTGATAAAATTGGCAATTAAAACTAATATATTCAATGATACACACAATCCATCTACAAACAGGTTGCAGTCTTACTAATTTCTTCATGACTCACAAAAGTTTGACAGCTTTTGTAAAAATGTGGTCATCTTGCAGCTTAAAAGAAAAGATTTTTCCTTTCCCCACTGCTCACAAAATCCTCAGAAAAAAGCAATTGTTGGAGGCTGGTTCCAGGAGAAAGAAAATATTTTTTTTAAATGTACTATTATGCAGATTAATATGAATAAGTATATAAAGATAAATCAGTGAAGTTGTAAGCTCATCAAAGCAAATTCATAGGCTTCAGCCACTGAAGTGTCCCAAAAGAAATAATTAGTTGGACTATCGTTGAAAGTACAGGTCACCAGCACGGTGTGAGAACCCATATAGACCAGAACAGGTCCTCGTGTGGGCAAGACAGGAGCATTAAGAGTTGCAATAGGACAATAATTTGAAGGAATTGCATCAGTGTTCTTTGTGAACAGTGAGAGTTATGCACAGGTCTGGGATACTCTTAGACTTGGACTTTCACTTACCACAAGAGTCTCTTAGTTCAGGTATCTGGGAATGCCTTACATTCAAATCTATGTCTCAGCACCAGAAGTTCCAAACTGAGTGATGACTTTAACCATATCAGGGATGGAAGTGGAAGCAAGTTCATACATGGCATATCAATGGTCCAGGATGCTGCTGTGTTTGATTACTCTGTGAGCTTCTTGAAGACTTTTAATGTCAACATAAGGTTCACTTTCAATATCTTTAACAAGTCAGGGCTAAACCAGACAAGTCTTTGGCTGTAATCTGTCAAGGTAGTTGTCATCTTGTGGGAAAAGTTAAGTTAAAGAACCTATATCAAAGTATGCAAGAGCAGAAAATATATTATTCCAACTGAAATGTTTAGTTGATAAATGAACTTCCAGACTAATGGTGACATTCAGGGTGCACTGCAGGATTCTCTTTAGAGCAGCTTTCTCACCATCATTAAGTTAATGGGGCATGGAGAAGAGTAACAATGCCATGTTTACCCAGAGCAAAACCTGCTAAACTGAGAAGCAGGCTCCTAGTAAGGAACTTATGCATATATAATTAACTAGGGAAGGCTTAGATATTCCAGTGATGAGTGCCACAAAAACTCTGGGAAAGAAAAAGCTCAGAAAAACCTGCAGGCTGCATTTGCTCAAATTTATGGAAATTTCAGTACCCAATATTATAATAGCTCTGACTTTATTGCATAGTCATCCATTACAATGAAGTAGCAAAACTTCCAAACTTATTTTCTGAAACCAGCTCCAAAGCTTGCCACCACCCATAACATTAAAATGCAGATAACATTTTTTTGGATGAAAACCTCACAGTGCACTCTTGTGTCACTCCATTAGCCCACTTCACTTATCTATCATTCCTGGAGATGACAGGAAGGTCATATATCTTATTTCCAGCTTCAGAACAAATGCTGCTTTGGCACCTTCAGACCTTTTCTGTCTCCTCTTGTAATTTGTAGCTCCTGGATTTCACTGTGAAGATACCACCTTGCTATGTGAGGGGAAATTTCAAGTAGTAATGAGAGATGTTCTCCACAGATGAACTATCTGTGGTGAAAATCCTGAAGAAGCTGGTCCCCTTCAACCAT
This sequence comes from Serilophus lunatus, assembly GCA_013399895.1. Classification (NCBI taxonomy): domain Eukaryota; kingdom Metazoa; phylum Chordata; class Aves; order Passeriformes; family Eurylaimidae; genus Serilophus; species Serilophus lunatus. The sequence continues at coordinate 506,747 of VXBA01005774.1, read as the reverse complement.
TTGAACATTATGAAGTGTATTGAACATGAAAGGGCATAGCACATGACTGATTCTTTTAGATGAAAGAGCCGTTTTAATAGGTGAGTGCAAAAATTTGTGCCATCATATTTCTAAGAAAACTATTGCTCTTTCAAGTTTTCATTTGTGAAGGTGAGAAAAATAACGCATAGTTATTCTTTTATTTTGCTGTCCTGGAGTTGAAAGCCTGCACTTTCCCTTCAAAAAGTTGCAGAATTTCCCATTTCTGTTCAGTTTCTGATATGAGCAATGATATCTATTTCCCTTTTGTCCTTGTGGGACCAACCAAACATCATGTTTAAAAGCAATTTCAGTGGTGACAAGACTTTTTTTCCATACTGCATTCTCAACTGTCATCAGATACAGGATCCTGGTTACTGCTTTTAGATTACAGCACTCTCACTTTCTTGGAGGCACCTGTTATGCTCCTGAGTTTCCATTGCTGCTCACTGTCCTTTGTCAAAGTTGCAGCTGAAAACTGGGTCTGCAGAAAATAATATTTTGCCAGAAATTTATAGCTAGATCACTGCTCAGATTTTATTTTGCTCAATGAACACTTTTTTCCCTCCTTCAACCAGCCCTTGACAGTGTCTCAGAATCCAAATTTCATCTTTCAAAGCCAAAACAATTTACATTTTTAGAGATCAAAACCCATGGTCTCTGAAGGCACTTTCTCAGTGTATACTATATTAAGTAGTACATTTCCACCTGTGACAATCAATTACACACTCTTGTCAATAATCAAGCTCATCCTGCTTATTTTGGCAACTAAGTCAAAAAGACCATTAAGCCAAGCATCACTGGATGCATTAAAATTGAAATCGTTAATGTGCAACAGATGGTTGATGTTGACTTGTTATTATTTATGCACCAAAGAAGGCATGAAAAAAATTTTTAAGAGTCTGTTTGACAAAAAAACGGAGATGAAAGAAATGCAAAGTTAAGGCTGGGCCTTCCAAATGTGTAACATGCTCCACATAATTCTCCACATGCCTCAGTTTATTTGCATGATCAGATTTTAACTCCAAGTTTCCCACATTTGTTGTATCTTGTGTCATTTCCTTATAAGACTGCATAAAATATAATCTCAGGTAGACAACTTTCCCTGCAGACAATAACACAATCACTCTGGAGTGATTGTGAAAAACATTTCCTTTCTGCAGGGCCGAGCAAAATTTGGAGTGTCCTTATTGAGAACAAGAGAGAAAGACCTGTCTGTCTTATGGCTGCTGAGAACAGTAAACATCAAGGCACTAAAGGAATGTACTGTTTTTGTATCATGCATCAGATTCTAAAAGAGATAATATTATGTTTTATGGAAGATAACCATATTGCCACTGAGTTTTTAGGTCTTTGTCAGAGAATTTACTTCAGTCTTGGTCTTCCATGTTTTCAGATTACATTCTGTTTCTTCCACACAAACAGATAATTCCTAGTAGAAGTTTTTCCAATTCTTTGAAAGTTGCCTTTTATTTTAATATGCTGACTGATGAAAAGAATTCAAATGCTGAAAATTGTACAATTAATAAGCATTCCAGATCAATTTAAAATCACAATATAATAAATCAGAATATATAAAATATATATATATTTGAATATATGGAATAAAAATTGATTTGCAAGTTGAAAAGCTAAGTAAAATCTGAAATCTCTTAATCTTTTCTATTCAAATTAAGAATCTGAAATTAGACTCTCATCTTCCTATTTAAAAGCAGATGAAAGAGGTTTTCGAAATCAGTGGCTTGCTAGAATATTCAGTTAAAGTGAACAAGGCATTCACTCATAAGACTCTAACAACTTCTGCAAACAGATTCCAGTGAAATGAAAAAACTGGCGACCTGACAAAGAATTCTATTTCCTGCCGAGCTGTAAGCTTTTGCACAATGCCATCGCAACATGACCATTCCTAGACTTGATGGCTGAAAGGACCATCTCGTCAAGCCCCCGCATCAGGTTTATGTCAAGTGACATGCATGGTGCCTTTGCAGAGAGGTAGGAGCATGCTGAAAACACACAAGTTCCCGGATCACAGCCAGGGAGCAGGTGGCATGTTACTAATAGCGGCAGCATGAGCCAATTCCAATGTACATTCTGTATGTTCACCATCGCAACTTTAGTTGGATTTGCATAACTGGTCTTTCAACCAGGTATTCCTCCAGCTGTTACTGAATTGTCCTGAAATTTGCTTCTAAGTGTTTTTCTACTTGATAGACATGTCTTTTAATTTGCTTTAATCTCTCTGGACTGTGCAACGCTTCCCTCCAGTTTTGGGATGCAGTGTTTCTGAAGTGCAGCAATTTCAAGAGGCTGCTGTTCTCTCAGTGCCAATGAAGCCTTCAGGTACATATCAGGAGAAGGAAGATCTTTTATCTCAGTGTGAACACAGCTCTAGAGAGCTTCTCAAGTTTCATGCTTTCTCTGTAAGACAGGTAGTGAAAACATTGATACTGTTGTGACTTCAGCTGATTTTCCAAGAGACTGAGTTATTGCCACAGAATTATTTTCTTCTAATGAAGAACACTGTGAGTAGTAAATGTGCTACAGCACAAAAGACGTCTCTACTGGTGTGGATCATTGGTGTTCTCCCAGCACAGTCTTTGCTGAGATTCAGGAGGTGCAAATGGACCTCCTAGTCTAGCTCCTAGGCAGCTCAGGCACTGTGGGGAGCCTGTCAGACAGGCTTACCCAAGCGCGTGCATAAATACACCAGAGGGTGTCATATTTCTTCTGACCAACAGAAATTCTTCAACCTCACACTAGCTTGAAGAGTAGAAAGACACCTTTTAATGCAACATATCCCTGCTATAAAACAAACCAGGGATCAAACTGAGGCCATTCAGGACACAAAGCTGAGCTCTCCCAAACCAAGATAAGAGAGACTTCTGAAGGAGGGATGTAAAACATGCATATGGATTTTGGACAGAATATGTAAGTGATGTAAAACACACACCCTTCAAAGACTTTGACTGGAACTAGTTAGGAGAACATCAGCCAAATTTAAAATTAGCATTTGACCAAAAGCCTGACTTTCCTACTCTGTATGTTGCTGTGAGTCAATCATGAAGGGGCAGAGTGTGAGGTTGTCCCCGTAGACATCAGAGAAAGAGGATGAATTTGCAATGTAACAGTGCTGATGTTTCTTTACTTGGGAATCCAGCACCAACAGTGACTGCAGTGCTCAGCTGCTATGTGAGGCTGTAAAGGGAAATGCAAGTGGATTTGCACCTTCACTACTGATTGCTATTGAACAGGATGATCTACAGAGCAGCTCTGCTGACTGCTCTCTGATATTCATCTCACTGCTGCCATATGTGGTTCAGAGCATCACAGGCCACTGCACTGTCAGCCACCTAGGCCTTGAGAGAAGGTGAAAATTAAATACTGAGGATAGGCTGAAAGGGAGAAAAAGAGTCATTTGGTTCTGTACATTTTCCACAGCATAATAGCAATGGTGTGGGTGGTGCCTGTTGTGTCCTGGGTGAGTAGTGGAAGAGTGTGGTTGAGATCTTGTCTCTGATGCTGTCCAGCACCCTGTGGGGAGCTCAGTCTTGATGTGAGGAAAGGATCTGGTGCGAGGAAGTGGTCTTACAAACTTTTCTTCTGTGAGGCAGAGGTCAAAGGACAGCACAATCACAGTTCAGTCTCCTTTTTCCCCTAGAAGTGGTCATTTCTTGAGGGCCTTATATTGTTGCCATCCAACCCATAGGGCTCCCAAAAGGGAGATAGTACCCAGAGGGGCAACAGTACTATGCCATGAGGCAACAAGCAATCATATTTTAAGTTTCCCATACCTTATACTGCACAACTAAGCTAAGTAAAAAAAAAATGTTTAAAAACAAGTGAAATATTTTCAACAATGAACACTAAGACTCCAGTTCAAAAATGCATCATACAGCAGCTGAGTAAGCCAGAAACTTTGTAGTCAGATATTAAATGCTAAAACACTTGTGGAGAACATATAAATAGACCTCAGTGCAAGGCGAAACCCGTTGAAGTCATGATATTTATGGAGTTCTGTGGAAGTAAATGGTTGCACTATATGCACTTGTTTGTTGCTGCACCAGAGCTAAATTTCAAACTTGAGTTTTACTCTTTGATTTATTTTTAGGACAATTTATATGAAAGCAGATAGTTTTTAATTTATGAAGAAAATTACAGATTTAAAAATACAAATACTTCAATATTGAAGTATATGCTGGCAAAAAACTCTAATGTGATGTTTACCTAACCAAATCTTATCTTTATAGATTTAGCCATTGCTAAATCTTGGCTTGTATTGTTGTTCTCTCCTGTCTTTCTCATTTGGTTTTATTCTGCAGTTTAAAAGAAATCAAGAGATACACTCACCAACAAATCACTCTACTTCTATGTAGATGTATTTGTATTTCAATAAAAATATGGAGAAATTTATTATAGTTTTACAGAATGTGTAAGAGTAACTAAGCTAAGTTGTGTATATATGTATAATGTGTATATAATATGTGATAGTAACAAGTTAATTTATTTTGCAGTAAATGTCTGATTTTGGTGGTCTACACTGTTATCTGTCCTTTTGAGGTCACTTGAACACTAAAGAGTGATGCAAGCCTTTTTCCCCTTAAACATTTTAAATACTGAGACAGCTTAGTATCTTATTTACATTTTTAATTCCAAAGCTTATAGCAATGATATTAATAGTAATAAGTACAGAAAGTAATTAGCAGATCCACTAAGTTCATCCAAACACAGCTTTTGAGATGTCATAATAAACTATTTTACATTCACTGTGACATTGTTTAGACCTTAGACCTTCACCTACCTTGAAGTTTTTTGAGTGCTAGAGGTCTCTTGTAAATCCACTGAATTAGGTCTGAAAAGTTGCCACAAATAGTGCCAAAAGTAGAATACTACAATTTACAGTGGTCAAAATATCGGACTTGATAGACCCTAAAAACTTACCTCCCCTTTTCTTTCATAGTTCTTTCAGCAATATATCCTACAAGAGTGGTACATCTTGTGGATATCATGCGTTCATGTGAAAACAAGATTGAACCCCCCCCCCAAAAAAAAACTGTTCTCCCCTCAAAAAGCACACAAAATGTTTCAATTTTGTATATGCTGATAGTTGTATGGTTCCTGTTTCAATTTTATGGCTTCCAAGAAAAGGGAAAGCCTTCTCTATGAATAATGTCTCCCTTGAACCTAAAGATTTGTATAGGTTCTGTTTAAACAGAAATGAGTTTAAAGGTTTGAAGCAAGCACCTCAAGATTGAAATACTGAAATCAAATTTTGCAAATTATCTTTATCAATATTGTAGTAGTTCATGTCTATAGGTCAGAGTATATCCCAGCATGGCCCATTTCATGGTCTATACCTGTAATTAGCTGTCTGTCAGCTTGAACTTATTTTAAACAAAAAAAGGAATATGAGATTTTGTTATGTTTTGTTCAATGACTGGATAGTTTTTTATCAAAACTATTGTATTGGTTTTTCTGTGGCCAGGTTTTGGTAGGGGGGGGGGGTGCTGAGGGGGGGGCTTCTTCGAGAAGCG